>JAEOAD010000047.1:17790000-18273389 GCA_036365145.1 Orientallactaga sibirica
CTTGCCTGCAAAGCCTAAGGACCCATGTTTGACTCCCCAGATCCCATATAAGCCATATGAACTAGGTAACATATGTACAAGTCACACATGTGCTTAAGGTGACGTATGTACAAGGTCACACATGCACACAAGGTGGCGCACACATCCGGAGTTTGATTACAGTGGATGGAGGCCCTGGCACACCAATTCCCTGTCTCTCTCTCATTAAAAAAAAGAAGAAGAAGAAGTCAAGTCTGGGGCTGGAGAAATGGCTTTGCCGTTAAGGCATTTGCCTGTGAAGCCAAAGGACTCAGGTTCAAATCCCCAGGACCCATGTCAGCCAGATGCATAAGAGGCACATGCATCTGGAGTTCGTTTGCAGTGGCTAGAGGCCCTGACATGCCCATTCTCTCTCCATCTCTCTCTCTCCTTCTCTCTCTTTCTCCTTGCAAATAATGATATAATTTTTTTTTGAAAAGTCAAGTCTGAGCCGGGCGTGGTGGGGGCACGCCTTTAATCCCAGCACTCGGGAGGCAGAGGTAGGAGGATCGCCGTGAGTTCAAGGCCACCCTGAGACTACATAGTTAATTCCAGGTCAGCCTGGGCCAGAGTGAGACCCTACCTCGAAAAACCAAAAAAAAAAAAAAAAAAAAAAAAGAGTGCAACAGCTATGTCTTACCCAGAGGGCAGCATTTCCCAACACTTTGCCTCTCCCTCCATTCTGCCCAACTCCCCTTCCATAGTGTTCACTGAGCCTCCTGGTTGGGAAGGGGTGATATAGATTGCCCCTTTGGGCTGAGGATTATCACTTATTTGTAGCATTTTGAGCAGTTATGATTTTCTGCAGTAACCACTAGCCACTGCAAAAAAAAAAAAAGCTTATTTGAGCAGAGGTGGTGGCAACACTAATCTATGGGCATGAATTGATATTTAGAAGGCAATTTGAAAGGCACATCACGTCTCTTTAGCAAAACAACAGCGTCAGTTTCCCCCCAAAGGCCTAGTCACTGGCTTTTGATCAGGTTTACAGTGCCAGATGTGAATTCCTCCTGTAGTTCAGGCTTCAATTAGAAAGCAGTTTCAATTACAAAGCAGTTGGTTACCTCTATCACAGTTATGCCACTATTGCCCTAGTGGACACATCTTTCCTGGCAGGTTAGTAGTATAGAACTCTGGGCCCATAGCTGAGTAAAACTGCTAATGATACTTCTCTCTCAGGAGCCTGCATAGCAGCTCTGGCACTATGAACGCTAGCCAGTAGGAAGGAAGCTTCCAGCTTAGTCTCAGCTTGATTTCTCTACTTCCTGACATGTGTGTCTCTAGCAATAGGGTCTTACTATCTAGCTCTGGTGGGCCATCAACAGTTGTGTCATTTCCTTATGTCATATTACTTTCATTGATGCTTTTGTAGTTTCAATGAGAGCTTTTGCTTCCTTGGTTAAATTTATACCTAAGCATTTTTTTCTTCTGTAGCTATTGTAAATAGGATTATTACTTGATTTCTTTTTCAGATAGAAACACTACTGATTTTATATGTTGATTTTGTGTCCTGAAATTTTATTGAATTCTAGTTTTGTTTGAGGCATCATTAGTGTTTTCTGTATGTAAGGCCATGTCATCTACAAATGGACATTTTTTAAACTTTTATTTATTTGAGAGAGAGAAAGAAGCAGAGAGCAAGAGAAGCAGATAGAGAATGGGCACACCAGGGCCTTCAGCCACTGCAAACGAACTCCAGATGCATGTGCCACCTTGTACATCTGACTTATGTGGGTCCTGGGGAATTGAACCTAGGTCCTTTGGTTTTGCCAGCAAACACCTTAATCACTAAGCCATTTCTCCAGCCCAAATGGACATTTTAAAAAAATATCTATTTAAGCCGGGCGTGGTGGCACCCACCTTTAATCCTAGCACTCGGGAGACAGAGGTAGGAGGATCACCCAGAGTTCAAGGCCACCCTGAGACTAGGTCAGCCTGGACTGGAGTGAAACCCTACCTCAAAAAAAATTATTTGAGAGAGAAAGAGGCAAATAGAAAGAGAGAATGGGCATACCAGGGCATCCAAACACCACAAACAAACTCCAAATAAATGCTCCACCTGGTGATTCTGGCTTATGTGAATCTTGGGGAATTGAACCTGGGTCCTTAGGCTTCACAGGCAAGTGCCTTCCTCAACTGCTAAGCCATCTCTCCAGCCCTACAAACAGACATTTAACTTCATCCTTTGCAATTTTGATGGCTTTTCTTTCTTTGTTTCTTTTCTTTTTTTAATAAATTTTTTTGAGATTTATTTTTATTTATTTATTAGAAACAGAGAGAGAGAGTGAGAATGGGCGGACCAGGGCCTCTAGACACTGCATACAAACTCCAGACGCATGTGCAACCATGTGCATCTGGCTTATGTGAGACCTGGAGAATTGAACCTGGGTTTTAGGCTTCCTAGGCATATGCCTTAACCGCTAAGCCATCTCTCCAGCCCTCTTTTTTTTTCTGTTTTTTTGTGGGTTTTTGTTGTTGTTGTTGTTGTTGTTTGTTTTGGTTTTTCAAGATGGGGTCTCACTCTGGCCCTGGAATTAATTATGTAGTCTCAGGGTGGCATCAAACTCACAACGATCCTCCTACCTCTGCTTCCCCAGTGCTGGGATTAAAGACATGCGTTACCACGCCCGGCCTTGTGTTTTGGTTTTTTGAGGCACGATCTCACTCTAGCCCAGGCTTATCTGGAATTCCCTATGTAGTCTCAGAGTAGCCTCGAAATCATGGTGATCCTCCTACCTCTGCCTCCCGAGTGCTGGGATTAAAGGCGTGCACCACCATCTCCGGCTCTTGAACCTTTTTTATTTATTTATTTATTGCTTAATTGCTCTGGAATATCAGTAAGTAGTATGCTGATTAGAAATGATGAAGCCGGGCGTGGTAGTGCGTGCCTTTAATCCTAGCATTTGGAAGGCAGAGGCAGGAGGATCGCCATGAGTTTGAGGCCACCCTGAGACTACATAGTTAATTCCAGGTCAGCCTGGGCCAGAGTGAGACCCTACCTCAACAAAACCAAAAAATAAAAATAAACAAAATGATGAGAGTGAGCCAGGTGTGGTGGCTCATGCCTTTAATCCCACACTCAGGAGGCAGAGGTAGGAGGATCACCATGAGTTTGAGGCCACCCTGAGACTACATTGTGAATTCCAGGTCAGCCTGAGCTAGAGTGAGATGGCTTAGAGATGGTTAAGTCGCCTGCCCCCAAGCCTAAGATCGCTGGTTCTAATCTCCAGGTCCCACGTTTAGCCAGAGGCAAAGTGACACAAGAGCACAATGCTGCACTTGCCCACAAGGGGGTGCACGCATCTGGATTTTATTCAGCAGCAGCTGAGAGGCTGTTGGTGCACCCATCTGTCTTCCTCTCCCTCTCTGTCTCTCTCTCCAAAAAAACAAACAAACAAACAAACAACAGGGCTGGAGAGATAGCTTAGCACTTAAGGCGTTTACCTACAAAGCCAAAGGATCCCAGTTCAACTCTCTAGGACCCATGTAAGCCAGATGCACAAGGGGGTGCATGCATCTGGAGTTTGTTTGAGGTGCTAGAGGCCCTGGTACGCCCATTCTCTCTCTCTCTCTCTCTCTCTCTCTGCCTCTTTCTCTCTCTCAAATAAATAAATAAATTAAATATATATTTAAAAATTCAGCAGAAGTGGTAAAATATGCCCAGAATATAAAGGATTTAAACTGGGCGTGGTGGCACATACTTAATCCCAGCATTTGGGAAACAGAGGTAGGAGGATTGCCCTGAGTTCATGGTCACCCTGAGGCTACATAGTGAATTGCAGGTCAGCCTGGGCTAGAGACCCTACCTCGAAAAGCAACAACAAAAATAAAAGGACTTAAAAGCTAAATAAGCAGGGCCTAAAGACATGGCTTAGCAGTTAAGGCACTTGCCTACGAAGCCTAAGGACTCAGGTTTGATTCCCCAAAATCCATGTAAACCAGATGCACATGGTGGCACATGCATCTGGAGTTTGTTTGCAGCGTCTGGAGGCCCTGGTGTGCCCATTCTCTCTCTCTTGTTTCTCTCAATAAATAAATAAAAATAAAATAAATAAAATAAAAAGCTGCCGGGTGTGGTGGTGCACGCCTTTAATCCCAGCACTCGGGAGGCAGAGGTAGGAGAATCGCCATGAGTTCAAGGCCACCCTGAGACTACATAGTTAATTCCAGGTCAGCGTGGACCAGAGTGAGACCCTACCTTGTAAAACCAAAAACAAAACAAAACAAAAAGCTATGGGCCAGAGAGATGGCTTAGCGGTTAAGCACTTGCCTGCCATGTAAGCCAGATGCACTAGGGGGCACATGTATCTGGAGTTTGTTTGCGGCAACTGAAGGCCCTTGTGCACCCATTCTCTCTCTCTACCTGCCTATTTCTCTCTCTCTCTCTCAAATAAACAAAAATAAAACAAAATGAATTAATAACATTTTTTTAAAAAAGCTAATCAAAAGCATATGGCCTGAAAGCTCTAAATTTTAATGCTTGCTTCTCTGCTTCAGAAAAGTCCCTTATCATTTCTAGAATTCATTTTACTTTCCCTAGGGTTTTCTCAATGGCAAAATTTTCTATAATGCTACACTGGTTGTCAAACCATGAGTTTTAAATACTAAGAATGCCTGAATGCCACTTCCAGATATCCAGCTCTACCTGATCTTGGGTGCTACCTGGACACTGGGATATTTAAAAGGTCCTCAGGTGATACTGTTGAGCAAACCCCTCCCTTGAAAAACAAATTAAATAAATAAATAAATAAATAAATAAATAAATAAATGTGTTTTAAGGAAGACTAATATGAGTATACCACTGAGAAGGGAAAAGTGACCAAACCCAATGAGAATTTTTCAATGATTCAGGAGGAGAATTACTAAGACCTGATGTGTTTGCAATGACACCATTGGAAGAAGACGATTACAAACACTGGGACTCAGTAACTGAATAGTGAACCCGAGGAGAAGGAAAGGAAAAGGTAAGGTCAGTTTCGAGCATAGTATAGTGGATGCTCTGCAAAGCTTAATTATGAAACAGCTGATTAATCAAAGGATGATATGTTAATTAATATTTTCACTGCTGGGACAAAATAACAGAAGCAACTGAAAGAAGGAAACACTTAGCTTGTCCAGTTTTAGGAGCATGTCAGTGCATCATGGTGGGGAAGGAAGGCAAGGCAGAGTGTGTGGTGCATTTATTAACATTTCCTCACATGCAACCAACTGGAAAGCAGAGAAAGACCAGAAACATAGGCAAGAATAGCTTTCAAAGCCCACCTCTAATGACCTACTCTCCCCTGCTAGGCCACACATTCCAAAGGTTCCAGAACTTTCAAAGTAGTGCAACAGCTGGAAAGATGAATAGTTAAAGATACTTGACAGTGCGGGTTCAATTCTCTAATACTCGTGTAAAGCCAGATGCACAAAATAGTGCCACTAGCTGGGGACCAGGTATTCACACACAAGCCTGTAGCAGGGGCAGGTGGGTGGCAATGTAACAGTCAAACCTATTCTGCCTCTGACACCCCCCCCCCATAGGCTCAGGCACATCTTTTAGTTGCTCTGACAAAAATCCTAAGAAGCAGCCGGGCGTGGTGGCACACGCCTGTAATCCCAGCACTTGGGAGGCAGAGGTAGGAGGATCGCCATGAGTTTGAGGCCACCCTAAGACTACATAGTTAAGTCCAGGTTAGCCTGGCTCAGAGTGAGACCCTACCTCAGAAAAAACAAACAAACAAACAAAAAATCCTAAGAAGCAACTGAATGAAGAAGAAAGGTTTATTTTGCTAGCAATTTTGGAGAGATTTCAGTCCATCCTGACTGGGAAGTTAATGGCAGCAAGAGTGGCCCTGTCCCAGGCAGTGGAAGTGTGAGGTGATGCTCCTCACATGGCTTCTGGATCAGGAAGCAGAGACACCTAGACCAGAGCCTGGGGTGAGTATAACGTTGAAAGGCTTGTCCCTGGGGACCTACTTCTGTCAGGATCAACCTCCAAAAGGCTCCACTGCCTTCAAAACAGTGCCACTAGTCAGGGAATAAAGACTCAAAACTTCCGCCGGGCGTGGTGGCACACGCCTTTAATCCCAGCACTTGGGAGGCAGAGGTAGGAGGATTGCCAAGAGTTCAAGGCCACCCTGAGACTACATAGTGAATTCCAGGTCAGCCTGGACCAGATAACTTGCCCAAGATGTACAACGTGTGGTAAAGAAGATATCTGAACTCAACTAGCTTGATTTCTTTTTCTTATAATGGTAAGAGGATCAGTTAGGTACCAAATCTGTTGAGTAGGTCAAAAAGGCCAAGTGGCTAAAAAGGCTAGAGAACAACAGGAATGAATGCATCACGTCGATTTAACTGTAAAGAAATAATCCTCCCCTTCCCTCTTCTCCTCACCTCTCCCCCTCCTATTCATCTTCCTGTGTTTTCCCCGGGATCAGTGTAGGAGCCCAGGGCCTCGTGTGCTGCACTGCTGAGCTATATCCCAGTCCAAGAGAAAACATCAAGGGGAGGCAGTTGCTACTCAGCCATACTTGAATGTTATCCTATGGGAATTTCAACCCCAGCATTGTCATATTTTAAGAATTTTCAAGAAATCTGCGTTTGTATGTAAAAATCTAATAGTTCAGTGTCAACTAATTTGTTTTAAACAACTGTGTGGCCCAAACTAAACAGAGCTACAAGCTCACTTTTCTGTCAATAAGATGTTGGAAATTCAGAATTGGATTTAAAGTGAACAATCTGGACTTGATTAGGGCAACTTTAAGCACGGAGCACAGTAAGTACTCCAGCACTACGGTGTGCTACAATGATAACCAGGCATCCCAAGCACAGGAAATCCCAGCACTTAGGAGGCTGAGGCAAGTGGACCACAAGTTTGAAACCAGTGTAGGCTAGATGTCTCTAAAAAACCAAAACCAGGCTGGAGCGTTGGCTCAGCAGTTAAAGTCCTTGCCTTACCAAGGTTCAATTCCCCAGTACCCACATTAAGCCAGATGCACAAGGTGGCACATGTTTCTGGAGTTCATTTGCAATGGCTAGAGGCCCCAGTGTGCCCATTCACTCTCTCTTCTATCTGCTCCTCTCTCAAATAAATAAATGGAATATATATATCTTAAATTTTTTAAATTAATTAATTAATTTATTTATTTATTTTTATTTTGGAGAGAGACACAGAAAGATAGGGAGAGGAAGACAGCCATGGGCGTGCCAGTAGCCTCTCAGCCACTGCAAACAAAATCCAGATGCGTGCGACCCCTTGTAGGCAAGTGCGGCATTGCACCCTTGCATCACTTTGCATCTGGCTAAACATGGGGCCTGGAGATTGGAACTGATGTTCTTAGGCTTAGCCGGCAGGCACCTTAATGGCTAAGCCATCTCTCCAGCCCTGGAATATATATATTTTTAAACCAAAAACCAGAAGCCGGGCATGGTGCCGCGCAACTTTAATGCCAGCACTTGGGAGGCAGAGGTAGGAGGATCGTCATGAGTTCAAGGCCACCCTGAGTCTGGTCAGCCTGGGCTAGAGTGAGACCCCACCTCAAAAAACCAAAACCAAAAAAAAAAAAAACCCAAACCAAGATCATAACTAATATTTATATGCTAGCAGGTCAGGACTTTAGTTTTTCAGATTTATAAAAACCAAGAAAATAACGCTGGGTGTGGTGGCACACGCCTTTAATCCCAGCACTCGGGAGGCAGAGGTAGAAGGATGGTCGTGAGTTCGAGGCCACCCTGAGAATACAGAGTGAACTCCAGGTCAGACTGAACTAGAGTGAGACCCTACCTCAAAAAAAAAAAAAAAAAAAAAAAAACCAACAAAATATAGCGGGGCGTGGTGGCGCACGCCTTTAATCCCAGCACTCAGGAGGCAGAGGAGGATTGCCATGAGTTTGAGGCCACCCTGAGAATACAGAGTGAATCCAGGTCAGCCTGGGCTAGAGTGGGACCCTACCTTGAAAAACCAGAAAAATAAAATAAAATAAAACCAATAAAATGTAAGTGTAAAACTAACAGTTTAAGGTCTAATATTTAAGATTCACATATCCAATACATAAGAAACGTTTGGAAATTCTGAGTTTTTTTTTTTTTTTTTGAGGTAGTCTTACTGTAATCCAGTCTCACTCTATAGCCCAGGCTGGCCTTGAACTCAGCCTCCCCAAGTACTGGGACTGAAGGTGTACACCACCATACCTGAGGTTCATTGTATTTAACTTTTTCCATATATTTTACATTTATTCATTTGAGAAAGAATGGGCATGCCAGGACCTCTAGTCACAGCAAATGAATTCCAGACACATGTGCTACCATGTGCACCTGGCTTATGTGAGCACTGAGGAATGGAACCTGGATCCTTAGGCTTCACAGGCAAGCGCCTTAACAGCGAAGCCATCCCTCCAGCCCTTGATCCGTATTTTTCCTTGTTCTCTGCCAGCTCAGTTCCTCATGTGCCCGTATACCTGTAAAGGTCATAGCAGAGGGGTTCACAGTTAGCAAAGATTGCGTAAAACTTTTTTAAATTCTTAATCTTTTGAGTTCAAATTCCTTTATTAGAATATCCATGTTTTACAGCCAATTGACTATTCTCGTTGACATCTACACTACCATAGTGTTTGAACACTGTTCTTTTTTTTTGTTTTTCAAGGTAGGGTCTCACTCTAGCCCAGGCTGACTTGGAACTCACTATGTAGTCTCAGGGTGGTCTTGAACTCATGGTGATCCTCCTACCTCTGCCTCCCAAATGCTGGGATTAAAGGCGTGTGCCACCACGCCCAAGCTGATCACTTTTCTTCTACCTTTACTATATATTGAGGAATCAGTTGCATAAACACATCACACTATGCTTCTCAGTTTATAAATTATAAAGCCCTACTAAATTACTAAGGTCTCATATTTGAAACAAAATTTGCCCCTTTACCAAAATTAAGTTGTTTTTTTTTTTACATGTAATGAACTCCAAGAGTGAAAATTCCTTTTCCAGCTTTTTTAAAAAAAAATGTATTTTTGTGTGTATATGTGTATGGCCTCTTGCCACTGCAAACACACACCTGAACTGGGACTTTTTACATCTGGCTTGGGAATTTAACCTGGGACAACAGGCTTTGCAAGCAAGCACTTTTACCCACTGAGCTAGCTTCCCAGTCCCTATTCCAGTGTTTTAAAATTCTAAAGAAATAATTTTAGTAATGTAGTAAAGTGGAGAATACCTATTCTATGGCAAAGATCTATGGATGCTTGAATTGCATTGGACACCTTCAGAGCCACACCCACAATGTCTATTATCAGATTTAAATGTTCAGGACAGTACAATTCTGAAATTTTATTAAGGAGTAGGTGCTTTTCAACACCAATAGCTGTTTTGACATGTCAAACCAAGTTTGGATCTTTGAAAATTCTGCTCTTTGACAAGTCACCCATGTTAAAACACACGCTTTATTTTGGTTACACAAGAACTGTATGTTCAAAATGGAGGTGGGGCTATTTCTGTTATTTAAAACATACTGAAACGTGATACTATTTTTTGTGAAGCTAAAATGTCCCAATGATGGAACACAGACATTATCTATCGTTTAAAAATACCTGACAAGTGTAACTAGTTCAACTTGGCCCCTCTGAAAAGCCTAATTCTCTTTCCTAAGTGGCCCTTACACAAATGAAAATCTACTACTGTCAGTCTTTAATATGCTTTTTTAAATGGGGGGGGGGGACATCAAAACCGAGTTTACAGTTTAAAATCCTCCAAACGCTCGCGCCCGGCAACCTTTTCTCACAATTAGTCTGGCATGTTCTGGGCACAGGTACGCGAGTGACGGAAAGCTGCTTCTAGCCTGGGGTACCAAGGCCACAAACCCCCTTCCTCGGATGTCCTCTCAACTCTGCAGATGGTGGCTCATTAAGCTGCAAGCTTTCCTTTCGCTTGTCTGTGTCCTCAGCGCTCTGGGCTGCCCGACCCTAAGGCTGCCAAGGCCAAGGACCCGCCGACAGGTAGCGACTGCCGGGCGCAGCCCGCGAGGGGCGATCGGAGCTGCAGGACACGGCGGCCCGAGCGAGGTGAGGTGAGGTGAGAGGAAGGTGCATCCTCGTCCCGTGCTCCGGAGCGGAAACGAGGGGCGGGAAGAGGGCCGCAAACGCAGCGCGGGGTACGGCCTCGGGAAACAAAGAGCCTGCACAGGAAGACGAAGCGGCCACACCAACGCCGCCGCGCAGGCTCTTCCCCGGCTCTACGCCAGCGGCCGCAGCGCGCCGGCGCCCGGCTCCCCTTACGCCGCCGCCTCGGCCCCAGAGCCTTCGCGAATACGGCTTTGCGCACTGCGGCGGGGGCTGCGCCGCAACCGAGCTTGCCCTGTGGCTCCTCCCCGCCGCCCTGCGCGGATTGGCGGCGGACGGAGGCGGCGGCTGCTGATTGGGCGGCGCAGGAGCCATTCGGGGCGGCTCTGGTGGGTCGGCTGGCCCGGAGTGATAAGTTGGGCTTCAGACACGCCTCGGCGCCAGCAGCGAGCCGGAGCTCTATGGAGGTGGCGGCGGGCATCGGGTGGTGGCTGCAGCGGGGACTCCTCTGAGCTGAGCGTTTCAGGCCGGCCGGGCTCCTTCCTCCCCCTTCCCTTCCCCCCTCTTTTTTTGTTTTCCGTTCCCCTTCCCCCTCCCTTCCCCGTTCCCCGGCGACCGGATCCTGACGAGGCAGCTGCGCCGGCAGCTGCTGAGTTCTCGGTGAAGGTGAGTGGAGCCGCCGCCGGGCGGAGCGCTCTAAAATGGCCGCCGCCCCGGACGGCTTCTTCTCGAGCGCTACAAAATGGCGGCCGCCGGGCGGGGCGGGCCTGGTCCAGCGTTGCCCCTGCGGCCCAGGCTCCTGGGGGCCGCGGGCCTCGGCCCTCCCTTCCCCTCGGCCGACGGAGCGGCGGGACATGCGCCGCCGGCTGCACGCCCGCGTCGAGCGGCCGAGGCCTTGGCGGGCCCGGGCGCGGCGGCGGCGTGCGTGCGAGCGAGCGTGGCGGGCCGCGCGGCGGCGGCGGGAGGAGGGACGTGGCCCTCGCGGCAGGGTCCGGCCGTTGGCGCGGGACCAGCGAGGCGGACGAGTCCCGGAGTCCGGCCTCCCGGCGGGGAGGAGGTGTGCGGGGCTCCCCCAGCGGCCGGCTGCCTCCCCCCGGGAGGCGCAGGGAGGACCCGGTCCCTTTGTCGGGCGGCGGCGGGCGGCCGGGGCACTGTCCCCGGCGCAGGCGGCGGGGTGGGGGCTCGACGGCGGCTGGCCCGGGTCGTCGTCTTCCTGCCGGGAGAACAAAGAGCCTCGGTCGGAAGCCCGGGCCTGGGGGGGGGGGACCCCGTTGCTCTTTTGTTCCCGGGAAGGGAAGAAGGGGGAGAACGGGGCGGAGATCCCCGCTGCCATGTTGCGGCGGGGCTGGAGGCCTCGCCCCGGCCCCCGCGCACGCACGGCCACATGACGCGCTGCCCGGGCGGCCAGGCCTCGGGTGAAGTTTTAAAGACCGCACGCATCACGTGGCTCGGGGCTGAGCAGTGTGTCATGATGCTCTTGTCTTTCTTTCTTTTTTTCTCCTACGAACGCTTTTCTTTGCATCCCTGAACCACCGGGGAATTGCGAGTTGGCTAGACAGAATTTGCTTTGTTTTTTGAGCACATTGTACTTTAGCCTTGTGAAGCCTGCAATGCAGTGAAAGTTAAAACGACTGCGGCGCTGGGACCCGAAGTAAATTATAATTGAATGAAGATTTATGAGTCTGTATGTCAGCAGTCTGTAATTTTTGATGTGCTCTTCTCTTTTCCAGGATTTTCATTTCAACCACCCCCTCCCCTTCCCACCCCATCCATTACTATTATTCTTTTGAAGATTCTTCGTTGTCAAGCCGCCAAAGTGGAGAGTGCGATTGCAGAAGGGGGTGCTTCTCGTTTCAGGTATGTATCGATTTCTCTTGGGAGGATTATTTTGAAAAGGACGGTAACAAAGTGAAGTAGTTGCACCAAATATTTCTAGCCTACTGTGCTGGGATTCTATAATTTTCTGAAGAATAAGTGACTTCTGTTAGGTCCAAGTTAAGTTTATATTTGTAGTTCCCTTTTGATTGAGAGATAATTGGCATAGTAAGATATTCTTTCCCCTTTCAATTAGTGCTTCTTCGGGCGGAGGAGGAAGTAGGGGTGCACCTCAGCACTATCCCAAGACTGCTGGCAACAGGTATGTTAAATTAAGGGTGAAAGTGATGAATTTGATACATTGGTAAATTTAGGTTAAAAGGCTTCCCCGTGCATAACGGTAAAGTTCCACAAGATAGTTAGAACTCGTGCTCTGAATTGGTGTCTCAGACTGCTGGTTTTCCTCCTGGTGCTATATCTGAAGTGACATGTTAGCCCCACTCAGCAGAATGCAGTGTGACTATAGGACATTGGAGTATTGATTCTCAAGGTTCCTGGGCCGGCAGCCTTGGCATAATCTGGAAATACATATTAGAAATAGGAATTCTCAGGTACTACCCCAAACCTGATAGAGCAGAAACCTGAACGGGTCCTCTAGTCTGTTTTAGGAGGCTCTCCGGGTGTATCTGGTGTGCAATACTGTTTGAAAAACTAATGATTTCCAGGGCTCTTTTTGTGGTGGGGGAATTGAAAAACCTGGATGTGTTTTCCTATTAAGCAGAGTTTGTGGTCGTACAGTATTTGGTACATAAGGAGTTGTTGGGTTTTAAGTTTTCTTGATTACAAGCTGCTTTGTTTGTGTTTTCCAAATCAGCGAGTTCCTGGGGAAAACCCCGGGGCAAAACGCTCAGAAATGGATTCCTGCACGAAGCACTAGACGAGATGACAACTCCGCAGCAAACAACTCCGCAAATGAAAAAGAACGACATGATGCAATCTTCAGGAAAGTAAGAGGGTACGTTTCAGGGGTCTGTTGAGAAAAGTATGGATTAGCTATATTAATGTATGCTAAATTCTTGGTGAGGCAAGATTTGTACCCAAAGGGCATATATTGTAATGAGTGTCAGTATTGACAGTTTTTAAAGAATAGCCTTCAACTGAAGAGTGACACATTGGAATCTGGCAGCTAGTGCTTACAGTTCGTTTTATGCCATTTGTTTACAACCATAAGCTTGCTTGGTTGGTGTTTCCATGGTTGCCTTGTGTGTGACCCAGTGAAGTGGGGAATCCCTAGGCTCATGGTCCAGTCCTGATAATGAGGCCCTTGTGCTCAGGGCTTTGAGCAAGTTTTCTTGTCAAACAGCAGGGAAGACCAAATCTGATCGATGTCATAGTCTAAATAAGTCATTGTTTATTCCAACCTCCCCTGGTTGAATGAAGAACACATGTTTTGTTTTGTTTTTTCTTGGTTTTTCGAGGTAGGGTTTCACTCTGGTCCAGGCTGACCTGAAATTAACTATGTGGCCTCGAACTCACAGCGATCCTCCTACCTCTGCCTCCCGAGTGCTGGGATTAAAGGCATGCGCCACCACGCCCGGCTAGAACACATGTTTTTATACTAGGGGAGGAGGGGAAATTGCTCCTTAAATGCAATTTTAAGCTCAAAAGAATAATTGTGTGTTGGGTTACAAAATTTTTTTTTTCCCTCCTCAGCATACTAAATAAGCTTACTCCTGAAAAGTTTGACAAGCTATGCCTTGAGCTCCTCAATGTGGGTGTAGAGTCTAAACTCATCCTTAAAGGGGTCATACTGCTGGTAAGTTTGAAATGTTGGCTCTGTCCAAAGGGAGAGGAAAATAATTTTTAACAGTTTACTTTAAATTATTGCTTAAACCTTCAATGTACCATTTTCTCTCTGCCCCTCTTCTATCTGCTTGCAAATAAATTTAACTAAATAAAACCTTCAGTTTATCTCTTGAGTGATAATGCTGATTAAAAACCATTTTTTTAAAATATTTTATTATTTATTTATTTGAGAGAGATATACAGAAATAGGTAGAGAGAGAGAGAGAGGGAGAGAGAGAAGAGAGAGAGAGAGAATGGGTGTGCCAGGGCCTCCAGCCACTGCAAACGAACTCCAGATGCATGCACCCCCTTGTGCATCTGGCTTACGTGGGTCCTGGAGAATCAAGCCTCGAACCGGGGTCCTTAGGCTTCATAGGCAAGCGTTTAACCGCTAAGCTATCTCTCCAGCCCTAAAAACCATTTTAGTAGCATTAGGTTTAAGAGGTAAATTTTAAATTGTTCATACACTACACTTGAAGAATCAAGTAGGGAGGCCCTATTAGGAAGCTATTGGTTTTTCTTTTGTAAAGTGATTTTGGAAATGTATGATGGTTGATAGGTGATTCTAGCATCTTGAATTGAGTGGTTCTGTTCTGAGTCACATTCCTATCCCACCAGTATCTCTAGTTTTTGTTATTTTTTTTCCTAACTGGGAAAGGGAGGCATGTGACTAGATGAGACGAACTTTTGTAAGTGCTTATGTTTTTGAAAGCTGTTGTATGCTAAGTAGTTCATGTGTATTGTATAATTTATTTCAATTAACAAACCTAACAAGTTCTTTTATTTTTAAATTGTAAGTGAAACAAGAAGTAATGAAGACTCTTAAGTATTGTTACAAAGGGGTTTCTTTCCGTTTACAATTCAGAGGTGTTTTTTTTTTTTTAATGACATTTCTGTAGATTGTGGACAAAGCCCTAGAAGAGCCAAAGTATAGCTCGCTGTACGCTCAGCTATGTCTGCGATTGGCAGAAGATGCACCAAACTTTGATGGCCCAGCCGCAGAGGGTCAGCCAGGACAGAAGCAAAGCACAGTAAGTGGAGTTTGAGTTTCTCTTTGCTTATTTTAAAAATGAATTTGGACAATTTCATTAGTAAAGTGTACAATAAATAATACCTTTTGTTTTCTAACAGACATTCAGACGCCTCCTAATTTCCAAATTACAAGATGAATTTGAAAACCGAACCAGAAATGTTGATGGTAAGAATTTACATCTGGTATTAACTAGTACTGCATATTTTTAACTTAATTCCAAGATATTGACTATTTTCTTTTGGTGGTGTTTCCCCGTCCCCTTTTCAGTTTATGATAAGCGTGAAAATCCCCTTCTCCCTGAGGAGGAGGAACAGAGAGCCATTGCTAAGATCAAGATGTTGGGGAACATCAAATTCATTGGAGAACTTGGCAAGCTTGATCTTATTCATGAATCTATCCTTCATAAGTGCATCAAAACAGTAAGTGTGACTGGAAATTTTGGCTTAGGTTAGAACATCCTTATTGGGTAGAAAGTGAGCCAATTAGAATTTCTTTATTATATCACCTGAGCAGATGGGTTGTTGCTTACATATTTAACCATGACCAAAGAAACTTAAAAGTATTCTGTAGGAAAGTATGCAGTGTGTTTTATAAAGTAGAACTCATTACCTGTGTTAAAATTGCTTCATTTCGATGAATTTCTTCAACAAATTAGTAGAAAGCACTATCTTCACTGCTTAGCAGCCATGAATGAGTCAAATGCTAAGGACAAAGGATGTATAAGCCAAAGTAAAAATGTTTTCTACATGACTTTTTGTTCTTGTAGCTTCTGGAAAAGAAGAAGAGAGTACAACTCAAAGATATGGGAGAGGATTTGGAGTGCCTCTGTCAGATAATGAGGACAGTGGGACCTAGATTAGACCATGAACGAGCCAAGGTACGTGAGTGTTGGTGACAGTTGCAATACAAGCTCGTGTGGCTCAGTTGGTGATTACTATATGACTAAATATGTCAGAGACCTTAGCTATGGTCTTGAAAGGCCTTAAATTTGTGTGTGTGTGTGTGTACGCTTCAGTTGCTCTGATTAATGTTTCTCATTTTTCTCTTAATCAGTCCTTAATGGATCAGTACTTTGCCAGAATGTGTTCCTTGATGTTAAGTAAGGAATTACCAGCGAGGATTCGTTTCCTGCTGCAGGTAAAATGGTTTCAGAAAATGTTTTTAGTACATTTATTAGTTTAGGAATACTAAATAAAATTTACTCTTTAAATTAAAGGATACCGTAGAGTTGCGAGAACACCATTGGGTTCCTCGCAAGGCTTTTCTTGACAATGGACCAAAGACGATCAATCAAATCCGGCAAGATGCAGTCAAAGTAAGATATTTTTCTCTTTTTCTTTTGGTTTGTTTAATTCAAACAGGCTTAAGGTGTTTCATGACAGTAGCACAGTCCTTTGCCTTTAACTTGCAACTTATAAAAGCTGTCTTTTACTAAGGTTTTTGGTCTCTTGCATGCCATTTTTGGAAGAAATTTTTAATAGAATGCAAATAGAAAACCTTTTATTTTCTTCAGTGCCTGGATTTTAGTTATAAGTAGCACAGAGGCCAGAGACTAGCGTGGTTGTTCATTTTGTTTTCAAAGGATCTAGGAGTGTTTATTCCTGCTCCTATGGCTCAAGGGATGAGAGGTGGTGGCTTCTTTCTGGAGGAACCGTTTATGCCACCAAGGATGAAAATGGATAGGGATCCACTTGGAGGACTTGCTGATATGTTTGGACAAATGCCAGGTAATTAGAAACAAAATAATGTGGCTAAACTAAAAAATTAATAGTTTAATAGCGTTCTAAGAATTGTCTGTGTATTTAAGGTAGTGGAATTGGTACTGGTCCAGGAGTTATCCAGGATAGATTTTCACCCACCATGGGACGTCATCGTTCAAATCAGCTCTTCAATGGCCATGGGGGACACATCATGCCTCCCACACAGTCGCAGTTTGGAGAGATGGGGGGCAAGTTTATGAAAAGCCAGGTAAGATGTTAGTAGCGTTTGGGAAACAGTTTGTATTGTGTGATTTGTGCTTTGGCTTCTTAAAAATGTAGCTGTTTGAGGGGTCCATACTGTCTATAAACCAATTTACATCTGACAATTGTTTCAAAATGAGTGAAATGCTTATTCTTGAGATTGGCCAAGTATTAGTACAATCACATCACTTTATATGTATGATAGGTTAGATTTTTATTCTTCTGTTTCGCTTTTCTCTGGACAAATTCAGTTAAGATTTCTTATATGGCTTGGCTCATGCTCATCCCTTTGGTACCTGATTACCATAATTTGTGGACCCCCTTTTATCTAGACTTTCTCTCTTTCTGAAATAGGGGCTAAGCCAGCTCTACCATAACCAGAGTCAGGGACTCTTATCCCAGCTGCAAGGACAGTCGAAGGATATGCCACCTCGGTTTTCTAAGAAAGGACAGCTTAATGCAGATGAGGTACATTTGCCTACATTACTTATATGCAGTAGTATGTCAATTCAGAAATCTCTTGCCCGATGATTATAAAAAGACGCGAAGAGGACTTAAGCTGGAATTTCTTTTCCTTTTTCTCTCTTTCCTGTACTTCTTTTTCTCTCTTTGGATGTCCAGCGTCCTATGAGCGAAGATTATGAGATATGAGGGCAAGTCTCTTACAGCTTTTAGTTAGCACAAGGGAAATGGTTGTCAAGATAATACTGTTTATGGTTTCCCTGTAAGAGTGATTAAACTAAGAATAAAGCAATGTATTTATTAGCTGTTCATATTAGTATTTTAATGCTGATCCTGGGAAAATTATGCAAATATAAGACTTAACACAATAGTATGTTATTTTTTGGTGGATTGGATCTTTGATTTCTTGAGGTTTTAGAGAATTTCTGCCCTAGATGATTGTTAGTATAGAACTGATTTTAGGGTCTTAAGAGTATTAACATTCAGTGTTAAATGTGTTGTTAATTTTGTTTGCTATGATTTGTCCATTCTAGATTAGCTTGAGGCCTGCTCAGTCGTTCCTGATGAATAAAAATCAAGTGCCAAAGCTTCAGCCCCAGATAACTATGATTCCTCCTAGTGCACAGCCACCACGCACTCAAACACCACCTCTGGGACAGGTATGCGCCTTCCCGTGCTTTCTAAAGATGTACGGACTTGTGTTGCCTTCCTTCTATTCTACTTCATGTGTTTATTCTTTTCTGTTCTCTGGTTGTGTTTTAATTAAACATCTGTTACACTGCTTGTCTTCTAGACACCTCAGCTTGGTCTCAAAACTAATCCACCACTTATCCAGGAAAAGCCTGCCAAGACTAGCAAAAAGCCACCGCCATCAAAGGAAGAACTTCTCAAACTAACTGTAAGTTTCAAATCGCCCCATACATGATCTAGTTCTTAGAGAACATTTGTGATAGAGAGAACTGACAGGAATTGATTGCGCTCTTCTCAGGAAACTGTTGTCACAGAATATCTGAATAGTGGAAATGCAAATGAGGCCGTCAACGGTGTGAGAGAAATGAGAGCTCCTAAACACTTTCTTCCAGAGATGTTAAGCAAAGTGATCATCCTGTCACTAGATAGAAGTGATGAAGATAAAGAAAAAGCAAGCTCTTTGATCAGTTTACTTAAACAGGAAGGGATAGCCACAAGTGACAACTTCATGCAGGTAGAACATTTTACTGATTACATAATAAGAGTTCTTTCCACTCAAAATGGGAAACTAATAACTGTTGTGTATTCTTTTCAAGGCTTTCCTGAATGTATTGGACCAATGCCCCAAACTGGAGGTTGATATCCCCTTGGTGAAATCATATTTAGCACAGTTTGCAGCTCGTGCCATCATTTCAGAGCTGGTGAGCATCTCAGAACTAGCTCAACCCCTGGAGAGTGGCACCCATTTCCCTCTCTTCTTACTTTGTCTTCAGCAACTAGCTAAACTACAAGATCGAGAATGGTTAACTGAACTTTTTCAACAAAGCAAGGTCAATATGCAGAAAATGCTCCCAGGTAAGAGAATGTTGACTTGTTAATACTAGAGATTTAATACTTTGAGTGGATTTGTAGGCATCCGATAACTTGATTATCCTGTCCAAATAATGATACATGTTATGGGTAGATCTGGTAAACTGTAAGCTATTCAATGAACACAGATGTCTTGATCTTTGCAGAAATTGATCAGAATAAAGACCGCATGTTGGAGATTTTGGAAGGAAAGGGACTGAGTTTCTTATTCCCACTCCTCAAATTGGAGAAGGAATTATTGAAGCAAATTAAGTTGGATCCATCCCCTCAAACTATATATAAATGGATTAAAGATAACATCTCTCCCAAACTTCATGTAGATAAAGGATTTGTGAACATCTTAATGACCAGGTAAGATGAGAGATGGTCTGTATAAGATTGTTTTGTTGGCTAGATGGGGGGGGGGGGTGGACAACAAGTCAGCAGGGCAGGAAACTATTTGGATTTCTAACAAGGGCTCTTGTCTGTCCAGCTTCTTACAGTATATTTCTAGTGAAGTAAACCCACCCAGTGATGAAACAGATTCTTCCTCTGCTCCTTCCAAAGAACAGTTAGAGCAGGAAAAACAACTGCTACTTTCTTTCAAGCCAGTGATGCAGAAATTCCTTCACGATCATGTTGATCTACAAGTCAGTGCCCTGTATGCTCTGCAAGTGCACTGTTTCAACAGCAACTTTCCAAAAGGTGAGGTGACTGGCATCAGGCATGGGGCTATGGATGGTCTGAAACAGCACAGTGGAAATAATTCATTTGTGGTATTCTTTTTTTATTATTTTTTTAAATTATTTTTTATTTATTTTTGGAGAGAGAGAGAGATAGAGGGAGGGAGACAGAAATGGGCGCACCAGCAGTCTCTCAGCTGCTGTGAATGAAATCCAGATGTGCGCGCCCCCTTGTGGTCAAGTGCGTCATTGCGCCCTTGCCTCACTTTGCATCTGGCTAAACGTGGGAACTGGAGATTGGAACCAGCGTTCTTAGGCTTAGCAGGCAGGCGCCTTAGCAGCTAAGCCATCTCTCCAGCCCTCATTTGTGGTATTCTTTTAAAGGCATGTTACTTCGCTTTTTTGTTCACTTCTACGATATGGAAATTATCGAAGAAGAAGCTTTCTTGGCTTGGAAAGAAGACATAACTCAAGAGTTTCCAGGAAAAGGCAAGGCCTTGTTCCAGGTAAAGTCTCTTGAAAAGGAGTTTACAAGCAGTTCCCAGCCTGGTATTAAAGGTTCCAATTTTGTAGATATACAGTATACAATCCAGAGGATTCTCATACTGTCTATCCAAGAAGAAGAATCAGAGGGTTACAGAAGAATTTGCTGATCTTTAAAGAACCAGCCAAAGCCTTAAATTGGGCAAGAAGTCTGACTAAAGAACCAGCCAAAGCCTTAAATTGTGCAAAACATACTGTTGCTATGATGTAACTGCATTTGACCTAACCACTGCGAAAATTCATTCCGCTGTAATGTTTTCACAATATTTAAAGTAGAAGCACGTCAGTAAGGTTTCCTTCTGTGTAAGGTTTTTTGTAGTGTAATATCTTAATCATAGTCTACCATCAAATATTTTAGGAGTATCTTTAATGTTTAGATAGTATCTTAGTAGCATGCAATAATTACATCCTAAATTCTCAAGCAGAGGCAGTCTATTGCAAGGACCTTCTTTGCTGCCAATTATCATAGGCTGTTTTAAGTTAGAAACTGAATAGCAACATTGAATACTGTAGAAATGCACTTTGCTCTGTAATACTTGAGTTGTTGCAATATTTGATTATCCATTTGGTTGTTACAGAAAAATTCTTAACTGTAATTGATGGTTGTTGCCGTAATAGTATATTGCCTGTATTTCTACCTCTAGTAATGGGCTTTATGTGCTAGATTTTAATATCTTTGAGCCTGGGCAAGTGCACAAGTCTTTTTTAAAAGAAACATGATTTACTTGCACAAAACTGATCAGTTTTGAGAGATCATTAATGCCCTTGAAGTGGTTTTTGTGGGTGTGAAACAAATGGTGAGAATTTGAATTGGTCCCTCTTATTATAGTAATTTATGAAATTAAGTCTACTTGATGGAGTTTAATTTATCAAGGTTAATTTTGTTTTAAAAACTTGGGAGCGGGGCTGGGGAAATGGCAGTGGTTCATTTGCCCTAAGAACCCCAGTTTGATTTATAGGGGTGCACATGTAGAGTTTGTTTTGTATCTATTCTTTCTCTCTTCCTCTCCCTCTCTCTCGGAGCAAGCAGCCATCTGGTCTTGGTGTGGGGAGACCCTCTTGGCAGGCAGTAATTGGTAATACTGAGCCTGACAAAACCCTAGAAAAGGCTCTGTCTACACCAGTGATGGTCTTGGTGGAGTCAGAAGTTAACTACCCTGTGATGATCAGTTATTTTCACTAAAATTTTGGCTACATAAACAGGATATCAAGTATAGCAAACATATGGCTGAGCAGCAAATGACCTACTTAAAACTGCAGGAGACCAAGCAACAGCCAGTTTGTTTTGTTCAGTTAGGATATTGAACAGAAGGTGGGTGCTTAGAACGGAGTCATTCTTCATCCTATCAAACACACTTAGACAGTCCCTCTCTCTGAAAATGTCATTGTGTTCCAAAGATGTTGGACAAATGTACTTACCATCATGTATGCTAGTGTTTGGATGTACTCAGCATATACCTTGGATAAATGCCTATGTAATCTATATTTCAGACGTCTTGTTTTCACCAACTCCTTTGCTGTCTCATACCCTGATAAGGCTTAACCTTGCATTCCTGCTTCATAGTTTTCTCTGTTACCAGTAACCACAGTGATGTATCTAGTACACATTTGTTATGAATGTTCAGTGTCTAGAAATGTTTCTTCCTCACTGTAACATGACTTTTTCTTCCATTACAGTGGGACTGATAGCTTAAAGGCTGCCATTTATCTGTTTGAGTGAGAAAGAGGCACATATATAGAGACAAAGAAAGGGTGTGCCAGGACCTCCTGCTGCAGCAAACTCCAGATGCACGCAGCACTTTGTACATCTGCCTTATGGAGGTCCTGGAGAATCAAACCCAGGTCCTTTGGCTTTTGTGGGCAAGCACCTTAACTGCTAAGCCATCTCTCCAGCCTCCACGTTAAAAAAAAAAAATACCTTTATCAGGGGAGAGGGAAGAGAATGGGCATACCAGGGTCTCTGGACACATGCACCATCTTGTGCATCTGGCTTACATGGGTCCTGGGGGATCAACCTGAGTCCTTTGGCGTTAAAGGCAGGTACCTTAACTGTTAAGCTATCTCTCTAGCCCTAAAGGCTGCCTTTTAAAAATACTTTATTTGCAAACAGATACAGAGAGTGCATATGGACACAACAGAGTCTTCAGTCACTACAAATGAACTCTAGACGTGTGCACCACTTGATATATCTGTCTTACTTGGATACTGGGAAGTTGGCAGCCAAGTGCCTTAACCACTGAGCCATCTCTCCAGCCTATGGCTGCCTTAAAAAAAAATCTGGCAGCATACATAGTACAGGCCATAAGACCATAGTTTCCTCAGTCTCCTCAAAGCCACCCTCCACTTAGTCCTCCCATTTGAATGAGTCCTGTTAAAACTTTGTCAGGTATGGTGGCACACCCCTTTAATTCCAGTACTTGAGAGGCAGAGGTGGGAGAACTGCCCTGAGACGAGTGAATTCTAGATCAATCTGTACTAGGGTGAAACCCTACCTCAAAAACTTTTTTAATTAAAGGGGGAAAATGGGCTTGCCAGGGCTTTCAGCCACTCCAGATGCATGTGCCACCTTGTGCATCTGGCTTAAGTGGGTCCCGGGGAATTGAATGTAGGTCATTTGGCTTTGCAGACAGCTAAACCCAGTTTATTTTGATGTTTCTCTCATGCAGGTCTTGTAATATGTATATGTAGCGTTGGGTACTGTGAGGTCATGAGTATCCAGACCATTTTGTCTGGAAGATTGCACTGTAAGCAGTCTTTCCCGTCCTTTATTTAGCTCTTTTTTTTTCTTTGAGGTAGGATCTCACTCTAGCTCAGGCTGACATGGATGGAATTCACTCTGTAGCCTCAGGGTGGCTTCAAGCTCACCAGCAGTGTGCCACCATGCTGGGCTCCTAACATTCTTTCTGCCACCTCTTCCACAATGGAGGAGCCTTGAGCAAGGGTGTGACGGATGTCTCAGTGCTGAACATGAACACCCCACTGTCAACGTCTCAGCACTACGGTGACTCGAGTCACTCCAGTGGCCACCACCTGAAGAGAAGCTAATCGACCCAAAAGTGAGAATAACATTAATAAGTGCATACAGGGCTTTTTGAGTATAATGTATGCATTTAGCTAGACATCAGGTGTTAGCTCCTCTAGGGCTTAAGACTAACCTAGCCATAGGCTTGACTAGGTTTTCAGGCATGTATTCCCTCCAGGAGAGCAGGTCTCCAGTCCAATCAGAATAAGCAGTTGGTTTCCCCCATGACAGATAATGTTACTGTTGAATTAGTTGGCACATTTTGTCCGGCTGGCCAGTCATAGGATCCACAACTGCTTTAACACCAGTGGTTTCTCGCTCCCAACGGGCTGTATGCAGGATAGATCTTTTTTAGCTTTTTTTATTGACAGCTTCCATTACTTAAAGATAATAAACCATAATTCCCTCACCGCCTCCTTCACAAATCCACACTACAGCATATCCCCTGTCTCCGTTAGTCTTATTCTTTTTCTCCTATTATGAGGGGCTTATGAAGGTATTGCTAGGCACTGCGAGGTCATGGATATCAAGGCCAATTTCTGTGTGGACGATTGGATTGTAAGCAGTCCTATCCTTCCTTTGGCTCTTACATTCTTCCTGCCACCTCTTCCGTAATGCACCCTGAGCCTTGGAAGGTGTGTTAGAGATGTTTCAGTGCTGAACACTCCTGTCTTCTCCGCACTATTCCTTTGGGGTCATCCCAGTGGTCATCGCCATCTGAAGAGAAGCTTCTCTAACCCAAAGTGAGAGTAGCATTAATTAATATATGGGTATGAATGTTAAATAATATGCTTACAGGGTATTTTGGTGAGCATAATACATGCATTTAGCCAGACAAGAGCAGCCCGTTAACAATCCTAAGGTTCATGACTTCCCCTACCATAGGCTTTTGGTTAGGTTTTCGGTACCAGGCTTGTACTCCCTCCCATAGAGCAGGTCTCCAGTCCAATTAGCAGTTGGTTTCCCCCATAACAGACATGCCACTATTGCACCCATTGGCTCATTTGGTCTGACTGGCCAAATGAGGTTTGCAGTGTCCATTGTTTTCACCACTGATGACTTCTGTCTCCCATAAGGCTGCATGCAGCACAGCTTTTTCAGCTTTCTATAGGTTTTCAGCTCAGCTCCAGCCTGATTTCCCAGGCATGTGAGTGTGCTACTTTGCATCTGGCTTTGCATGGGTAAGGATACTCCAACCCATATCATTAGGCTTTGTAGGCAAGCATCTTAACCATTGAGCTCTCTCCAGCTCAGCTCCAGCTTGATTTCTCAGTGACCTGCAAAAGGCTGTCCTTTTTGGTTTTTTGAGATAGGGTCTTGCTATAGACCAGGGTGGCCTCAATCTCAAAGTGATCATCCTGCTTCAGGCTCCCAAATGCTGGGATTAAAGGTATGTACCACCATGCCTGGCTAAAGGTTGCCTTTTTTAATGGCTGGCAAACCTTTATCAGTGGCTCTGCCTTCTAAATGCCATAGAAATCGGACAACCTTAATCTTGTTTCTTAACCTGGTTTTCTGCTTAGTCCTTGCTGTGTTTAGGCTTCTCAACAGCAGCCAGAGCCAGAAATTAAAAAAAAAAAAAAAAAAGTCTTCCCACTTGCCTTAGAAGAGCTCTGTGACTTGAATTACTGTGTGGAATCAAGTGGGTACTGGCTGCACAACAGTGAATTTAGGTCAGTGAGGCTGAGTTAACAGTTGTAGGAGTTGAGTATCTCCAAAGACAAGAGAGTCAAGGTCCTACTTAGAGAAGTAAAGTGACCTGAGTTTGGTTTTTTTGTTTGTTTGTTTTTTTCCAAGGTAAGCTTTTACTCTAGCCCAGGCTGACCTGGAATTCACTATGCAATCTCAGGTGCTGGGATTAAAGGCGTGCTCCACACTCAGCCTGACCTGGATTTTTCTCATGTGTGACTTTATGGCTCTAGCATTTCCCAGTACCTTCAATCCAGTTACACATACCCAGCCCCCGTAGTATAGCTATTGAAGCACACCCAAAGGGAGTGCCCACTCTGGGCCAGCCTTGCCATGTGGAAAGCATGGGCAACTCGAACTGCCATGGGGCCAAAGAGAAGGGGCCACACAGATGTTACAAGGTGCCAAGTGGTCTGAGAGGAGAAATAGATGCTTCACATGTTGCAGGGAGCCAGGCAGAGCCCACTCCTTTCCGCCTTAGAAGAAAAGCCTTGCCCTTGTGAGAATGAGCCAAGTATCGCCCTGAAAGTAAAGCAGAAATGCCCGTAAATCTGTCCTTAAAATTTCCACTTTAGCTGGATGTGGTGGCGCACACCTTTAATCCCGGCACTCAGGAGGCAGAGGTAGGAGGATCGCTGTGAGTTCAAGGCCACCCTGAGACTACATACTGAATTCCAGGTCAGCCTGAGCTAGAGTGAGACCCTACTTCGGAAAAGAAAAAAAAAAAACTCCACTTTACTAGAGGTCAGAAAAGGATCTCTCCTTGTCTCTGTACTAAAATGAGTTTCCTAGACCTGTTTTTCCATAAACATCCTGAGCCCCTCCTGGGAGGAAGTTCCCCTTTCCTAGAATTTCAATCTGGTCCTGTTTGGTTAAACTCAGCCCCAAAACTGGGCATCATGGCTGGCCTCTTCTTGAGCCATCCCCTAGCCCAGACCAATCAGCCCTCACTGGCTCACCTGAGCCTGAAGGTAAGGCCCACCACAATAAGAAGTAGATGGCTGCTGGGCATGGTGGCACACACCTTTAATCCCAAGCACTCGGGAAGCAGAGATAGCAGGATCGCAGTGAGTTTGAGGCCACCTTGAGACTACATAGTGGATTCCAAGTCTGCCTGGGCTTGAGTGAAAACCCTACCTCAAAAAGCCGAAAAAAAAAAAAAAAGTAGACTTACCAGGTGGGCAAGCCCCTTTTTTTCCATTGGCTGTTCATCTCCTGAATTTCCAGGTTTCTGTCCTGGCAAGCTGGGCTGAGACAAGGGGAAACCCCTACTCCCACATGGGCTGTCTATCCTCTACTCCCCTCCACATGGCAGGAGCTTTCTGTACTTCTCTTTCCTCTCTAAATCCCTTTTTAAAATATTTTACTTATTGGAGAGAGGCAGATAGAACAGACATGCCAGGGCCTCCAGCCACTGCAAATAAACTCCAAACACATGTACCACCTTGTGCATCTGGTGTACTTGGGTACCAGGGAATTGAACCTGGGTGCTTAGGCTTCACAGGCAAACACCTTAACTGCCAAGCCGTCTCTCCAGCCCCTAAATCGCTTTTCTATGTTTTAGGTCCATGCTCATTTGAAGTCAGGTGGGTGTATCCATTTTCCCTTCCTCAGTTCGTGGACCTTCACTTTCCCTTGTATATTCTTGAATAAAATTGTAATGGCTTAATCTGGTTTACCCAATTTTTTGGTTTTTTAAATGTTTTATTCTATTTATTAGAAAAAGGCAGAATGTGTGTGCCACTTTGTGCATCTGGCTTACATAGCTACTGAGGAGTCTAACTTGGGTCTTTAGGTTTCATGGGCAAGCACCTTAACCACTAAACCATCTAAGCCTTTATTTTATTCATTAGAGAGAGGGAGGAAAGAAGGAGGCAGACAGGACCAATTCTTTGGTTAAAAACAGACACGGGCTGGGCGTGGTGGCGCACGCCTTTAATCCCAGCACTCGGGAGGCAGAGGTAGGAGGATCGCCGATTGTTTGAGGCCACCCTGAGACTACATAGTGAATTCCAGGTCAGCCTGAGCTAGAGCGAGACCCTACTTCGAAAAAAAAAAAAAGACACGAAGCCAAGCACGGTGGCGCTCGCCTTTAATTTCAGCCCTCAGGAAGCAGAGGTAGGAGGATCGCCATGAGTTTGAGGCCACCCTGAGACTACACAGTGAATTACAGGTCAGCCTGGGCTAGAGTGAACCCCTACCTCAAAAAAACAAAAACAAAACAAACAACAACAAACAACAACCAAAAAAAACCAGACACAAACTCAGGGTTTGGAGTTCGAAGACTTCCCTAAACTCCCCAAACCCCGTTAGGCTTCTACCTGCACAGACTGTCCATCTCCCCTCCACGGGCCCCTGGAAGGGGAGCGACTTCAGACACCGCTGAGGGAAGGGCACTCTTCAAATCCTCTTGGGAATGGACACTCCTCACCAGCTATGGCTGGTAGCATCTGGGGAGGCCAGATCAGAATTTATTTATACAGCTCTTTCCCAGTCATCTTACCTGTTTCAGAGACAGCCTGCCAAGGAAGGAAAAGCGAGAATTGTGGCCAGGGAGATCCCTGAGAACAGTGACACAAATAGGATACGGAGTCACCACAGGTCTCCCAGCCCTCAATTACCTGGAGGACGGAATTGAACGCCCACACCCAGGGAGAGGGCAGTCTTATGGCGCCCTCTGCTGGGCCCTGGGATACCATCCCTGTCAGATAAAATTCAGGGCTTTTGGCTGCATCCCAAAGAAAAGCAAAAACTAGATGTAGCAGACATGTTCAAGGAGAGGGGAGTGTGACAATGTTCTCAGCTTGGTCCCCTATAGACTGAATGATACAGAAGTGTGACTGATGGGCAGTGAATTCTTAAAGACTGCTCAGGTAAGCTGAACATCCAGAACACAAAATCTGCAAATGTTCTGTTTGCTAGAAAGCACTCTTCATAGAGAAAACAAGGGCAGGGTAGTGATGCAAATGCTACTTGAAAGAGGGAAAAGGAAGGCCACATGAGGGGGTGACAGTGGGTGAAGACACAAATTTTTGAGGAAAGCTCAGGGAACCAAGCCACTTTTTTTGTGTTTTTTTTTTTTTTTCAAGGTAGGGTCTCACTCCAGCCCAGGCTAACCTGGAATTCATTCTGTAGTCTCCTCTGCCTCCAGAGTGCTGGGATTAAAGGCATGTGCCAACACGCCCAGTTAGTTTGTCATGTTTTTAAATATTTTTATTTTTATTCATTTATTTATTTGATAGAGGGAGACAGAGAGAGAGAGAGAGAGAGAGATTGGACACGCCAGGGCCTCCAGCCACTGCAAACAAACTCCAGATGGGTGTGCCCCCTTGTGCATCTGGCTAATGTGGGTCCTGGGGAATCAAACCTGGGTCCTTTGGCTTTGTAGGCAAATGCCTTAACCACTAAGCCATCCCTCCAGTCCTGTCATGTTTTTTAAAAAATTTTACCACCTGGGCATGGTAGTGCATGCCGTTAATCCCAGCACTTGGGAGGCAGAGGTAGGAGGATCGCTATGAGTTCAAGGCCACCCTGAGACTACATAGTAAATTCCAGGTCAGCCTGGGCTAGAATGAGACTCTACCTCAAAAACCAAAAAAAAAAAAAAAAAAAAAAAAAAAAAAGAATTGACCAAAATAGCTCTTTACAAATCAAAGGGGAACAAAGGGGGAGGGCTGGAGAGATGGCTTAGCAGTTAAGGTACTTGCCTACAAAGCCTAAGAATTTATGTTTGAATCTCCAGGTCCCACATAGCCAGATACACAGTGATGCAAGTGTGCAATCTCACACATACCAGGGGACAAACATGTCTGGAGTTTGTTCACAGCTCTGGCGTACTCATTCTCTCTCTCTCAAAAAACAAAAAAAGAACTAATGGGGAGTGCTGGGGAGATGGTTCCGTGGTTAAAGGTACTTGCTTGCAAAGCCTTACAGCCTGGGTTCTATTCCCCAGTACCCACATAAAACAGATGTATAAAGAGGTACATGCATCCGGAGGTCCTTTGCAGTGGCAAGAGGCCATGGTGTGTGCATGCTTTTCCCTCTGCCTCTTTCTCTCTCTCCAATAAAAAAACTTAATTAAAAAAAAAAACCAAAGAGGAAAACAGCTGTTTTTATGTGTATTTTTATGAACTCCAGACACATGTGCCACCTTGTGTATCTGGCTTACTTGGGTACCGAGGTATCCAACCAGGGTCCTTTGGCTTTGCAGACAAGTGCCTTAAACACCAAGCCACCTCTCCAGCCTAAAGCTTTTTCTTTTCTAAATAAATAATTTATTTGCAAGAGAGAGAAGAGAGAAAATGGGCATGTCGGGCCTTTTGCCACTGCAAACAAACTCCAGGTACATGCATCACTTTGTGCATCTGGTTTTGTGTGGGTACTGGGGAATTGAACTGGGGCCATCAGGCTTTGCAAGCAAGTGCCTTTAACCACTGAGCAATCTCTCCAGACCAAAGCTAACTTTTTCAAGTCCTGATTAGACTAGCCCTGGGATATAGACATAATGTATTCCAATTTAAATAGTAGAAAATGTCAGTTAACAGATGACCATTGTTTAGAATGTCAGTGGGCTAGAAATTAACTGTACAAATAACTCTAAAGCCCATATTTTTTCTACTATTCAATAGCCAAAATTGAAACTCACTTCCAAATATGGGGTGAGGGATATAAGGCAATTTATGACAACTACTGTGGTGGTTTGGTTGTTTGCAGATGAAACCTTTCATTAGGTCTGTCCTAATGAATTCCAGGTCAGCCTGGGCTAGAGCACGTCCCTGCCTTGAAAAATAAAAAAAGATAAAAATGTGGTCTTGAGGGGCTGGGAAGGTGGCTCAGCAGTTAAAAAGGTGCTTGCTTGCAAAGCCTGATGGATCAATAAATATATATTTTTTTAAAAAGACAAGAGCCAAGCATGGTGGCATATTCCTTTATTCCCAACATTCGGGAGGCAGAGGTAGGATGGTCAATGTGAGTTTGAAGCCAGCCTACGACTACAGAGTGAGTTCCAGGCCATCCTGGAGCTTAGATCTGACATCTGCTAGTCAATAGTTTCATCAGTAAACTACAGCCTGACCCCTGCAGTTTTTAATTCCCAAGCTATGCCTCAGAAAAGTCAGTAAAGAGCTCTATTTTATTCCAGTGATACCTTGCAGTTACTTTTTTTTTTATTGCTCTGTTTGGGGATGATACGTTCACCTGAAATTGTCCTGACCACTGCTAAGGTTTTGATGTTTAGTGAAGCCCTTAGCAGTTAGGCGCTTGTCTGCGAAGCCTAAGGACTCATGTTCTACTCTCCAGCTCCCATGTAAGCCACACGCATAAAGGTGAGGCAAGCACAAGGTCGCACATGCCAACTAGGTGGTGCAAGCATCTGGAATAAGTTTCAATGGCTGAGGCCCTGGCACTCCAATTCTTTCCCTCTGTCTCTCTCTCTCTCTCTCTCCCTCTCTCTCCCTTGCTCTCTATAAAGTAAAAAATTATAAAAGATTTTCAAAGAAATTATTAGATTCAATCACTGCTCTGTGGGACCTGATGCACAATCTTGAGTCCTCTAAGGCTAAAGACCAGCATATCAAAACCATTTAAAAATATTATCCATCTATCTATCTATCTGAGAGAGAGCGTGTGTGTGTGTTTGTGTGGTGTGAGCGAAAGGGGTATGGGCATTACAGGGCCTCCTGCAGCTGCAAATTCTGGACACATGTGCCACTGTGTGCAGCACTCTATCTCAGACTGACCTGGAATTCACTATGTAGTCTCAGGGTAGCCTCAAAGTCATGGCAATCCTCCTACCTCTGCCTTCTGAGTGCTGACCCTACCTAGAAAAACCAAATATAATGCCGGGCATGGTGACACACGCCTTTAATCCCAGCACTTGGGAGGCAGAGGTAGGAGGATCACCGTGAGTTCAAGGCCAGTCTGAGACTACATAGTGAATTCCAGGCCAGCCTGGACTAGAGTGAGACCCTACCTCGAAAAACCAAAAAAAAAAAAAGAAAGAAAGAAAAACCATATATATCAATGGTTATATGTGCTTCCTGCACAAACATTAGGGCCTGAAGGGGTTCAGAGTTTAAATCTCCATATGCCATATCCCATGTGGGGCATAGTGGCACACACCTTTAATCCCAGCAGTTGGGAGGCAAAGGTAGGAGGATCGCTGTGAGTTCGAGGCCGCCCTAAGACTACATAGTGAATTCCAGGTCAGCCTGAGATAGAGTAAGACCCTTCTTTGAAAAACAAAAATAAAACAAAAAAATCCATATCCCATGTGTAGTAGTTGGGTGTGGCCACATGTGGCAATAACTGAGTCCTGCAAGGGGAGCAGAAATCCAAGAAACATTGGAGCCCCACAAGCTCCAAAATGCATAGACTCTGGTTCAAAACAAGACCAGGCAGAAGAGCAATCAAATGGGACTTTATGTTCCACTTCAGCCATCACAGGCTAGTGCCTCCCCACAGGTGAGTGCATGGGATGCCCACACACACACACACAAAGTCTTTTGAGCAGAGAGAACCTTTACAGTGTTGTTGGGCCTTGCTAGTAACAGGCTGGACCTGTGAGGATGCTGGCCTGAACTATTGGACATGGCCAGGGACCCTGGGCTGTGGGGTTGCAGCTGGCCCTCTGTCAGGAAGACCCTGGGGACGGTAACGGCCTTCCCTATGTCGTAGGGTGTAGTGAGCTGTCATCGTCCAGAGTGGGCAGAACTGGCGAGGTGCTCGCCCCAGACCCCAAAAGGCTCTGACCATTCCATAAGTCAGACTTTGCCCCCAACAGTTCCTGACCTGTGGCTAGCTGCCCAAGAGTCCCTCATGTGGCTAAAGTCACGTAGCCTTCCCCCCCCCCCCAGTTTTGAAGTCACAGCCTCCTGTTAATCTCCTCTTCCGCCCTTCCCCCTACCTTCCCTTATCCTTCCCCATAGCTCTGAAGTTACTAGTCCTTCCACCACCTAGATAACAGCCCATAAACTACGCATCCAATTGCCATATAGTCTGTACGTGCCGTCTCAACCTTCCCCAAGTGTTTATAACGCCCCCCCTTCAATGAACGAGTGCTGTCCATCAGACAATCTCCCGGGTGCTCACTGCCCTGTCATGTGTTCTCGCATCGCACTTACCCGCTCAGCCAGGAAGGACCCTGCTGTTTCCCTCCCAACGACCCCGACCCCGGGGGAGTGAGACCCACACAGTGCCACCTTATTCTCAGGCACACAAACTATTAAACACACAACTATTAAAGCCGGGCATGGTGGCACACGCCTTTAATCCCACCACTTGGGAGGCAGAGGTAGGAGGGTTGCCATGAGTTTGAGGCTACCCTGAGATTACATAGTGAATTCCAGGTCAGCTTGGGCTAGAGCAAGACCCTGCCTCCAAAAACAAACAAAACAAAAACCACTCTTGCTTTATCTATTGAAATGCTGAGCAATGACCTACCGAGCCACCAGTGTAATGTGGGAAACGGCATCGTATGAAAATATTACTCTGGCTGAGTGCGGTAGGGCACGCCTTTAATCCCAGCGCTCTGGAGGCAGAGGCAAGAGAATCCCTGTGAATCTGAGACCAGCCTGGGACTCTACAGGGAGTTCCAGGTCAGCCTGGGCTAGAGTGAAACTCTACCTTGAAAACAAAACGACAACAAAATGTTATTCTGAAAAAAGATTTATCAGGTGGCAATGAGACATGGAGACAAGTGTTCCAGTGCCACCCTAAACGTGGGCTCCCCCAGTCCATGAGCTGGGGTGCCAGGCTGAATAAGAAGCAGCAAGTGAGCAGAACACCAGCATGCATTCCTCTCTGCTTCCTCACTAGACAGGATGTGACCAGCTGCCACCACGCCTCCCAAAGCCTCCATGATTGACTGTACCCTTAAACTGCAACCCACAGGAAGCCTCTCTCTAAGTTGCCTTTGTCAGATATTTTGTGAGAGCAAGAGTATACACCGAGTCTCTTCCTCTTTCCCTTGGCTAATGACTGGCTGGTTGGATCTCTAGGTGACCCATTAGCCCAGGAGTGTTTGAGCCCTGATGAGCAACACACTCAATCCAGACTCTTAGCGCCTGCCAAGGGTTACACTGTTTTCCAGCCGTGGTGACTGTGGACCACAGCTTCTACTCCATGGGAGAATTATCCTCCCCACGTTGTCTTGTCATCTCAACTACTGACAGGCCAGGAATTGCACCTGTGCATGGCTCTCTGGGTGAGCAGTCCTACTCAAATATCTGCAGAGCATTTGTCATCCCTACCACAGGGAGCCAGAGTCCACGGGCCACCACAGAGCTGTCCTGAGGGTCACACTACCAGCTCACGTGACAACTAAGAATGTCAAAGCAGCTGTGACTAGGTTTGGGACAAGTTACCAGGCTCTTCTTGGAGGAGGAAGAGGATGAGAACCTGAGTTTCCAATTTCTATGAAGCATGAGAAGAAAGGATGTACACGTTTTTCCAGATTTAGAGTTCAGACAAGAACTGTCCAGAGGGATGCAGGCTACTGAAGCAAGGGCTTTAGACGAGAGTGGCTCGGGCACGTACAGGGTGGAATGGCTGATATTTATTTACTTGAGGGAGAGAGAGAGGAGAAAGAGCACAGCAGGACCTGCAGCCATTGCAAACAAACTCCAGATGCATGTGCCACCTTGTGCGTCTGGCTTTACATGGGTACTGGGGGATTGAACGTGGGTCCTTTGGCTTTGCCAGCAAGTGCCTTAACTGGTGAGCCATCTCTCCAGCTCTGAAGCAACAGCTTTAGTGTGCACCAAGCCAGCTGCCCACAGCCAGGGAACATGGAAATGCATTTTTCTCCCCGACCCCTTCCCCTTCCCAGCGCAGTAGCTGCCAGTTCAAGCTGGAAGAGGCAGAGACAAGTGCACTGGCTCCTGTAGCCAAGGCACTGGGCAGCGGCTAAGGTAGGAAGTAAAGCCATCCCTCTTTCCGGTGAAGGAAATAGGAGCACCAGCTCTCAGGAGAAATTGAACCAGTATTGTTTCAGAGAACAGCACGCTTCCAAAGAGGACAAAGCATTTGACATTGACCTCCCTCTGGAGAAGTTACTCTCATAGACACTTGTCCCACTTAGATGAACTGGGCTCGTCTAGGACTAAAGACCAATTTAAAAATTTAAAGGCCCATTGATTTAGCTTGTGCTCAAGGGTAGCCATCATGTGGTGGTTTGACTAACACATTGTCAAATGAGAACAAACTGGGGGGAGCAGCAAGAAGCGTCTTCTTTCGGATGGTAAGCAGCCCCTCCCTCCATCATGAAGAGTGGCAGCACGTTTGCCAAAGGCCACGGCGTCTATGGAAGGCTCCCTGGACTCTTGCCACATGGTTGGTTGGCATTTAGAGTTCAAGCCTAACATGACTCCAACAAACTGAATTTGCTAAAATACATGGTAGGCGAGGAAGAAAGAGCTATAAGAGACCTCAGAGCCAAGAATCAAATCCTTTCCCACAACCGCCATTTTTTTCATAAGAAATTTTTTTGTTAATTTGTCTATATAGAGTTTCTATATAGTCTAAGCTGGACTGGAACTGAATTCTGCCTCATCCTTTTAAGTCAGTGCTGGGAGTAGCCAGCTACCCATCAAGAAATTTAAAAAACAAAAGATAAGCTAGCACCTACTCCTTGCCAAGTGTTATGACTAGCCCTTGTAAAAGCAGACGAAGATAAAGATAGCTGGGTCTTTGGGTTCGTTGTCTGGTGGGGACATATAAGTAGGTTATTTCCATCAATAGTGTGAGGGTCTATAGGGCCAGGCAGGAAGCCTGACATACCTCAGCTTCTGTAGCAACACAAAATATCCAATGCCCAAGTTATAACCATGTAGGTTTACTTACTGCTGGGGACAAAGTGGTTAAAGGCACCTGCTTGCCAAGCCTACCAACCCAGATTCAATTCCCCAGAACCCATGTAAAGTCAGATGCACAAAGTGGCGCATGCATCTGGAGTTCACTTGCAGTGGCAAGAGACCCTGGTTAACATCTTTGCCATGCAAGCATGAGGGCCTGGGTTTGGAAACTCAGCACCTCTGTAATAGCTAAGTCAAGTGGCATGTATTTGTTATCTTTGAATCAATGGGGCTGTAGGTGCACTGAGAAACTCTTTCTCAAAAAATCAGGGGGAGAAAGCCGGGCATGGTGACACACATTAACCCCAGCACTTGGGAAGCTGAGGTAGGAGGATCACTGAGTTTGAGGCCAACCTGAGACTGCATCGTGAATTCCAGGTCAGCCTAGGCTATAGCAAGACCCTACCTCAAAAACAAAACAAAACAAAACAAAACAAAAAAAAACAACAACAACAACAACAAAAAACCCCACCAAAACAGCAGGGGAGAGCAATTGAGGAAGACACTAACATTGGTCTCTGGCTTCTCCATGCCATGTGCGGACATGTGCATCTACACACAGGCATGTGGTCTCTACATGCATACACACGCAATCATGAGCACCTGTACACATGTGCCCACACACATACATGAAACAAGAAAAGGAAGGAAAGATAGGTGGCTGTGGGAAGCCTCTGGGAGGGTATAGGTGGATTCCTTTTACATTTTATATTGCATATTCTGTATCGTGATTTTAAAAAATGAATGAAAGCCAGCAGTCATGGCGCATGTCTTTAATTCCAGCTTGGGAGGCAGAGACTGCCATGACTTCAAGGCCACCCTAAAAAAACAGAGTGAATTCCCGATCAGCTTGAGCCAGAGTGAGACCCTAGCTCGAAAAACAAAAAAATAAAAGATCTTTGACAATATTAGGCCTAGTGTTCTTTTGTTTGTTTTTGGTTTTTCGAGGTAGAGTCTCACTCTAGTGCAGGCTGACCTGGAATTCACTATATAGTCTCAGAGTGGCCTCAAACTCATAGCGATGCGATGCTCCTACCTCTGCCTCCCAAGTGCGGGGATTAAAGGCGTGCGCCACCACGCCCGGCTTGTTTTTTTGATACTGAGTTTCACTTATGTGTCCCAGGTGACTCTGGAAATCACTGTGTAGCCCAGGCTGGCCTCGAACTCACAGCAATCCTGCCTCAGCCTCCTGGATACCGGGATCACCCAGTGATCCACCCCTTCTTGTCATCAACCCCTGACTTGGTCACTGCTGAGATAGGATCACCCAACACTCTGGTTTGTTTGAAAGTTTCTGTGCCTTGTCACATACACTTTCCTGATTCCCATGGTGCTATAGAATACAGCATTTTCATAACCTATGGGACTATGAACTTGGTTTAAAGAAGTACTTTAGGATCTCATTGACCTGGAAAACAGTCTCAGAACTCATTGGATTAAAGATATATCTAGAAGATAAGATGGACAAAAAGGTGAACGTATCTGAACATCTGGTCCCCAGATGCCATGCTCCTACTATGAATCCTCTGTTATTTACCTGTGGCTTGTGAACAGATGCACTTGGTCCCTGGAGAGACACAATGGTGGCAACATACATACCAGTTACATCAAGATAAATATATAAAAAATCCAAGTGTTTTTCTGAAATGCAATACTTGTAAATGGAAACCATCTCCAGAAACATTGGTTCTACAAGGCCAAATAAAGCAAGACACAAGGGGCTGGAGAAATGGCTTAGTGGTTAAGGTATTTGCCTGCAAAGCCAAAGGATCGCGGTTCAATTTTCCAGGACCCACATAAACCAGATGCATAAGGGGCACTTGCATCTGGAGTTTGTGTGCAGTGGCTTGATGCCCTGGTGTGCCCATTCTCTCTGTGCCTGCCTCTCTTCTATCTCTCTCTGCTTGCAAATAAATAAATATTTTTTTAAAAAGCAAGAAACAAGAACTAAATATGGCTATATTTCTAAGCAAAAACATATTGTATCGTTATCTATGAAAATTTAGAATGGAAGGATGGATTTTCATTTACTTGAAACAGAAACAGCATATGTTCCCCAAGTATTAGATTTAAAAAACTGTGTTTCTCAAAGTGAACTGGGAAAAAGCAGGTGTTTTTAAAGGGTAACCAATGCATGAGTAGCTGACCCAGTTCTCAGTTGGTGAGACAGGGTGAACAGGAACAATCAGAGATAACTTTATTGGGAATTTCTATGTTCATCCTTTAGTGGCTTAATTCATACTCCTTGTAAAAAAAAAAGGGGTGGGGTGAAGTTATGAAATTTGCAGGAAAATGGATGGATCTTGAAAGGATGATACTTAGTGAGGTAACCCAGGCCCAGAAAGCCAAACATCACATGTTCTCTCTCATATGTGAATCCTAGCTACAAATGATTGGATTTCTAAGTGAGTAAAAATAAAACTCAGTAGCAGAAGCCAGTAAGCTAGAAAGGGGATATAACGGGAATAGAAAGGGAGGGAGGGGGGACTTAATAGATTGGTACTGTATATATGTAAGTAGAAGAACAGATTAATAGGGGTGAAAAGGCCTAAGTGAGGTCAGGGGAAAGAGACTGAGTAAAGGAAAGGTGGAGGGATGGCTAATCAAAATCTAAGAGGATATAAGTAAGTCATATGGAAACTTACTTTTCTGGACAATGGAACACTCAGAAGCCATAGATTACTAGAAAATTTTTAGTGCCAGGGATGGGATACCTTCCTGAGTTGTTGGCCAGGGAGGTCACAGATACCCCCAAAACATTATAGGCCATTGCTGAGGCCCTTGGTTTCCCACCAGGAATAGATGATAAGACCCTATTGCTGAAGACTCCATATACTTGGACTGCAAGGTCACTGAGAAATTCTGCTGGGGCTGAGCTGAAAGCCTGCATGTGGACCAGCTGACAGAAAGCTACGCTGCATGCAGTTCAATGGGTGAGAGAGAAATCACCAGTGAAGATACTCAACAGTGAACACTGCAAGTTTTAAATTTGGCCAGCCAGGCCAAATGAGCCAATGGGTGCAATAGTGGCATGTCTGTTATGGGGGAAACCAAGCACTCTCTAATTGGACTGGAAGCCCACTCCATGGGAGGGAATACATCCCTGATACTAAAAACTTGTAACGGGTAGTCATGAGCCTTAGGGGTGTAACATCTGCTGGTGTCTAGCTAAATGTATATACTATGCTTACCAAACTGCCCAGTAAGCACTTCTCTTAATGTTCATACCCATATATTAATGCTACTCTCATTTTTGGTTAGAGAAGCTTCTCTTTTCAGATGGTGGCAACCTTGGGATGACTCAGAAAGCACCACCGTGCTAAGAAGGGACAGAGGAGTGCTCAGCACTGAAACATCTCTAACACACCTTCCAAGGCTCAGGGTCCATTGTGGAAGAGGTGGCGGAAAGAATGTAAAAGCCAAAGGAAGAGTAGGACTCCTTACAACGTGCTCCTCCAGACACAAAATGGCCTGGATATCCATGACCTCATAGTGCCTGACACTACCTATACAAGACCATCATAATAGGAGGAAAAGATGATGACATCAAAATAAAAAAGAGTTTGAAGAGGGGGAGGGGATATGATGGAGAGTGGAAAGGGGAAAGGAAGGGAAGTACCATGGGATATTGTCTACAATTAAGGAAGTTGTCAATAAAAATAAATTTTAAAAGGGGGGGGCATTTTACCTCTGCATTAACTTTGTCTCCCAGTACATTTAATGCTATTTGGCTATATCAATCAAAGCTTACAAACTATTATAAAAGTATTCTTTTTAGGGCTGGAGGGATGGCTTAGCAATTGAGGTACTTGCCTGCAAAGCCAAAGGACCCACGGTCGATGTGCTCGCTTCGGCAGCACATATACTAAAATTGGAACAATACAGAGAAGTGAGCATGGCCCCTGCACAAGGATGACACACAAAGGACCCAGGATCGAGTCCCCAAGGTCCATGTAAGCCAGATGCACAAGATGGCACATGCATCCGGTGTGTTTGTTTGCAGCAACTGGAGACCCTGGTGTGCCCATATTCTCTCTCTCTCTCCCTCTTTCTCTCAAATAAATAAAATATAAAAAATATTCTTTAAAAAATATTTTATTTTTATTTGAGAAAGAATGGGCATACCAGGGCCTGTAGCCACTGCAAATGAACTCCTGATGCATGTGCCAGCAAGTGCATCTGGCTTATGTGGTACTGGGGAATCAAACCTGGGTCCTTAGCTTCTCAGACAAGTGCCTTAACCACTAAGCCATCTCTACAACCCCCTTTTTTTTGTTTTTTTGAGGTAGGGTCTCACTCTAGCCCAGACTGACCTGGAATTCACTATGTAGTCTCACACTGGCCTCAAACTCACAGCTATCTTTGTACCTCTGCTTCCTGTAATGCTGGATTAAAGGTGTGTGCCACCATGCCCAGTTAAAAATATTCTTAAATAGGGGCTGGAGAGAGTGCTCAATTAGTAAAGTGTTTTCCTTATAAGTGTTAAGTACTTGAGTTTGAACCCCAGAACCCATGTAAAGAGCCAGGCATGGTGGCCTGTGTGTGTGATCTCAGCGCTGGGGAGACAGATGGATACCCAGGGTTCACAGGCCAGCCAATCTAGCTTACTTGAGGAGTTCCAAGTCAGTGAGACCCTGTGTCCCCCCAAAAGAGAACGTTTCTAAGGAGTAAACCAAAGGTTATCCTTGCCTCCACAGACATGTACACTCACAAACATGTACCCTGCACATATATCACTCAACTATTGAAAGTAAAAATCCACAGTGTGTTCTTGTATGTTAAACAGACAAATATTACTGAGATAAAAAAGGATACAAAGTTATCACAAGGGTTGGTAAAAGGATTTTATTATGTGGCTTAGGAGGTCTTTGCAGTCTACTAACAGAAAAGCACCGCCCATACCTTATCCAACCTAACGGAAGTACGTATTTGTACCTTGGCCTGCACAGCTGCAGCATCAACACTATGAACCTTCCTTTCTATGTATTCCGGTGCAATTATACACTAGATACCTCTTCCTCCAGAAAATAAAAATTTCTTGACTAAAAAAGAACAAAGGTGGATATATCCCATTTTTTCATTTTATTCTTTTGGTTTTTTGAGGCAGGGTTTCATTCTAGCTCAGGCTGACCTGGAATTCACTGTCATCTCAGGATGGCCTCAAACTCCTACCTCTGCCTCCTGAGTGCTGGGATTAAAGGCATGTGCCACCACGCCCAGCAGATATCCCAGTTTCTGCACCCTAACAAAAACCATACACAGATCTGCCATGGTGCCAGCCAAACCTTCATAGAAATGCTTAGCATCTGGGCTTGCTGAACTGCAGTTTTCACATAGGACAGGTAGAGCTGTACCACAATGAAGTCTCGTTTGCTCAAGAGATTCAATATTGGACTCTAGCACGGGAAATGGCTCTTGGGGCTTCATAATATACAAACATATAGAAAAAAAAATGCCTTAGGAAAAATTTCACAATTGTTTACTAACCACCTGAAATGTTTCTATCACAGCTTTCATATATTAAAAGGGCTTCCCTCAGAGACGGAGCTCCGTGATGAAATAAAACCTAGTCACTATCATCTGACCCATGTTCCGAGCCTCGGTCTGAGGCCTCATTGTTGGATCCCTCTGGTTCTGATTCATTTCCAGAGCCTTGGCCAGAACCCTCATTGTCAGAGCCCCGTTCTGATTCATGGTCTGACTCAGCACTTGGAGAAGCAGGGCGAGAATCGTTCTCGGAACCTGCGGACGGGCTTCTCCCAGACTGTACCGACTCATTGTCGGACTGCTCGGAGCCTGAGGGCCTCCTCTTTCTTGATGGCTGGTCGCTGTCTGAATCCTCATCTGACTCCTGTCTCCGGGGCCTCTGGGGGCTTCCCACCTCACTGCCAGACCTGTTCTGGTTGTCATCAGAGTCGCTCTCAGATGAGGCGCGTCGATTGGCCCTCTCATCCTCATCTGAGTCGCTGTTGCTGTGGCTGTTCCTGGGGTGTCTGGTGGAGAAAAATGTGGGACAGATATGAGGACATTTGTGCTTTGTGTCTTGAGCTAGGTGTGGTTACACAGGGGTTTGGGTGGTGATATCTCTGTGTACTATTCTGTAAAAGAACAAGGTGTATAAGCAGTAAGTTAGCAGATGAACAGGATGACTCTGTGTCTGCTCAGGTACTTTCCTCAGAATGAAGTCTTTGCCAATTTCATATAACAAAACTGTAAAAAGGCTGAGAAACATTTGTTTGTCCTTATTAACAATTAGCCACAAAATGAAGTCTAAGCCTGGGACAGTCAGGTAAGTCTCTGTCCTAGTGCCCCATGCAGACACCAGAGGAGTCGAGTCACTACTGTGTGGGGTTTGCTGCTGCACCATGTCTCCTCCACCAGGACCAGATTTACTCCAGATGAGACGCTTAGTCAACTTTGTTCCCAAGTTCCCCACTGTCAGCTGATATGTGACAGGGAAAGGGAAGCTGTGCACATGCTCAGAATGGCAGTGGTGGCCAGGCATCTCTGCCTCCTGGAGGCCCTGGACAAGAACGTGCCCTTAAGCACTGAGACGGTGGTCTCTGAGCACACATATCTCTGGCATCTTCAGAGTTGTGGGTTCCATGCCACTTTCTAAGGAGTACTGACTCCTACAGAGCTCAGTCTAGGAAGAGAGGGGGAGGTGAAATGGATGACTTTTCAGAAACAAAAACATCCCTACAGACTGAAGAAAGGCTCTTTGTGCTTTTCAAATCTGAAAGAAGCCATGCATGCATGTTTATGTAACCCAGGTCACTGTGAGAGGATGTGAAGAAAAGGACTCTGATAGACATTCTGTGCACACTGAAGACCAATGGGTTCTCTCCCATCAGACTCACTTCATTCCAGCTGACTAACTGTTCAAGCAGGTTTCAGGATAGTTATAGGACAAAGCTTAACTAATGCGAGTGGCTCAAATAATCTTGGCTTTAACCTCAGCCACAGACTTGGCAGGAGCTCAGCCTTACCCTGAACTTCTCTACTTTCATATTTTGAATTACTTAAAAAAATTTTTTTTTGAGACAGAGAGAGGGGGAGAGAGAAAGGTTGCATTGGGACCTCTAGTCACTGCAAGTGAACTCCAGACACATGTGCCACCTTGTGCATCTGGCTTACGTGAGACCTAGAGAATTGAACCTGGGTCCTTAGGCTTCACAGGCATGCACCTTAACTGCTAAGCCATCTCTCCAGCCCTACTTTCATTTTTTAAAAAAATATTTCACTTATTTATTTATTAGAGACAGAGAGCAGAAGAGAGAGAGAATGGGTGTGCCAGGGCCTCTAGCCACTGCAAATGATCTCCAGACGCATGTGCCACCATGTGCATCTGGCTTACGTGGGACTTGGAGACTCGAACTGGGGTCCTTAGGCTTTGCAGGCATGTCTTAACGACTAAGCCACCTCTCCAGCCCCCTACTTTGATATTTTAATGGGGTTTATTCTTTTTAAAAAAATTTTATTATTATTATTATTATTATTATTATTATTTGGTTTTTTTTGAGGTAAGGTCTCACCTAGTTCAGGCTGACCTAGAATTCACTATGTAGTCTCAGGGTGGCCTTGAACTCATGGCGATCCTCCTACCTCTGTCTCCCGAGTGCTGGGATTAAAAGTGCTCGCCACTACACCCGGCACTTGTTCGTTTAAAACCCCACATTTCATCCCACTGACTTTCATGGCTCTAACCAGTAGTATGGGGTAATACTGCGAGGACAGGGGAAAACAGAGTTTTAGGGAAAAGCCAAATTTGTGTCAGCTAATGTCTTCAGAGCAAAGACAACTACAAGTCTTCAAAGATGATTTTCTACAGATCATTGGCCTGAGGCCAGCCTCCCTCTCACACTGTAATGATCTTTCCCATCAATGACCAACGAGGAATCCCCTTTCTTCCTCTACAACTGCACTCAAACACCCTTTCTCTTACTTACCACTACCAAATCCAGCACAGATGTGCTCCCAGAGCACTGCACACACTAGTGCAGTGAGAACACACACCAGTTACATGGCAGGTGGGGGCTATGTGCTATTCTCCACTGTCTCTACACTTGATCTTAGCCAAAAGGCTGAGAAGTGATTCTTCACTACTAAAGAAAATGTTCTTGGGAGAATTCATAAGCCTGTCATTTTCTCTGTTTCCCTAGAACTTCACACCCTATTTCACAAAAGAGACATGTCTGTTGAATGGAGTAATGACATGGAGGACTATAAGGCAGTATAGGGCAGAGAAGGACAGAGTTCTAGTCATTAAAGAAACCAAATGATGGACAACTGAATTCAAGGGACTAATTTGGGATAAATAAAATCAAGTACTGCTTCATCAAGGGGCTATGACTTCAAGGAGAGGTCTGTATAAACTGTTAAGTGTATGCTGCCAAGGAGGGCAGAGGTGAGTCACAGAGGTCACTCTTGATAGTTTCAGCCAGTCAACAGTAGGGCAGCAAAGTGACACATTTCATTTAGGGGAGTATTACCTAGGAAATGTCTGCTAAATTTTTGAACAAGATATTCAGGTTATTTCCAGCTGTAAGATGTCAAGACAGCCAGGCATTGTGGCTTATGTATGCCCAAGGCAGGAGGGTCTTCATGAGTTTGAGGCCAGCCTGGGCTATACAATGAGTTCCAAGCCAGCCTGTGACTGAACCCAGTCATCTGTTTCCTCTAATTTTCAGGAGTGTTTTCCCTCTTATTAAGACAAAGACAAAACTGGGCGTGATGGCTCACACCTTTAATCCCAGTGTTTGGGGAGGCAGAGGTAGGAGGATTGCCATGATTTCAAGGCCACCCTGAGACTACATAGTGAATTCCAGGTCAGCCTGGGCTAGAGCAAGACCCTACCTTGAAAAACAAAAAACAAACAAAAAAGAGACAAAGACAAACTTATTGTCCCTGGTAGAGACAGACAGGCTGCTGAGCAGCCACTCATGGTTTACCCACATCTTTGGAAGAAAGGGCCCAGGGAAGATCCTCACCCTTCATCAGCAATCTTCAGTTTATCCTCATCTGAAGAGTCATCACTTGATGATATGATGGCTTTGGATTTTATTTTTCCTTTCATTGAAGGAGGCAGGCGTTCTGGCTTGGGCTAAAGAATGAATGCCAACACGACAGATTAGTCAAGACTCTCTCACTGATTAGGACATCTTATGAAACTGGGTTTGTATTATAGCCACATACAAACCACAAAAGCGAGCACTTGACTGGATTGTGCAGTGAAAGACTGCATTATAGTGGACTACCATCTTCTATGTCTACAGGGGACAGAAAAGCACAGGATTATAATAAACTTACAGCCTTTTTCTTCTCTGTTCTTGGTGGACGGCGCTTCTTGGGCTTGGGGCCATTTTCTGTTTCATCATCATCAGATCCTTCTTCTCCCTTTGGAGGTCTAAATAGTGACACAAAGACATCATCATGAGCCATGCCTTATTGTCAAAGACTGTTACCACAGCAGTACCCTTCTGTATGGGCACTGACCTCAGCCACACAGCCAGCGCCTCAAGGGAAGCAAAAGCACGTTTATGTGATGTCTGTGGCAACCTGCCACTGTGCAGCTCCCTCCGTCACCTACTTTAGAATCCAATGCTTGGTACAGTGACTGAGGACGTGAGAGAAGGCCAAGGCTCTGCATGTCCACATCTTTCCCCTTCCCTCCCCTTTCCTTCTCAGCTGCTGGTTCCTGCCTGCTACTACTATCTTCACCACAGCTCCAATGACACAAGGAATGAATCTGCCAGGTACTTTCCCAAGTGTAGCTGGCTAGGGGGTGATAAGGGCAGGTCTGGGTAAGACAGCTGAATAGAGAATTGTGGACAGGACAGCACCATGTATGAGGGAACATGACAGCTTGGGGCATATGAGATGGCCCAACACCCTGGGTCATACAGCAGATGGCATTGTCACACCTGTTCCCATTTTAAGCATGAGGCGACACTGCATATGCAGTGCAACTATGATCCAGGGCTCGGTCTGCACCACATTCACTTTCCAATCATTATTACAGTGCTTAAGTCACAAGGCAACTAACCTCTACCTGCTCTCCAGAGGAAAGCTGTGGAAATGAATGCAAGTTAAGCAGTAGTGGGATTCTGAAATGGGGTCTACCTCTGGATTAAAACAGGAAGTGGGGGGCTGGAGAGATAGCTTAGTAGTTACGGCGTTTGCCTGCAAAGCCAAAGAATCCCGGTTCGATTCTCCAGGACCCATGTAAGCCAGATGCCCAAGGGGGTGCATACATCTGCAGTTCGTCTGCAGTGGCTGGAGGCCCTGGTGCGCCCATTCTCTCTCTCTGCCTCATTCTCTATCTCAAAAAATAAAAAAAAATATTAAAAATATATTTAAAAAAAACAGGAAGTGGGGAGGACGAAAGCTTCACCGTTTGGGAAGATCAAGAGGCTTTAAGTCTTTATAAATTTTCAACATAAAGGTGCAGAAAGTGAAAGGTCTTTTGCCAATTTTAAAACATGAAGGAAGATACTACCTTCTCCTCTTCTTCTTCTTCCTTTCCCCACCCTCCTCATCTTCGCCTTCTTGTTCACTACCACTGCCCTTTCTTCTCTTCTTCTTTTTGGATATTGGGAGGTCTTCATCAGTGTCATCATTGACAAATTCATCAAACTCGCCTCCTTTCTTGGAACGCTACAACCCAAGCAAAAGCACAGTCAGCTATTTCCACACTGGTGTAATGTGGCAGGACTGCTAAGGAGTCAGTCACAGAGTTCTTTTAGTTATGTGAAAAATGAAGGATGGCCGGGCGTGGTGGCACACACCTTTAATCCTAGCACTTGGGAGGCAGAGGTAGGAGGACTGCCATGAGTTTGAGGCCACCCTGAGGCTACATAGTGAATTCCAGGTCAGCCTGAGCTAGAGTGAGACCCTACCTCGAAAAACAAACAAACAAAAATTAATCCACTTACCTTCCAAAACTCTGTAACTTAGCCCTACAGTATACGGTAGCACTGGTTGTTTACCCTCGTGGCCATGTGGCTGACTGCGAACTGGGGTTCTCTGCAGCTGTCTGGCATCACAAGAGAGTATCATACTGCATACCCCAGACTGGAAAAATGTCAAGATTCAGGTGCAGTTCTTATTGAATGCTTATAATTTTGCATTGTGAAGTCAAAAAATAGTAATTCAGACCATCATGACGTAAGGCAGTATTTGGGCTGGGGGAGTAGGTCAGTATTAGAGCACTTGTCTAGAATGTATGATGCTGAGTTCAACCCCAGCAACAGACAAATTAAACTAACAGTAACAAAAGGCAGGGTCCAGCTGTACTTGTGTTGGAAGGCTCTCTTGGAAGAGGGAGATAAAGCCAAAAACCAAGTACACAGTCAACTATGTGCACCATTCCTGACAACCCAGAGATACAGCTCATGTCACTGCACGAGCAGGACTCCTTACCCGTCCACCACCTCCACCTCGTTTCTTCTCTTTTGTTGCTTCAGTCTCGCCGGTAAACATGAGAATATTTTTGGTCTTCTCCACATATTGGGCCCGTTGTTCCAGAAGTTTTTTTTGTTCCTCTTTTTCTCTGAGACGTTTCTCCTCCTATGAAGGGGAAAAAGGAGGGTGGGGGGGGGACTATCAAAATGGTCTTATGATAAAAAAATCCATGGCAATATTCCTAATGTACAAAGGCATACATACAACTCAAATTCTAACATATACCTGTTCTTTAAGAAGTTTCTGCCTGAGCAGCTCCTTTTCTTGTTCTTGCTTAGCCCGCAACTCCCGCTCTTCTTCATCTTGTTTCCGTGCCCGGGCCACATGGTACTGGGCCTGGCTCAGTAAGTCAGAGCATTGCCTATTTCAGGTTTAGAAAAATATCACCACAGTTCAAAAACTCAAGAGCAGCTTATTTCAAAAACTCAGAGTACCTGATTTCCTGAAACACATGCAGACACTACCAACCGTGCTGTCTCTAAACTCAAGGTCCGCCTAAAGCACAGCCCAGATTTTCAGTATCACCTTCAACGTGACTTACGACTGGGTGTGCTGGTTGGATTCAGGGTCCCCCATAAACTTAGGCATTCTGATTACTAGGTTCCCAGCTGATGGAGATGTGGGAATTAACGCCTCCTGGAGTCAGTGTATTGTTGGGAGCGGGCTTATGGGTATTATAGCCAGTGTCCCCTTGCCAGTGTTTGGCACACTCTCTTATTGCTGTGGTCCATCTGATGTTGGTGAGGAGGTGATGTCCACCCTCTGCTCATGCCATTGTGGAGTTTCCCCTTGAGTCTGTAAGTCAAAATAAACCCTTTTTCCTCAAAAACCTGCTCTTGGTTAGGTGATTTCTGCCAGCAATGAGAAGCTGACTGCAACTGCAACACTTGGGAGGCTAAGGTAGGAAGACTGCCATGAGTTTGAGACCAGCTTGGACTACAGAGTGAGTTCTAGGATACAGTAAGAGCCTGTTTCAAAAATGTTCAAAGAGAGAGAGAGAGAAAAAAAAAGCCTAAATAAGACAGAAAAGTATCTTCCAGCTAGGCATGGTGGTTCAGGGTCTTGAGTTCCATATAGCCTGGTTACACAGCAAGACCCTGCCTCAAAACAAAACAAAAACAACAACAACAAAAAAAAAAAAAAAAAAAAAAAAAAAAAAAAAGGAAAGGAAAGGAGAGAAAAGTATTTCCTCCACATAACCCAAGTACTCACACCAAATCAATCTTCCCAAGCTCCCTGAAAGGAAGGGTCTTGGCACAGGTTGAGGACTCTGATTGGACTGTGAATAACTGAAGGCTGATAACATTCTCTTGGCTCACACTAGTTATCACCACTTCCCCTAAAGTCCCCTTATGTACGCAGTGGCATTACCTGGCTTCTGTGGCAGCAAGGGCCAAATCAAATCTCATTTTATCGCCCACTTTACTCAAGTAACTGAAGTATCTACACAGAGAGAAAATAAAACGTTTCAATTACAAGATTCTAATAAGTAAGTCCCTTTAGATTTTTCAGTCTGTTCTACAGAAACAGTCTGAGAAAAGACTAGTTACTGACTTGTATGAATTTATGTGATGCATAAAGGGTGGTTTTTTTTTTTTTTTTTGGTTTTTCAAAGTAGGGTTTCACTCTGGTCCAGGCTGACCTGGAATTAACGATGTAGTCTCAGGGTGGCCTCGAACTCTCAGCGATCCTCCTACCTCTACCTCCCAAGTTCTTGGATTAAAGGCATATGCCACCACACATGGATCTTTTTTTTTTAAGATTGTAGTTTTATTTACTTGTTAGAGACAGACAGTGAAAATGGGCACGTCAGGGCTGTAGCCACTGCAAACGAACTCCAGATACATGTGCCACCATGTGTATCTGGCTTACGTGGGGCCTGGAGAGTGGAATGTGGGTCCTTAGGATTCACAGGCATGTGCCATAACTGCTAAGCCATCTCTCCAGCCTGCATAAAGGGTATTCTTATCAATAGGAAAATTATACATGTAAGAATTTTTAAAAGACTCATCAATGGGCTGGTAAGATGCCTTAGGGGTTAAGGCGCTTGCCAGCAAAGCCTAAGGATCCACATTCTATTCTCCAGACCCCACATAAACCAAATGCTGTGATTTAGGTGTGCAAGGTCACGCATGAGCACAAGGTGGTGCAAGCATCTGGAGTTCGACTGCAGTGATTAGAGGCCCGGGGGCACCCATTCTTTCTCTCTCTCATATAAAAAAGGCCAGTCTGGGGCTGGAGAGATGGCTTAGGGGTTAAGGCGCCTGCCTCCTAAGCCTAAGAACACTGGTTCCAATCTCCAGGTCCCACGTTTAGCCAGATGCAAAGTGACGCAAGGGCGCAACGCCGCACTTGACCACAAGGGGGTGCACACATCTGGATTTTGTTCGCAGCAGCTGAGACACTGCTGGCACGCCCAACTCTGTCTTCCTCTCCCTCTCTGTCTCTCTCCAAAAAAATAATAAAAAATAAAAAGTTTTTAAAAAGGCCAGTCTGTTGGGCTTGCCTCGAAAAAAAGACTCATCATTATGCTACTCAGTATGCTTAATAAAACATAAATTCACCGGGCATGGTGAAGCACACCTTTAATCCCAGCTCTCGGGAGGCAGAGGCAGGAGGATCACTGTGAGTTCGAGGCCACCCTGAGGTTCATAGTGAATTCCAGGTCAGCCTGGACTAGAGTGAGTCCCTACCTCAAAAAAAAACAAAAACAAAAACAAAAACAACAACACAAATTCATCAAGAAAGGCAAAAATACTTTTAATATTATCAGCAAATTCAAGCAATGACTAATCAACAATGAATTTATTAACTCTAGCAGCATGGAGGTTAGGAGGCTTAAGCCATGCTTTCATTACACTTCACTAGAAAAGGCAAGAAATACTTCAGAATGTCAACAAAGTTGGAAGAAACTCACAGAGACGTCAAATTTTCATTTTACTACACAATGAATTACCAGATAAGTACTATAAGATTAAACATACTGTGAGCTGAACTAAATAAATCCATTAAGCAAAAGTGTAAGTCTAATCTGGGTGTGGTGGTTGTGCATGCCTTTCATCCCAGCATTTAGGAGGCAGAGGTAGGAGGATCACCATTAGTTCAAGGCCACCCTGAGACTACATAGTGAATTCCAGGTCAGCCTGGGCTAGAGAGAGACTCTACCTCTAAAAAAATAAATAAATAAAAATAAATAAATAAATAAATAAATAAATAAAAAATAAAAAATAAAAAAGCTGGATGTGGTGGTGCATGCCTTTAAGACAGCACTCCAGAGGCAGAGGTAGGAGGATCGCTGTGAGTTTGAGGCCACCCTGAGAATACAAAGTGAATTCCAGGTCAGCCTGTGCTAGAGTGAGACCCTACCTCAAAAAACAAAACAAAACAAAAGGGGCTAAGATCTTAATCCTAGCTCAATGAAAATCGACATCTCATAAAAAGATACACTAGTATAAAATATGAAACCACATAAATGGAGTTAAAATTTCACATGTGGCTGGGAGTGGTGGCACACGCCTTTAATTCTAGCACTCGGGAGGCAGACAGAGGTAGGAGGATAGCTGTGAGTTCAAGGTCACTCTGAGACTACATAGTGAATTCCAGGTCAGCCTGGGCTAGAGTGAAACCCTAACCTCAAAAAAATAAAAACAAACAAAAAAATTTCAGATGTGTAAATACTGGATCACATTACTGTCAGATTAATGAAAAATCCAGGGCAAGTTCACACAGCTAGCCAGGCAATCCCAGGGATCAGGCTACATGATCCAAATCTGGCAGGATCCCTGTGCCACCCAATGGCAATTGTCTAACTTTGGCCTAAATAGTGCTAGAATATTTTCTGATGGGTTTTTAAAGCATCTTTTCAGACAAATAGTTTTTATCTTTTAAATATTTTATATATTTGACAGTGCAAGAGAGAAAGAGGCAAATAGAGGGGCTGGAGAGATGGCTTAGTGATTAAACACTTGTCTGTGAAGCATAAGGACCCCAGTTCAAGGCTCGATTCTCCAGGACCCATGTAAACCAGATGCACAATGGGGTGCATACATCTGGAGTTCGTTTGCAGTGGCTGGAGGCCCTGGCGTGCCCACTCTCTCTATATATACCTGCCCATTTCTGTATGTCTCTCTCTCTCAAATAAATAAATAAATAAATAAAATATTTTTTAAAAAAGAAAGGCAAATAGAGACAGTGGGCACACCATGGTCTCCAGCCACTGTACTACCTTGTACATCTGGCTTATGTGGGTATTGAAAAATCAAACCTTAGGTCCTTAGGCTTTGCAGGCAAGCGCCTTAACTGGTAAGTCATCTCTCCAGCCCAGAGACAAATAGTTTTAAAGAACAAATCCTTCACAGGCTTTTTTTTTGGCACAAACTTTACCTGTGCGCAAGCTCCAGTTCTTTCACAGCATTAAGTACTTCCTTGAGATTACTTTTTTCATCTTTCAGGACAGAGGTAGCTAATCTTTGCAAGACCAGGGCCACATTAAACATTAGCACTGTGTCACTGGGTGCCACATGTCTAGCCTGTAAACAAAATATAGAGCAAATATTTCATATAACTTAATGTCAATGAAAAGGACTTTAAAATGAGCACATACCATACAGAAATGGGCAGAAAATAACAAAGAGTCTTCCTGTGATTACCTTGAGCAAAGTTTGTTTGCATTCCTGTAACTTGCCACACTTGAAGAGGGCCCGGGCTAAATAGAGTACAACTTCAGTATTTTGGTGCTTATAAAACTTTCTGAGACAATTTTCATACTACAAAAAAAGAAAATGTTACTTACAAGTGCAGCAGGAATTATGTAGTATTTTCATTTTGTAGAAAATTTCAAGCAATTTTAAAGTTGTGAAAAGGTATTCTACTGTTTGAATGGTTCATTTCAAAGAGTAATCTGGAACTGATTTTTGACAGTCCTTAGGATACAGTTTTACAGCAAAAATGTGATCATAGAAAAACTAGATACTCAAGGGCTGGAGTGGTTGCTCAGCAGTTAAAAGGTGCAAATCCGGCTGGCCCAGAGTTCAATTACCCAGCCATGCCAATAAACCCAGACTTAGAAAGTGGCACAAACATTTTGTGTTTTGTTTGCAGTAGCAAAAGGCCCTGGTATACATGTGTGTGTACACACTTAAAAACATTTGAGAGAGTGGGCTGGAGATGGCTTAGTGGTTAAGACATCTGCCTGCGAAGCTTAAGGAAGGGCCTAGGTTCAATTGCCCAACACCTACATAAAGCCAGATGCACAAGGGAGTGCATGCATCTGGAGTTCATTTGCAATGGCTGGAGGCCCTGGCACAGCCAGTCCATTCTCTCTCTCAAATAAATAAATAAAATAAAAATCTTTAAAACAATGTGGAGAGAGAAAAGCAAGGTGCATGTGTCACTTTGTTCACGCTGCTATTCTTTGTGCATCTGGTTTTACATGCATACTGAGGAATGGAACCCATCCTATTAAACTTTGCAAGCAAGTCTCTTTAAATACTGAGCCATCTCTCTAGCCCCAAATAAATTATTTTTTAAAAAGAGAAAACTCAAAGAGGAAATTAAAGGATTCAAAGACCTCAAAGAGGAAATCAAAGGATTCAAAGAACACACAGGAAACCAACTTAATGAAATAAGGAGGTCAATACTAGACATAAATAAGGAAATAGAAATAATAAAGAAAACCCAGCCAGAAATACTAGCAATAAAGAACACAGTCAGTGAAATAAAGAACTCTGTAGAAAATCTCTAGTAGAATGAATGAAGGAGAGAACAGAATATCAAAACTACAAGACCAGGTGGCAGATCTAATACAGTCCAACAAAGAGAAAGACAAAATAATAGGAAAGGTATGAATGGGAATTTCAAGATATTCAGGATACTATGAAAAGATCAAACGTAAGAATTCAAGGCATAGTAGAAGGAGAAAAATTTTGCTCCAGGCATAATAGGTGTTTCCTTTTTTTTCTTTTTCTTTTTTTTTCTTTTTTTTTTGGTTTTTCAAGGTAGGGTCTCACTCTGGTCCAGGCTGACCTGGAATTAGCTATGTAATCTCAGGGTGGCCTCAAACTCATGGCAGTCCTCCTACCTCTGCCTCCAGAGTGCTGGATTAAAGGCGTGCACCACCACGCCCGGCTATAGTAGGTGTTTTCAACAAAATCAGAGAAGAAAACTTTCCCCAAATTGGGAAAGAGATGCCAATGCAGATACAGGAAGCCTTTAGAACACCAAACAGACAAAACCTGGAAAGAACCTCTCCCCGCCATATTATAATTAAACCACCAAACATACAAACCAAAGAAAATAAATATATTGAAAGCAGCTAGAGAGAAAAGGCAAGTCACAAAGGCAAGCCCATCAGAATCACAGCAGATCACTCAACACAAACTTTAAAAGCCAAAAGGTCTTGGAGTGATGTATTCCAAGTTCTAAAAGATAACAACTGTCAACCAAGGTTACTTTACCCTGCAAAGCTATCCATTCAAATAGATGGAGAAATAAGGACATTCCACAACAAAAGCAGGCTAAAGGAATATTTGAAGACAAAACCATGTCTACAGAAAATACTTGAAAGGACCCTCCATGCTGAAGAGAAAGAAAAGCACACATATAAGGAACCTGGAAAAAACAAACCATACTCCAATACTAGTTAATACAAGAGACCAAAGGTAAAACCGGAAGAACTACAAAATAAGAAAAATGGCAAAAATAAATACACACCTTTCAATAATAACTCTTAATATCAATGGCCTGAATGCCCCAACCAAAAGACATAGGTTTGCAGACTGGGTTAAAAAGCAGGATCTTAGCCGGGCATGGTGGTGCATGCCTTTAATCCCAGCACTTGGGAGGCAGAAGTAGGAGGATCGCCAAGAGTTCGAGGCCACCCTGAGACCACATAGTGAATTCCAGGTCAGCCTGGGCCAGAGTGAGACCCTACCTCAAAAAACCAAAAAAAAAAAAAAAAAAAAAAAAAGCAGGATCTTTCAATTTGTTGTCTCCAAGAAACTCACCTTTCTACAAAGGATGGACACTATCTTAGGGTGAAAGGCTAGAAAACGGTGTTTCAAGCAAATGATCCTACAAAACAAGCAGGGGTTGCTATCTAATATCTGACAGGGTAGACTTCAGGTCAACATTAATTAGGAAAGATAAGGAAGGTCACTGTATATAGATTAAAGGAATGCTCGAACAGGAGGACATTACAATCCTAAACATATATGCACCTAACATGGGGGCTCCCAATTTCATCAAAAAAACACTATTAGAACTAAGGTCAAAGATAACACCAAATACACTTGCAGTGGGTGACTTCAACACCCCACTCTCACCAATTGACAGGTCATCCAGGCTTCTAGATTAAATGAGGTCATAGAACAAATGGACCTAACAGATATATATAGGACATTTCATCCAAATGCTGAAGAATACACATTCTTTTCAGAAGCACATAGAACATTCTCTAAAATAGACCATATATTAGGACACAAAGCAAATCTTAACAAATATAGGAAAATTGAAAAAATTTCTTGCACTCTATCAGATCACAGTGGGATCAAACTACAAATCAATAACAAGAAAAGCTATAAAGCATACACAAAATCATGGAAACTAAATAATACACTACTAAATGATGAATGGGTCAACGAAGAAATCAAGAAGGAAATAAAAAAATTCATGGAGTCAAATGATAATGAGAACACAACATACCAAAACCTTTTGGACACAATGAAGAGAGTCCTAAGAGGGAAATTTATAGCTTTAAGTGCCTATGTTAAGAAATTAGAAAGGTCACAGGTAAACAACTTAATGCTGCACCTTAAGGCCTTGGAAAAAGAAGAACAAGGCAAACCCAAAATCAGTAGACGGGAAAAAATAATAAAGATTAGGGCAGAAATTAATGAACCAAAAAAACAATCCAAAGAATCAATGAAACAAAGAGTTGGTTCTTTAAGGGGATAAACAAGATTGATAAACCCTTAGCAAATCTGACCAAAAGAAAGAGAGAACAGACACAAATTAATAAAATTAGAGATGGAAAAGGCACCATTACAACAGATACCACAGAAATTAAAAATATCATAGGGACATACTATAAGAACATATACTCTACTAAGCTTGAAAATCTGAAAGAAATGGATGATTTCCTTGATTTATATGACCTACCTAAATTAAATCAAGATGAAATTAACCACTTAAATAGACCTATAACAAGTATGGAGATCCAAGCAGTTATAAAAAATCTCCCAACTAAAAAAAGTCCAGGCCCAGATGGGTTCACTGCTGAATTATTTATTTATTTATTTATTTATTTATTTATTTATTATTTTTTATTTATTTTTGGAGAAGTGACAGAGAGAGATAGAGAGGGAGAGGGAGACAGAGATGGGCGTGCCAGCAGTCTCTCAGCTGCTATGAATGAAATCCAGATGCGTGCGCCCCCTGTGGGCAAGTGCGGCATTGCGCCCTTGCTTCACTTTGCATCTGGCTAAACGTGGGACCTGGAGATTGGAACCGCTGGACATTGGGACCAGTGTTCTTAGGCTTAGCAGGCAGGCGCCTTAGCCGCTAAGCCATCTCTCCAGCCCTCACTGCTGAATTTTACCGGACCTTCATGGAAGAACTAACACCAATGCTTCTTAACCTTTTCCATAAAATAGAAGAGGAAGGAATACTACCAAGCTCCGGCTATGAAACCAGCATCACCCTGATCCCAAAACCAGACAAAGATAGAACAAAAAAGGAAAATTACAGACCAATCTTCCTCATGAACATAGATGCAAAAATTCTCAACAAAATATTGGCAAACAGAATATAAGAATATATCAGAAAGATCATTCACCCTGACCAAGTAGGCTTTATCCCAGAGATGCAGCGATGGTTCAACATATGTAAATCGATAAATGTAATACATTATATAAATATACTGAAGGACAAAAATCACATGATCATCTCATTAGATGCAGAAAAAGCATTTGACAAAATCCAACATCCCTTCATCATAAAAGTCTTGCAGAGACTGGGAATAGAAAGAACATATCTCAACATAATAAAGGCTATTTATGACAAACCCACAGCCAACATAATACTAAATGGAGAAAAACTTGAAGCTTTTCCACTAAAATCAGGCACAAGACAAGAGTGTCCACTGTCCCCACTTTTGTTTAATATAGTACAAGAAGTCTTAGCCATAGCAATAAGTAAGGCAAGAGACACACATAAAAGGGATACAAATTGGAAAGGAAGAGATCAAGTTATCATTATTTGCAGATGATATGATTCTATATATAAAGGACCCTAAAAACTACCAGCAGACTGTTAGAGCTGATAAACACCTATAGCCACGTAGCAGGATACAAAATAAACACACAGATATGCTAACAACAAACACACAGAAGATGCAATCAGAGAATCACTCCCAGTCACAATTGCATCAAAAAAAAAAAAAAAAAGTAAATAAAGTACCTTGGGATAAACCTAACCAAGGAAGTAAAGGATCTCTACAAGGAGAACTTTAAAACACTCAAAGCAAGAAATTGCAGAAGACACTAGGAAATGGAAAAACATCCCCTGTTCTTGGATCAGAAGAATCAATATTGTGAAAATGGCAATCCTACCAAAAGCAATCTACACATTTAATGCAATCCCCATCAAAATTCCAAAGGCATTCTTCACGGAAATAGAAAAAAACAATCCAAAAAATCATTTGGAAGCATTAAAAACCTCGGATATCTAAAATAATTTTGAGCAACAAAAATAAGGCTGGTGGTATCACCATACCTGATTTTAACCTATATTACAGAGCCATAGTAACAAAAACAGCATGGTACTGGCACAAAAAGAGACATGTAGATCAATGGAACAGAATAGAGGACCCTGATGGAAGTCTGGGTAGCTATAGCCACTTGATCTTCAACAAAAATGCCAAAAAGACTCATTGGAGAAAAGACAGCTCTTCAGCAAATGGTGCTGGGAAAACTGGATAAGCATCTGTAGAAGGATGAAAATAGATCCTTAGCCGGGCGTGGTGGCACACGCCTTTAATCCCAGCACTCGGGAGGTAGAGGTAGGAGGATCGCTGAGAGTTCGAGGCCACCCTGAGACTATGTAGTTAATTCCAGGTCAGCCTGGACCAGAGTGAGACCCTACCTTGCAAAAACCAAAAAAAAAAAAAAAAAAAAAAAAAAAAAAGAAAATAGATCCTTATCTATCTCCATGCACAAGAATCAAGTCCAAATGGATCAAAGACCTTAATATCAGACCTGAAACATAGGCAATGACTTTCTGAATATAACCCCAATTGCTCAGGAAATAAAACAACAGATCAACTGCTGGGACCTCATGAAATTATAAAGCTTTTGTAAAGCTAAGGACACTGTGAATAGAGCAAAGAGGCAACCTACAGAATGGGAGAAAATCTTTGCCAGCTATACATCTGACAGAGGGTTAATGTTTAGGATATACAAAGAACTCAAAAAACTGAATAATAAGAAATCAAACAACCTAATTAAAAATGGGCTATGGAACTAAATAGAGAGTTCTCAGCAGAAGAAATACAGATGGCATATAAACATCTAAAAAAATGTTCTACATCCCTAGTCATCAGGGAAATGCAGATTAAAACTACATTGAGATTCCATCTCACTCCTGTCAGATTGGCTACCATCATGAAAACAAATGACTATAAATGCTGGCGAGGATGCAGAAAAAGAGGAACCCTTCTACACTGCTGGTGGGAATGCAACCTGGTACAGCCATTGTGGAAATCAGTGTGGAGGTTCCTGAGACAGCTAAATATAGATCTCTCTCATGACCCAGCTATACCACTCCTAGGCACATATCCTAAGGACTTGTCTCACTACCTTAGAGATACTTGCTCATCTATGTTTATTGCTGCTCTATTCACAAGAGCTAAGAAATGGAACCAGCCTAGATGTCTCTAAACTGATGAGTGGATAATGAAGATGTGGCACATTTACATAATGGAGTTCTACTCAGCGGTAAAGAAAAATGAAGTTATGAAATTTGCTGGAAAATGGATGGATCTGGAAAGGATTATATTTAGTGAGGTAACCCAGGCTCAGAAAGCCAAACGTCACATGTTCTCTCTCATATGTGAATCCTAGCTACAAATGATTGGATTTCTAAGTGAGTAAAAATAAAACTCAGTAGCAGAAGCCAGTAAGCTAGAAAGGGGATATAAAGGGAATAGAAAGGGAGGGAGGGGGGACTTAATAGATTGGTACTGTATATATGTAAGTAGAAGAACAGATTAATGGGGGTGAAAAGGCCTAAGTGAGGTCAAGGGAAGAGATTAATTAAAGGAACAGTGGAGGGAAGGCTAAACAAAATCTAAGAGAATATAAAAAAGTCATATGGAAACCTACTTTTCTGGACAATGGAACACTCAGAAGCCATCGATTGTTACTAGAAACTTTTTAGTGCCAGGGATGGGATACCTTCCAGTGAGTTGTTGGCCAGGGAGGTCACAGATACCCCCAAAACATTATAGGCCATTGCTGAGGCCCTTGGTTTCCCACCAGGAATAGATGGTAAGACCCTATTGCTGAAGACTCCACATACTTGGGTGGCAAGTTCACTGAGAAATCCTGCTGGAGCTGAGCTGAAAGCCTCCTCCATGAGGACCAGCTGACAGAAAGTTGGGAAAAGCTACACTGCATGCAGGTCAATGGGAGAGAGAAAACACCAGTGAAGGTACTCAACAGTGAACACTGCAAGTTTTAAATTTGGCCAGCCAGGCCAAATGAGCCAATGGGTGCAATAGTGGCATGTCTGTTATGGGGGAAACCAATTGCTCTCTAATTGGACTGGAGGCCCGCTCCATGGGAGGGAACACATCCCTGATACTGAAAACGTTCGACAGGGATAGTCATGAGCCCTAAGGGTGTAATATCTGCTGGAGTCTCGCTAAATGTATATACTATGCTCACCAAACTGCCCAGTAAGCACTTCTCTTAGTGTCCACACCCATATATTAATGCTACTCTCACCTTTGGTTAGAGAAGCTTCTCTTTTCAGATGGTGGCAACCTTGGGGTGGATTCAGAAGGCACCATGGTGCTGAGAAGAAGTGACAGAGGAGTGTTCAGCCCTGAAACATCTCAAACCTACCTTCCAAGGCTCAGGGTCCATTGCGGAAAAGGGGGGTGGAAAGAATGTAAGAGCCAAAGGAAGAGTAGGACTCCTTACAACATGCTCCTCCAGATACAAAATGGCCTGGATATCCATGACCTCACAGTGCCTGACACTACCCACATAAGACCATCGTAATAGGAGGAAAAGATCATGACATCAAACTGAAAAGACTGATTGAAAGAGGGAGGGGATATGATGGAGAGTGAAGTTTCAAAGGGGAAAATGGGAGGAAGGAGAGAAATAACATGGGATATTGTCTACAATTAAAAAAGATGTCAATAAAAATTAGGGCTGGAGAGATGGCTTAGCGGTTAAGGTGCCTGCTTCCTAAGCCTAAGAATGCTGGTTCCAATCTCTAGGTCCCACGTTTTGACAGATGCAAAGTGACACAAGGGCACAATGCCGCACTTGACCACAAGGGGGTGCATGCATCTGGATTTCGTTCGCAGCAGCTGAGAGGCTACTGGCATGCTCATCTCTATCTGTCCTCCTCTCCCTCTCTCTCTGTGTCTCTCAAAAAAAATTAAAATTAAAAATAAAAAATTAAAAATTAAAAAAAAAGAGAAAACCTTGATACTCTAAATAGTATTCTCCATTTGAAATTTTGGCCAACACTGAAAGTGCCAACAGACTCAAATACCCCACCCCTCTCTTATTGGTGCTAGGCCTTGCACATGCTGGTCAAGAGCTCTGTCCCTGAGCCACACCCTTGGCTCTGGACATCCCTTTTCATCTAGAATCCACTCATTGACCACTTATTAGAAATCTACACCTGGAGGCTAGGCGTGGTGGCGCACACCTTTAATCCCAGCACCAGGGGAGGCAGAGGTAGGAGGATCACTGTGAGTCTGAGGCCACCCTGAGACTACACTGTGAATTCCAGGTCAGCCTTAGATAGAGTAAGACCCTATCTTGAAAAACAAACAAAAAACAAACAACAACAACAAAAAATCCACACCTGGATCCTTTGGCTTATACTCTAGCCTTTTTCTTGAGGGTTTGTGGATGTCACTGACACTAAGGAGAAGAAAGTCTTACACTTCTCATTAATGTGCAGGCAAAACCAAGGAGCACAAACAAGAGTTAATCTGACATTAACATAGCAGTCTTCAACCATGGGATTCTGGGTTCTGTTAGCCTCTCTGAACATGGGTAATGTTCATCATTATTTAAAAAAAAAAGGAAAACTACTTCCCAACGCCTGTACTATGCTTGCCTTGTTTTTTCTTTTTTTGAAGACAGAAAGAGAGAGAATGGGCGCGCCAGCAGTCTCTCAGCTGCTGCGAATGAAATACAAATGCATGCGCCCCCTTGTGGACAAGTGCGGCATTGCGCCCTTACGTCACTTTGCATCTGGCTAAACATGGGACCTGGAGATTGGAACCAGCATTCCTAGGCTTAGAGGGCAGGCGCTTTACCCACTAAGCCATCTCTCCAGCCTACTTGCCTTCTTTTTTTTTTTTTTTTTGTTTTGCAAGGTAGGGTCTCACTCTGGTCCAGGCTGACCTGGAATTAACTATGTAGTCTCAGGGTGGCCTTGAACTCTCAGTGATCCTACTACCTCTGCCTCCCGAGTGCTGGGATTAAAGGCGTGCACCACCACGCCCGGCTCTTGCCTTCTTTTTTAACAAGCCTCTTCCTTCTGATCATAACTTATCCTGAAGAGCCCAAGAGCCTTTTTACTTGTGTGTGTGTTTTTTTTTTTTTTTTTTTTTGGTTTTCCGAGGTAGCATCTCACTCTAGTCCAGGCTGACCTGGAATTCACTATGTAGTCTCAGGGTGGCCTTGAACTCACGGTGATCCTCCTACTTCTGCCTTCCGAGTGCTGGGATTAAAGGCATGTGCCACCACACCCGGCTTCTTTTTACTTTTAATATGTTAGAGATACTAAGTATGACTTTTCTTTCAAGTTTAAGAACTTAACAGATATGTTAATTATATGTTCATGAAACCTTGTTTCCATAGTTTTTCCTTCTCTTTTAAGAGGTAAGTCATCTAATCTGGGGGTGGTGATGTGAGTGTGTAGTCCCAGCTGTTCAGGAAGCTGAGATGGGAAAGCCCAGGCACTAGAGATCAGCCAGGCCAATACAGAGAGAACTTCCAAAAAAAAAAAAAAATCATTTCACCTGTCAGGTTCAGAAACTGAATGAAAAAATATTAATTTCCTTGTTTACTGGGTACTTAATAATATTCTAGACATGTGAGTGCCAAGAACTTTTCCTATGGATCTCCAAAATCCTAGGAAGTTAAGGGACTGCCACTTTACAGAGAGGGAAACTGGGTCAAAGAGGAGAATCTTTGCTCAAGGCATGGAATTGGTGAGGGAACCTGGTCTCACATCGGTCTGGACACAAGTCTGGCCTCGCCACTACACAATACAACCTCTGACCAGAGACAAGACCAGAAGAGATGCACACAACTCTATGCCAGAGCCAGGATGAACCTGACACAGAACCATCTTGAAAGACAAGACATTACCATCTGCACAGCGCTGATATACTGCTTCTGCTCCACATAGATGTGTGCTAAATTCAACCAGACGTCACTGATATCTGCTGTCGCTTCTCTCACTTGGGCAAATACATCACGAGCTTCTCGGAAATATCCTTTGTGGGCCAAAACAGCTCCTAAAGTTACACAGAGGCTCTCATTAAGCACTTCCCAAGACCAACTTAAAAACAATCAAACTGGGCTGGAGAAATAGCTTAGCTGTTAAGGCATTTGCCTGTGAAGCCAAAGGATCCTGGTTCGATTCTCCAGGACCCACGTAAGCCAGATGCACAAGGGGCACATGCATCTGGAGTTCGTTTGCAGTGGCTAGAGGCCCTGGTATGCCCATTCTCTCTCTGTCTGCCTCTCTTTTCTTTCTCTCTCTCTCTCTCTCTCTGCTTGCAAATAATAAATAAATAAAATTTTAAAAAAAACAATTAAACTAATAATAATGGGCATGAAAATTTGATCTACAAACACTCGTCCAAAGGATGAATTTCTCTAGTCATTATGGACACTGAGGTCTGATAATCACCTATGCCATTAGCAGCATACAGGTTCTTTGCATCATTTCTGAGAACTTGTTTGTAGATGGCCAAAGCACGATCCTGATGTCGTTTTTCCTACAAGAGAAACAGCAATGTTGAGAAGGGTAAAACAAGAACACAGAATAGCAGTCTTGTTAAAAACACAAAGAGGCTCACCTTTTCACGATCTCGGGTTGGCTGATGCAAAGTCTGGAGCCACACATTGCCAAGAGCTAGCATAGAGTAAGTGTCACTCTGCGTGGCAGGCTGCTTTAAGATCCTTTCAAATTTCTTCTGGCCTGGACCCCATTCTTGTTTTGCCAAATGGAGATTACCAATCAAAGACCAGGCATCTGGGTGATCCTAAAACACATATACAACAAAGGAACAACGAAGAGGTTTACAAATTAGCCTTGAATTCCTGATCCTCTTGCTTCCACTTCCTGAGTACTAGGATTACAGACATGCACTACATTACCATCTACACCAGTAGTTTTCAGACTGAGAGTTGAGACCCACTCATGAGTTGCAAAATCAACCTGGTGTGCAGTTATCAGCAAACAGAATAGAATAGACTGGAATAAAGTAAAAATATCAGTGTAGGCCACTGGCAAGAGCAATGACTTGGGTAATTTTCCTTTTCAGTCATTTGTGTTCATACTTATATACAGATAGGAACTAGGCTGTAATGTGAAAACTCTTTTTACAGTAGGCCACAGTAAAAAATTAGGTGACCTCTGTAATTCCATCAAAGTGTTAGACACTGTGACTCTGGACCTTTTTAAATCCCAATCATCCTAGAGAAAATTAAAGAAGCTTGGCATGGTGGCACATACCTTTAATCCCAGCACTCTAGAGGCAGAGGTAGGAGGATTGTTGTGAGTTTGAAGCCAGCCTGGGACTAGAGAGTGACAGGTCAGCCTGGGCTAGAGTGAGACCCTACCTCAAAAAAACAAAAACAAACAAACAAAAGAAAATAAGACAAGAGTCAGGTCATATTGTTTAGTATAGGTGAAACAGAGGGAATAACAGACAAGGGAAACAAGAGTATTTATTTTAAAACGTGGCCACTTTTTTTTAAACATGATTTTGTGTATGTGTGAAGGATAGAGGACAGCCTTTGGTATCATTCTCAGGAATGCCATCTGCTTTTTATGAGTCAGGGCCTCTCAGTAGCCTGGAGCTTGACAATTAGGCTAGACTGGCTGCCCAGCTGAGCTCCAGGGATCCTCCCATCTCTGCCTCCTCAGTGCTATGATCTACATCATGTACTACCACGCATGGCATTGTTACATGGGTTCTGGGAATTAAACTGAGGTTGTATACATACTTGAGGCTAAGCCACTTCCTCAGCCCCACTCATTTCACAATTAAACATGAAAGCTACTATGCTCTTGAAAATCTTTAAGAGGTGAAAACTCTAAAACAAAACAAAAGAGAAGGTTAATAACTTTCCCTGAAAACTAAAGGGAACTAAAGTGTTAATAGCTTGCAGACAATAAAGAAGTTTGGCACCTTCCCTGACTGATGTACTCCCCTTAGCCTTGATGGCCTTGAAGGACCAGGGACCATGTGAGTATCCTCCCTTGGACATTCCTGGCTGAAGAAGCCTATTCTGAACAAGGACACAAATACCTACAATTTTCTTATCAGTGGCACCTGATATAGTCTGTTCCTTATAAACTTACACTCTAGCCTGGCTCAGTGCTTCAGCCTTCATCCCACAGGAAAGCTGAGGCCCCTCGCTATTCTTCTCAATAAAACAGTCTCTGTAGAGATCAAAGTCCAGTGTTCTCTTTTGCTTTTCTCTTACAGTTTCCTTACAAAAACAAGCTCACCAAAAAGCAGAGATGCCAACATTACTGGAAACATGATAGCTATTAAATAGAAAAACTGATTTGAGGGGTAAAAAGTGAAGACGATTCTTTATCAAAGCTAAGAGGCAGCATCACCAACCTGATTGATCTGGAGAGCCTCCTTAAACCAATCTGAAGCCTCATAAAAGTTCCCTTTGTCTCTGGCCATGGCTCCTAGGCGCAGATAGCCTGAAAGACACAATTTAGAGCTTTTGTGTTCAAATATTAGATACAAAAGCTCTTATTACTAGTCATACTTTTGAAACAATTTTATTTTGTTGTTATACTCATATAAAGAAGCCCCCCCCCCACCTTTTTGTTTTGTTTTGGTTTTTTTTTGTTTTTGTTTTTCGAGGTAGAGTCTCACTCTAGTCCAGGCTAACCTGGAATTCACTATTGTAGTCTCAGGGTGGCCTCAAACTCATGGTGATCCTCCTACCTCAGCCTCCTGAATGCTGGGATTAAAGGTATGTGCCTGGTGTCAGTCATTTTTTTTTTAAAACACTACTTGTCATATGACAAAATAATGGAAACAAAGACTGCTTGGCATGTTAGAGGAACCAGAATATAAACGTGGCTCTTCCACTTCAACAACACAGTGCCACAAAAATGAAGCTCTTTTCTCTAGAAAATTCACCCTCAAGAAATCACTAATATTAAAAAAAAGAAGAAGAAGGAAACAGCTGGTCATGGTGGTGCACACCATTAATGCCAGCACTCAGGAGGCAGATGTAGGAGGATTGCCACAAGTTCAAGGCCACCCTGAGACTACATAGTGAATTCCAGGTCAGCTTGAGCTGCTACAGCAAGAACCTACCTCAAAAAATTAAAAATAAATAAAAATAAGGAAATAAATAATGGTTCACTACCTAAATTCAGTGGGGCATCAAACTGTCATGTTAAATTTTACTTTTATTTAAATGTTTTTAAGTCAGCACACAAAATAATGGGTTTCCTTATGGTACTTTCATAATATATGTATTTATTATAAATCACTTCTGCATCTATAATGGCATGACAGATGCCAAGTTGATAAGCTCTGATTTGCCTATAGTAAACACATTTTAGGTTCTTAAAAAAAAAAAAAAAAAAACTTGCCAGGATGGTGGTGCACGCCTTTAATCCCAGCACTCAGGAGGCAGAGGTAGAAGGATCATCATGAGTTCAAGGCCACCCTGCTACTACATAGTGAGTTCCAGGTTAGCCTGGACTAGAGTGAAACCCTACCTCGAAAAACCAAAAAAAAAAAAAAAAAAAAAAAGAAAAGAAAAGAAAAGAAAAGAAAAGAAAAGAAAATACTTGGGCTGGTGAGATGGCTTAGCCGTTAAGGCATTTGTCTTCAAAGACAAAGAATCCCGGTTCAATTCTCCAGCACCCATGTAAGCCGGGAGCACATACATCTGGAATTCATTTGCAGTGGCTGGAAGCCCTGTTGTGCCCATTCTCTTTCTCTCTCTCAAATAAATAAAAAAATACTCCTTACTTCAGGGGATCCATTCTAAGACCCTCAGTAGATTTCTGAAAATGAGGTAGTACTGAATCCTGTAAATACTGTTTTTTCCTAAATATACATACTTATAATTAATTAATAAATTAGACACAACAAAAGATTAGTGATAAAACAGAATAATTATAAATATCTTGTACTGTAGAATTTAGTAACGCTGCATGGCTTCCTTTTAAAGTCAAACCTTTTCTTTTCTTCTTCTTCTTTTTTTTTTTTTGGTTTTTTTGAAGTAGGGTTTCACTCTAGCCCAGGCTGATCTGGAATTCACTATGTAGTCTCAGGGTGGCCTCGAACTTGTGGCGATCCTCCTACATCTGCCTCTCGAGTGCTGGGATTAAAGCCATGCACCACCACGCCCAGCTAAACGTTTTCACTTAAAGAAAATCTTTTAGTTTTTCTCTAGCATGTCAGAATTGCCAGCATCATTATACTTGCATTATGGAACCACTGTTCAATAAATAGTGAACACAAACACTGTGATACTCCAAAAGTCAACCTGCTAAATGAAATGCTGACTGAGTCACTAACAGGAGAGTAGAATAATACACAGCATGGACACACTGAACAATGGAACAGTTCACATCCTAGGACAGATGGGGTAAAGTATGAGATTTTATCATGTTATAGAAAATGGTGCATAATTTAAAATTTATGATTTCTGGAATTTCCCATTTAATATTTTGGGACTGCAGTTAACTACAGGTAAATGAAACTGCAAAGAGAGAAACCACAGATAAGAAGGGCATACTAGTGCTGGGGATGCATGAAGCCCTAAGTTTGATCTTCAATATTCAGGAGGTAGAGGTGGGAGGATCAGAAGTTCAACGTCATCCTTGGCTAGACAGAGTTAAAGGCCAGCTTAGTTTACAAGAAACCTACTTTTTTGAATAATGGCTATAGACTGTTACTAGAAAATTTTCAGTGCCTGAGATGGGATACCTTCCAGTGAGTTGTTGGCCAGGGAGGTCCCTGTTGCCTCCAAAACATTAAAGGCTATTGCCAAGGCCCTTGGTTTCCCTGGTGAAAATAGTAGACACTGGAAACCTCGAGTTTGGCCAGATAGGCCCAATGACAGAATGGGTGTAATAGTGGCATGTCTACTCTTGGGAAAACCAACTGCTCCATAATTGGACTGGAGGCCCACTCTATGGGAGGGAATACATGCCTGGTACTGAAAAAAGTCTATGGCGGGGGGGAGGGTCATGAGCCTTAGGGGTATAAAGCCTGCTCTTGTCTGGCTAAATGTATATATTATTCCCACCAAACTGCCCTGAAAGCACTACACTTAATGTTCATATTCACATATTAATGCTACTCTCACTTCTGGTTAGAGAAGCTTCTCTTTTCAGATGGAGATGACCACTGGGATGACCCAAAAGGCAACATAGTGCTGAGAAGGGATGGAGGAGTGTCTAGCACTGAAACATCTCTATCACACCCTCCAGGGCTCAGGATCTATTGTGGAAGAGGGGGCAGAAAGAATATAAGAGCCAAAGGAAGGATACGCCTCCTTACAGACAGAAATTGGCCTCGATATCCATGACCTCGCAGTGCCTAGCAATACCTTTATAAGACCCTCATAATAGGAGAAAAAGATGATGACATCAAATTAAAAGAGAGACTAATGGAGAGAGGGAGGGGATATGATGGAGAGTGGAGTTCTGAAGGGGAAAGGGAGAGGGGAGGGAAATACAGTTTATTGTCTGTAAGTATAGAAGTTGTCAATTTAAAAAAATTCAAAAAAAAGGATAGAAGAAGAACTATAAAGTTTTTCTCTTTTTAATGAGAAACTCCCATAACTTACAGTGTCTAGGTTGTAAAGTCAAACTAGGATTTTTTTTTTTTTTGGTTTTTTTGAGGTAGGGTCTCACTCTAGTTCAGGCTGACCTAGAATTCACTATGCAGTCTCAGGGTGGCCTCCAACTCATGGTGATCCTCCTACCTCTGCTTCTGGAGTGCTGGGATTAAAGGCGTGTACCACCACGCCTAGCTAAACTAGGATATTTTAGAAAAAACTGTTTCAAGGCAAAATACATTTTTCGCCATTATAAATTATAAAAACATTTATATGAGATCAGAGGACAATAACAAAAGTACATTTATTATCAAATATGCCAAGGAAATGGAGCTGACCACTGAGCACAGCACAGCCTAGTCACTGAATATGGAGAGTGGGTTTTGTGGACTCTTTCAAATCTCAGCATAAATACAAGTGAAACCATACTTTTTCTGTTTTTTTTTTTTAACTTCTAATTTATAACCGTTAAGCATACACACAAAGCACCCTCACCATAATCCCCTCCCACAACTCTCTCCCCATCTTCCCTCCACTGAACCCTTCTTCTTTTCAAGTGGCCCCTGTTCAACTCTCTCTCTCTCTTTTTTTTGCTTTCCTATTATGCAGGTCATATATTTTTCAGCCACTATGCTATTTGTTTTCTGAGAAAAGGTGTTATATAGCCCAGGCTGACTGCAAACATGTTATGTAGTGGTGAGGCTAGCCTTCTGACCCTCTTACTTCCCCTTTCCAAGTGCTAGACTGTAGGTGTGCACCACCACTACTCTCAGATGCATCTTTTTAAAGAGTACAACCTGCCTTAAAAGGGACATTAGAACCCCACATTTATTCATCCATTGATTATTTATTTTTATTTGAGAAACAGAGAGAGAGAATGGGCACGCCAGGGCCTCTAGCCACTGCAAAGAACTCCAGATGCATACACCATCTTGTACATCTGATGTGGGACCTGGAATCGAACCTGCGCCCTCAGACTTCGCAGGCAAGCACCTTAACTGCTAAGCCATCTCTCTAGGCCCATTCATTTATTTTTTAAAAATTCACATTTTCATTTATTTGCACATGTGTGAGAGTGTGTTGGGCATGCATAGTCTCCTGCCACTGAAAACAAACACTGGATGTTTGCACCATTTTTGTCTGGCTTTACATTGGTGCTAAGGAATTGAACCTGGCCTAGTAGGTTTTCCAAGCAAGTGCCTTTAACCACTGACCAATCTCCTAGTCCTTTTTTTTTTCTAACCAAGCTTTTGCTTCTCATGTGGAAATTTAGGAATTTTATTACACAAGCAAAGTTAAAATTACTTACAGTCAACGTAATTAGGATGCTCTCGTAAAATGTTTTTATATAGTTTTTCTGCTTCATGGAATTCACACATGGCCTCATATAGCCTGGCTAGATTGTATGATGTGGTGACAGAAATGGCATTATAGTAGTGCTCATCATGCTCAGCTTCTGCCTTTGCACGATCCAAGGATGCCAAAAAATATTTCTGTGAGGGGGAAAGAAAAATGATGTTCTTAAAAGATTTAGTGGACACACCCCAAAATACTGTGGATTTAACCTGATCAAGTATTTTTTAAAAAAGAGGATCATCTCTACTTTTCTCACCTTTGCCTCCCCGAGGTTTCCAAGTCTAAAATGGAGGGCCCCAACATTATTCAGAATCTCAGGGGGGACATCAGCCTGCACTTTCTCCTGAAGGATTCGTGTTGCTGTTCCATAGGCAGAAAGGGCACCCTGTGTTTTTAATGTAGACAGAATAAAGCATATGCATAAATCAAAGAAACACTCCACCAGGTTTACAAAAACACATCATTTAGGAGCTGAAAAGCATGACTTCAATACCTGTATATCAGTCTGTTCTAAGATTTGTGCCAATTCAATCCAAGCTTCAACATCATCGGGATACTGTTCTGTGACCTTCTTCAAATGGCCCTGAAGGTAAATGAAATCATTAAACCACTGCTGTCAAGTAAAGAATGATGGCTACTGTAACCTGCTTAAAAAGCCAATTGTTTGCTGTCCAAAGTGGAACAAGCTAGACCGCACATCCGCTTTTCTCATAGCTCTACCAGCAACAGCAAGCAATGACACGGCTGGGAGTTGCAGCACCGATCAAATTTTTAAAAACACACCTTGGCAATATCTCGTTTCTCTTGATCTTCTGAGGCAGCGTAGAGGGAGCCAAGAATTTTCATAGTTTCATAGTTGTTAGGATAAGCTTTCAAAACTTTCTCAAAGCATTGAGACGCATTCTCTTTGTCACCTCGGTAAATATACATTTGTCCCAAACCAAAAAATGGCAGTACAAAAGAGGCTGAAGCAAACTGTGTGGCCTGATAGTAGTACTGAAAAGCTTGGTCATAATCTTCCTAAAAAAAAAAAAAAAAAAAAAAAAAAAAAAAAAATCAAAAATATATACAAAATGCTTAGAAGACCTCAAAGCCTACAAACAAAGGACTAGATATTAGAGGGGTGATCAATCATCCTACCTGGACGTGGAATGATCTAGCCAGCTGGTAACAACTTTCTGCTTGCATAGCCTCCACTTCAGTATTGTGGAATGCATGGAGAGCCAGGTGCTGGACCTTGCTGTAATCCTGAGCATGGGCAATCAGAAATCAATGAGTGATGGTGGGAGGTCACTTGGATAACTACCATACCTTAACCAGTAACTCTTCATTTACCTACAGGGCATATGACCATCTTCTGAGTAGCTGCCCTTTACTATTAACAGTTGTAGCTGAAAGCTTCATCAGTAATTCACTATGCTTCTATAACTAGGCAAAGTAAAGCTTCATGGTTAGCTAAAAGGCCTTAAGCTATTAACTCTGCCTTAATTTACTCATCAAGAAAGTGGGAACTTGCTAGGCATGGAGGCACATGTCACAGTCTCAGCACTCAGAAGGCTTGCTGCTTGTTCCACACCATCCTGGGACTACAGACTGAGTGCCAGGACAGCCTGGGCTAGAGTCCCGGTCTCAAAAAAAAACCTAAAAAACAAAACAAACTCTAAAACTACAACTGAAAAAAAAAAAGGGTCAAGATATGAAGTACATATCTAAGCATATAGCATAGATATGAAGATTATAAAAGTATTTGAAATAAACTTTCAAAAAAAGCATTTTCATTTATTTATCTGCAAGCAGAGAGAAAGAGTGAGTATGGGTAAGCCAGGGCCTTTTGCCTCTGGAAATGAACTCTAGACACATGTGTCATTTTTTTTTTTTTTTTTTTTTTTTTTTTTTTTTTTTTTTTTGGTTTTGCAAGGTAGGGTTTCACTCTGGTCCAGGCTGACCTGGAATTAACTATGTAGTCTCAGGGTGGCCTCGAACTCTCGGCAATCCTCCTACCTCTGCCTCCCGAGTGCTGGGATTAAAGGCGTGCGCCACCACGCCCGGCTGACACATGTGTCATTTTGTACATCTGGCTTTCTGTTGGCACTAGGAAATCAGACCTGTAGGGCAGGCTTTGCAAGCAAGTGCTTTTAACCACTGAGCCATTTCCTCAGCCCCTGGAATGCACCTTTTTGCTTTGTTTTGTTTTGTTTTGTTTTTCCGAGGTAGGGTCTCGCTCTAGCCCAGGCTGACCTGGAGTTCATGTAGTCTCAAGGTAGCCTAGAACTCATGGCAATCCTCTTACCTTGACTAAAGGACACTCGGCTTGGAATGCACTTTTAACAATGCTTAGGCTTTAGGAAGCACTGAAAATGTATGAATAACAATAACATTGATCCCAGGCTGAGATAGAAGGATCACTGTAACTTGGAGGCTAGCCTGACACTACACAGTAAATTCCAGGTCAGCCTGGGCTAGAGAGAGACCCTATCTTGAAAAAACAATCACACAAAAAAGCTACAATAACATAATAGTTAACAATAATGTATATTTTTGTCAGCTTTTACCTAAATTGCTACTTATTTAGTTTAAAGTTGTTAGTACAACTCAGTCCCTGGTTTCAATATGGCAGGTTAGACTTTCACATTTATTGGATAAAAACTGTGCCAATGGAATCTTATATCTAGTATTTTAAGAAATCTTTAACACTCTGACTTCCATAGCATTAGCACAATTAATGTATCAAGATCAACATGTAAAAATAAATAAAGACATAATGACTCCCCAATGCATACATAAGCACACCCAAATTCTATCACACAAGTGCTCCACTCTCTGGGTCTGACACACTGCCTGTCATAAGCCCCCACATGCTATGTTCCAAATGCTCCAGCTGCTGAGACTGTTTCATAGACCTGTGCCTTTCCCACCTCTACCATCTAGTGCTGGCCCCTCAAAACTTAGTTCAGGAGCTTTTCTACCACAAGCACTTCCTCATTTCTCTTCCTTTATTTTTACATTTGCTTCCATGCCTGTGTTTGCTATGAAGCTGAACTCCTTGAGTGCAGAAAGCACTCTTACTCACATTGGCATCCTGTGGCACTGCTACACACAGTCAAAGGGTCAGTGACTATTAAGTGAACAAATGTATACACCCCCAGCATCTAATACAAACTCTAATTTGGAAAGAAAAGTTCTGACATGTTCAAATCATTTCCCAAGTTAAACAAGAGAAGTACTGGCTTCGTTCACAAAAACAAAAATCCAATTGGAAAATAAAAGTCTACCTTTTTGAAGAAAAAGTGATTTGCCAAGTGGTTCAGTACCATCGGGTTGCTAGGATCAATAGTATAGGCTCTGGAAAGAAGTTGGACACCATTTTTGATGGAATCAGCCTAAAAGAAAGTATTGCATCAGCCTGGAGTAAAAGTATTACTTTATTAGTGTTTCTCTACTTTTCTTCAGTCTCAGGAAATAAGGCTGTACTATAGGCTATTTGTTGCCAAGGCTCTTGGTTGCCCACCAGAACCTAAGACCCTACTGCTGAAGACTCCACAGGCTTGGGCTATAGGTCACTGAGAAATCAAGCTGAAGCTGAGCTGAAACCTCCTCCCTATTAGCTAGCTGTCAGGATGCTGGAAAGACCTATGTAATCTGTTGGGGAAAAGTCATCAGTGTTAACCAGTAGTGGACCCTGCAAGCTATACAACTGGCCTGCCAGGCAAAATATACCAACTGGTACAAAGTCTGTTAAGGGAAAACCAACTGTTCTCTGATTGGACTTGAGGCCTGCTCCACAGGATGAAATTCCTGCCAGGTAATGAAAACCTAATCAAAAGCCTAGGGCTGGAGAGGTCATAAACCCTAGGGGGGAAATTAATACTGTTGGCTGGCTGAATGGATATATTACCCCCACCAAATTGCCCTCTAAGTAGTTATATTTATGCCCATATAATTAATGCTATACTCAATTTTGGTTAGAGATGTTTCTTTCTTTCAGATGGCATTGATCATTGGGGTGACTCAAAACTCAGGAAAGTGCTGGGAAGAAGTGACAGTAGAGTGTTTAGCACTAAGTGGGACATCTCTAACATATCCTCTAAGGCTCAGGAACCATTACAGAAGAGGTGGTGGAAAGAATGTAAGGAAGGGGAGGACTGCTTACAATGCTGTCATCTAGACAAAGTGGCCAGATTTTAAGGTGTGGTGGTGGGTTTGAGATTCTGTTGGGCCTTACTAGAACTGCTAGGCTGGACCTGTGAGGAGGCTGGCCTGAACTATTGGACACGGCCAGGGACCCTGGTCTGTGGGGTTGCAGATGGCCCTATCACCAGGGATTCGCTGGCGACGATGACTGGTCTTCCCTACATTGTAGGCTATAGTGTGTTGTCATGGCCCAGAGTGGGCAGAACTGGCGAGGCCCTCCCCCCAGACCCCAAAAGGCTCTTACCATTCCATAAGTCAGACTTTGCCCCCCACAGTTCCTGACCTTGTGGCTAGCTGCCCAAGAGACCCTCATGTGGCTGAATTCATGTAGCCTTCTCACCATCTCTCCCCCCCACCACAGCTTTCTGTTAATCTCCTCTTCTGCCCTTCCCCTTCCCTTATCTTTCCCCCATAAGCTTTGAAGTTACTAGTCCTTCTGCCACCTAGATAACAGCCCATAAACTATGCACCTGATTGCCATATAGTCTACATGTGCCGTTTCAACCTTCCCAAGTGTTTATAAACCCACTCCCCTTTTGAATAAACGAGTGTTGTCCATCAGACGGTCTCCCAGGTGCTCATTGCCCGTCATGTCATCCTCACACTCACCCGCTGCTCCAGGAAGGACCCTGCTGCTTCCCTCCCAACTCCTCCCTCCCTCACCTGGGACATCAGTGGCCAATGACTCCGGGAATGGGAAACGGGAACGGGAAACGGGAACAAACAAGACCCACAGCTGGCACCCGAGCAGGGACTTTCTAGACGCATGGTTAATAGATGAGTGACCCCTTGGGGACATCCTCCCCCTGGGGCTAACGGCCCCCAGTGGCCGCCTCCCCATTGAGGGCTAGCAAGGTTCCGTATGAAGGAAGGCAGGCTTCCCCTTTCTCCATCAGAGAAAGGTGGATCTCTTTCAGAAGCTATCCTCTTTTTTCATCCTTTATTTTCGGTTCGCGCCATCGCATGGATTTGAAACAAAGCGACAGGGCACTTGAGGTCTTTTGGACGGGGTGACACCCCAACAAGATTCCAATGTAAAGATATGCAAAGTGCGCCTAGTTGAGTTCCTGAGGTGTGCTGTGAGGCTTTTCTCTGTTTGGTCCTGTGAAAGCAGGCCAACTTCTTTGCCATTATGAAACTTCCCCTGGATCTGTAAGCTTCAATAAATATCCTTTCCTCCATAACTGTGCCTGGTCTAGAAGTACATCTCAGGGAACCTGAAGCTGTCTGCTACAGGAAGTGGTACTGAGGAGTGTGGGGTGAAATGAACCTGACCATGTGGATGTTCATCTTTTGGAACCTTTGTTTTGGAGGACCAGGCATGGACTTGGTGCTTGCAACTGAAGATGCCTTCTGGAGTGGTAAGCCAAGTTTTATAGACTATTCTGAGGAGAGTTTGAGAATGCTAAATGCAGACAATATTGAACTTCTAGGTTGGCTTATGAGCTTTCTAAGGGGAAGGAAAGACTGCAGAGGACTTTGTTGGAACTGGGCTACTGGCATAAGGGCTGGCTGCGTTCTGCTGACCAGGCCGAGAGTTTGATCAAGGTTAAATTTGTAATGGACTGATGTGCTTGGCTAAAGATATTGGACTAAGAGACTTAGGTTACTGGAGCTGCTATTGCCAACACATTAGCAATCTTAAGGAAGGTGGCCCAACTGCTTTACATTAAAACAATGGAGAGGATGCCTGAGGAAAGACTGTTAGAAATGCAAACTCTTTGGGAAAGAGTGTTGACTGGAGAAGGAACCTGCTTTTCAAGGCTATGATTGATTTCGTCCCTGGATTAAGAATATGGCTGTGTCTTGCACACCTGGTATTAGTTTTGGAAGCATGAAAAATGCATGGAGTGGTCATGAATTGCACACGGTTCCAGGAGCCCCTGCTGAGATGCATGAAGACCCTCAGGAATAGGCTGGAAGAGCCTTTGGAAGATGGACCATGGTTTGCATGGAGACCTGAAGATGTTCTGGATATACCAGGACTGTGCAAGGGCTACCATGGAGTGCACTGTTGGCCTGGGATGGAAGTATTCCCTGGCGACTCTGCCTAGCTGGAGGGGTGGAATTAGAAAACCTGGAGACTGTCAGTCTCGGGTTATACTGAACTTGAACTGCAGAAGTTTGATGACTGCTGATGGTGGTTAAGTTTGCATTGTTCTAGTCTCTCCTTCCTATGCCTTATACCAGTTAAAAATGTTTACTCTGTGCCTTTATATGTTGAAAGTATTTAACTGGTTTGACTTTATAGGACTCACTATCTTAAGTTGGTCAAGACTGTGGGGACCTTTGAAACTGGACTGAGTACAATTTATAATATGTGATGGTTTAAAATCTATTGGGGGCCAGAGGCGGAATGTGGTAGTTTGAATAGATGGCCCCCAATATATTCAGTGTATAATTAGTTTGTTGTTTACATCTACATCCACCTGGCTGTAGGCAATGTCACTGGGCAGATTTTAAGGTGTGGTGGTGGGTTTGAGATTCCATTGTAAAGATAGGCAAAGTGTACCTAGTTGGAGTTCCTGAGGTGTGCTGTGAGGCTTTTGGCTGTGGCTTTTCTCTCTGTGTTTGTTCCTGTGAAAGCAGGCCAACTTCTTCTGCCATTATGGAACTCCCCCTGGATCTGTAAGCTTCAATAAATAATATCCCTTCCTCCATAACTGTGCCTGGTTTGCAAGTTCATCTCAGCAAACCTGAAGCTGTCTGCTTTAACTGCTGAGCAATCTCCTCAGCCCTCACACACCTCTTTATTGTTGAGCTCTAGAACAGCCAGTCCAACCAGTGCTCCCACACATTTAGAGTTGAGTTCCAGGGCTCTGCTGAATGCCAGTCGAGCTTTCTCTAGTTTGTTAAGTTTCACAAAGCAATGGCCCATTCCTAGACGAACTTCAGCTAAAAAAAAAAAAACAACAACAAAATAAAACACACTTAAACATTCTCTACTTATGAGTTGTAAAATCCCCCAAATTAGCTTTAGTATCCTTCTCTATAAAAATTCTTCATCTACCACAAACCTGGTTTCACCAGGTTAGACCATCCCATTCCAAACCCCTGGGAACCATTCCCACTGTGCAACAGAATGCCTATAACATACATTTTCCCTATCTTCTAGCACTTCTGTTATAGTAACACCTTCACCACGTCTGGCTCCATTTCTACTTTAAAAAAGAAAATTACTCAATTTACTTGAGAGAAAGAGGTACAAAGAGAGACAGCAAGAAAGAGTACATGTGCCAAGGTTTTCAGCCACTGCAAATGAACTCCAGACGCATGCACCACCTTGTGCATCTGGCTTTATATGGGTCCTGGGGAATCAAACCAGAGTCCCCAGCCCTCCATTTCGAACTTTTGAAGTATCTTTCTTCTATTCATTTATTTATTTTATTTTATGAGAGAGATAAATAAGGAAAGAGAGAAAGAATGAATTGGTGTGCCAGGGCTTCCAGCCAGTGCAATAAAACCCCAGATGCATGGTGACCTTGTGCACATGGCTGATGTGGATTCTGGGGAGCCAAACCTGGGTCCTTAGGCTTAGCAGGCAAGCGCCTTAACCACTAAGTCATCTCTCCTGCCCCATTTCTAATTTTAAAAAAATATGTATTATTTATTTATTTATTTATTAGAGACAGAGGGAGGGAGAGAGAAGAGAGCAAGAGAATGGGCCTCTAGCCACTACAAACAAATTCCAGATACATATGCCATCATGTGCATCTGGCTTATGTGGGATCTGCAGAATTGAACCTGAGTCCTTAGGCTTTGCAGGGAAGCAGCTTAACCACTAAGCAATCCCTCCAGTCCCTCATTTTTAATTTTTGAAAAGTAGGATTTGAAGAGAGAATAAAAATTCCATCAAGACACTAAACACTTGTCTGATTATATGTTATCACTCACTTCTGAGACACACTTTGCATGCTATTTCAAGGTCATGTCACAACACAAATATGTCTATTACAAACTTAAAAAAATTTTGTTTGTTTTTTTCAAGGTAGGGTCTCCCTCTAGCCCAGGCTGACCTGGAATTCACTATCTAGTCTCAGATTAGCCTTGAAGTCACAGCGATCCTCATACCTCTGCCTCCCAAAAGCTGGGATTAAAGGTGTGCACCACCACGCCCATCCAAACTCTTTTTTTCCTATTTCTCTTCTCTCTCTCTCTCTTTTTGTAAATTTTTTTTTTTATTTTTGGAGAGAGACACAAAGAGAGATAGACAGAGAGAGGGAGAGAAATAGAGAATGGTCATGCCAGCAGTCTCTCAGCTGCGGTGAACGAAATCCAGATGTGTGCGCCCCCTTGTGGGCAAGTGAGGCATCATGCCCTTGCGTCACTTTGCATCTGGCTAAACATGGGACCTGGAGATTGGAACAGGGTTCTTAGGCTTAGCAGGCAGGCGCCTTAACTGCTAAGCCATCCTCCAGCTCTTTTGTTTGTTTTTTGAGGTAGGGGTCTCACTCTAGCCCAGGTTGACCTGGAATTCACTACATAGTCTCAGAATGGCCTTGAACTCACGGTGATCCTTCTACCTCTGCCTCCTGAGTGTTGGGATTAAAGGCATGCCCTGCTTATGGCCAAACTCTTCACTGGATTCTTTGTATTTGAGATACTGTACCTGCACTGCTATCTGTTTTTCCTGTATCATGAAGTCTGTCATCTCTGGACCATTCCCAGGTACATTCAAACATTCCCCATCTTACAAAAATCTCTCTTGTGTTGATTTCCTTTTCTGGCTGCTGACTCATTCTGGTTCCTCCTCTGATAGCAAAACTCCCTGACTGATTAAACCCTTGCTGCCTTGAATTCCTTTATCTTTTCTTCTTCTTCTTCTTTTTTTTTTTTTTTTTTTTTTTTTTTGAGGTAGGGTCTTACTCTAGCTCAGGCTGACCTGGAATTCACAATGTAGTTTCAGGGTGGCCTTGAACTCACAGTGATCCTCCTACCTCTGCCTCCCGAATGCTGGGGTTAAAGGTGTGTGCCGCCATGCTGGCCTCCTTTCATCTTTTCTTGAACCTGCTCCACATAGGCACTTACTCATCATATTCCAGTAAAACTGTCTTGATCAAGGTTACTAAATGATCTGTTGTCTGCTATATCAATTCAATTCTTTCCTATTTCATCTGCCCTAACAATAGAATGTGACATTGTCTATTACCTGCCCCCTTTAGAAATATTCTGCATTTGGCTTCAAGGACACTACTTTGTGGTCTTCCTCTTACATCTCTGACTTCTCCTTCTTAGGCTCCTTTGCTGGCTTTCTCATTTTCCTATCTCTAGATGTCAGAATGTTCTAGGGCTCCATCCCTGGACTTCTTTCTTGCTCTCATTCCTCTTGTGCCTTCATGAAGCCTTATACCACCTATATGATGCTGACTTCCAAATCCATGTCTCTAGCCAGACCTCTTATACAAACTCCAAAACAAAGGTCTGATCTCATGATACCCAATAGATATTTATTTCAACCTTTCCATGTCCAAAAGCATAGTAAATTTTAACACCTCATTCTAAGGAGTTACCTTTTTAAAAAAAAAATTATTTATTTATTTGAGAGAGTGGGAAAGAGGCAGACACAGAGAGACAGAGAGAGAGTGAAAGAGAGAGAGACAGACAATATGGACATGCCAGGGCCTCCAGCCACTGCAAATGAACTCCAGATGCATGCACCCCCTTGTGCATCTGGCTTACATAGATCCTGGAGAACTGAACCATGATCCTTTGGCTTTGCAGGAAAACACCTTAATCACTAAGTCATCTCTCCAGCCCCAGAGTTACCTTTTTGTTTTAAAATATTTTTATCTATTTGCAAGCAGCAAGAGAATCAGTGTGCCAGAGCCTGTAGCCTCTGCAAACCAACTCCAGACACATGCACTACCTTGTGCATCTGGCTTTACATGGGTACTGGGGAATCAAATAAAGGCCATTAGGCTTTGCAGGCAAGCACCTTAATGACTGAACCATCTCTCCAGCCTGAGTTACCTTTTATTTATTTATTTATTTATTTAGGTTTTGCAAGGCAGGGTCTCACTCTGGTCCAGGCTGACCTGGAATTAACTATGTAGTCTCAGGGTGGCCTCAAACTCTCAGCGATCCTCCTACCTCTGCCTCCCGAGTGCTGGGATTAAAGGCGTGCGCCACCACGCCCGGCTAATTTTTTTTTTTTTTTTGCCTCACACATCACATCACATCTGCTCTATCAGGTTTCTCCACAAAATGCTTCCAGAATAACCCAATGTGAGCCAGAGCTATCTGTGACCTGAATGACTGCAGAAGCTTTCTTCCTGGTCACCCTACTTCTGTCCTAGCCCCCAAACCTCACATCTAGACTCAGCTCATGTGGGTGTTTTCTTCTCTGGTACCACCTACTTTTTTTTAGACAGGGTATCTCTAGCCTGGAGCTCAACAATTAGGACAGATTGACTGGCCAGCAAGCCCTGGAATTCACCTCTGTTCCTCTAGGCACTAGGATTAGAAGAATGCACCATCACACTCGGCATCATCATCATCATCATTATTTTGTTTGTTTTTTTTGCTCTAGGTCAGGCCAACCTGGAATTCACTATGTAGTCTTAGGATGGCTTGGAACTCATGGTGATTCTCCTACCTCTGCCCACTGAGTGCTGGAATTAAAGGAATATGCCACCATGCCAGGTTGCTTGGCATTTTTACATGAGTTTTGAGGATCAAATTCAGATCTTGATGTTTGTGTGGTAAACACCTTACTAACCAAGCCTTTAATATCACATTTATTTTATATTTTACTTATGAGAGAGAGGGAGAGAGAGAGGAGATAGAAAGAGAGGGGGAAAAGGCAGATTTAGAGAGAATGGGCATGCCAGGGCCTTCAGCCACTGCAAACAAACTCCAGACACTTGCGCCACCTTGTGTATCTGGCTTTACCTAGGTACTGGGAAATTGAACCTGGGTCCTTTGGCTGTGCAAGCAAGCATCTTAAAAACTACTTTTACCATTCTTTTTTTTTTTTTTTCTCTTTACAAAAGTAGGGTCTTGCTCAAGCCCAGGCTGACCTGGAATTCACTATGCAGTCTCAGGGTGCCCTCGAACTCATGGCAAACCTCCTACCTCTGCCTCTCATGCGCCACCATGCCCGGCTTAACCACTACTTTTAAATCAAATATAACATTAAGAAAAATAATCTTACTACTGTTATTTCATTACTCCAACACTATCTTTTTCTTTTTGTTTTTCTTTTTTATTGAGGTAGGGTCTCACTCTAGCCCAGGCTGACCTAGAATTCATTCTCAGGGTGGCCTCGAACTTACGGCAATCCTCCTACCTCTGCTTCCCAAGTGCTGGGATTAAAGGCATGCACCACAATGCCTGGCTCTCCAACAGTATCTTTTATAACTGATTTCATAAGTAAATGTCAAATTCTCAATATTTTAAGTTGGATTACACACATTTCAGAAAGCTTTTCTCTTACCTGGACATCCTGGATTAGTACGCAATGCTTTCTTATAGTAAGCAAGAGCTCCTCTGTAATCCTTCTTGTTGAATGAAATGCAAGCTTTACCTGCAATGGTTTTAAAAATAATCATTAATTAAAGAATACAAGTCTCGGGCTGGAGAGATGGCTTAGTGGTTAAGCACTTGCCTATGAAGCCCAAGGACCCTGGTTCAAGGCTCAATTCTCCAGGACCAACGTAAGCCAGATGCACAAGGAGGTGCATGCATCTGGAGTTTGTTTGCAGTGGCTGGAGGCCCTGGCATGCCCATTCTCTCTCTCTCTCTCTCTACCTGCCTATTTCTGTATCTCTCTCTCCCTCAAATAAATAAATAAATAATAAAATATTTTAAAAAAATAATACAAGTCTATATCTTATAATAGCTTTCTTAAATTAAAAAGTGAGCATAGATCATTTAAAAATGTGATGCCGGGCGTGGTGGCGCATGCCTTTAATCCCAGCACTTGGGAGGCAGAGGTAGGAGGATCGCTGTGAGTTCAAGGCCACCCTGAGACTACATAGTTAATTCCAGGTCAGCCTGGGCCAGAGTGAGACCCTACCTCGAAAAACCAAAAAAAAAAAAAAGTGAGCATAAAGCCGGGCGTGGTGGCGCACGCCTTTAATCCCAGCACTCAGGAGGCAGAGGTAGGAGGATCGCTGAGAGTTCAAGGCCACCCTGAGACTACATAGTTAATTCCAGGTCAGCCTGGACCAGAGTGAGACCCTACCTCGAAAAACCAAAAAAAAAAAAAGAAAAAAAAGAAAAGTGAGCATAGCTGGGCGTGGTGGTGCACACCTTTAATCACACTCAGGAGGCAGAGGCAGGAGGATCACTGAGTTGGAGGCCAACCTGAGACTACATAGTGAATTCCAGGTCAGCCTGGGCTAGAGTGAGACCCTACCTAGAAAAATGAAAAAATAAATTAGTGAGCATGGTTTTCTATTAAAAATTTGTCTCCCAAACTGGGTGTGATGGCGCAAGCCTTTAATCCCAGCACTTGGGAGGCAGAAGCAGGAGGACTACCATGAATTCGAGGCCACCCTGAGACTACATAGTAAATTCTAGGTAAGCCTGAGGTAGAGTTGAGACCCTACCTCAAAAATACAAAACATATAAGCTGGGCGTGGTGGCGCACGCCTTTAATCCCAGCACTCGGGAGGCAGAGGTAAGAGGATTGCCGAAAGTTCGAGGCCATCCTGAGACTACATAGTGAATTCCAGGTCAGCCTGGACCAGAGTGAGACCCTACCTTGCAAAACAAACAAACAAACAAAAAAATACAAAACATATATAATATATATATTTGTCTTCCATAGGGTATGTTAATTTAGTCCTAAAAACATAACATCTCAAATTTTAGGTTAAATCTTTTTTTTTTAATAAATACTATTTGAGACCCTCCTGTCATCATAAATGAACTCTAGAGACATATGCCACTTTGTGCGCGTGGCTTTATGGAGGTACTTGCAAATTGTACCCAGGCCACTAGACTTTGCAAGCAAGTGCCTTTAACGACTGAGCCATCTGCTCAGCCCACGTGAAATGTTTTTTTTTTTTTTTTTGGTTTTGCGAGGTAGGGTCTCACTCTGGCTCAGGCTGACCTGCAAGTCACTATGTCTTCTCAGGGTGGCCTTGAACTCTCGGCGATCCTCCTACCTCTGCCTCCCGAGTGCTGGGATTAAAGGCGTGCGCCACCACGCCTGGCTTAAATGTTTTAAAGTAACAATTTTAAATGCTTGTAGTTGTCTAAGTAGAGGTTATTTACTGATTTTCTGGAAGCAAATAGCAACTCATTCTTAACTGGTATGTTTTGTTTCTACAGTTGCAACAATAATCTGCTGTACTGTTTCATTATTAACAAGATGACATTCTACTCAGTCAGTTCAGTTATTACGGAGTTATTATAAAGAAATATAGCTGGGTGTGGTGGGGCATGCCTTTAATCCCAGCACTCAGGAGGCAGAGGTAGGAGGATCAACTGTGAGTTCAAGGCCACCCTGAGATTACATAGTGAATTCCAGGTCAGCCTGGGCCAAAGCAAGACCCTACCTTGAAAAATAAAACAAAAAAATCAAACAACAACAAAAAAAATACAGTGTGGATAACAGCTGAGAAAACAGATTCCTAAACGGTTGTCAAAGATCACTCACCAAGGAGGGCTGGAATATTATTTGGAGACTGGTTGAGTACAAAATGAAACTGTGCATCGGCTTGGTCCATTTTGTCACCTTCAAGCAGGCAAAAACAGGCTCTTCCCAACAAATGGTTCTGAAATGTACAGACTTTACTAAGAGCAGTCACAATATACCACCAATACATAAAACTAAAATGCACACCATATGGGGAGGAAGTAGAGCACAGTACACACTCCTCTATCAAAGGAAACCTGTGTGAGCTGCCAATAAGCAATTCTTCATAACAAGATGAGCAGATATCCTGAAATGCATATCTGTGCCCCTATCAATGACAGAACCAGAAGTTCAAATTCCTTAAAATACGCTTGAAATGTACTTGGAAATGCTGGAGTTATTGACTCAATATATGGGTAAGTCATATACACCAAGTTTACCCAAATTACCTAAACACTGTAAGATTAAAAACAACTCCAGTTTTAATGAACACTACATAAGTATGTATATTAGTAAATTTTTTTCACAAAAATCTATCACACACACGTTGCTTTCATGTGGTATTTTTTGCTCTTTTATAAATTCAAACAAATTTTAATTATTTTACCTGATCATACATAATGATTTTATCAGCCATAGTATACAACAAGGTTGCCTGTGTAATGAGATCCTTCTTATTGTCCTTATTCTTTTCTTTCCGAGCCTGCTGTACATAGTAGGCAGCCAATGTATCCAAGCAAGTCATCTGGTCTTTTTCATGGTCTCTATAGTCCAAATTGCCATCTATGCGTGCCGCTTCCAACAACTTCACAAATTCTTCTGTTTTTCCTTGCTTGTAGTACTCCAGCTATAAGGAAGGCAAAGGATCAAACTAGAATATTTAAAAAAACTGTACATGGGTACTTATAGAAACTTTATTTGCTGGCAGCCAAGAATTGATTAATGAGTGAGTGGCTAAACAACCTGTGGTATATGGATACTACTCTGCAATGAAAAGGAGTGAACACTTGATGCATGGTACAACACATACAAACCTTTAAATAATAAAATAACTATGCCAGTCCCCCCCCCAAAAGGAATATGTACTGTGTGATTGCATTTATAGAAAAACTCTAGGAAATGCACACCAACACAAAGCAGCACAAGCAATTCAGTGCCCCCCACCCACCCCCCTGCACTGGGGGCTGGGGAAGAAAGGCATGGAGGAAACTTTTCGGATGATAGATATATCTACCCATCTTCAATGTGGTCATGGTTCCATAGGCATACACATATGAGGAACACTTTACACATGTGCAGTTTATTACAAGTCAGTTAGTCTAAGGCTATCAATAAAATTGGAAAAATGTTTCTAATTTGCTTCTCACCCAGCAGTAGTTGACTTCAAACTTAAAGTTCTAATAAGCAAAACCTAAGGAAGAAATCAACAATGGAAGATATACAGCTTTTTGTTTTTGTTTCGAGGTAGGGTCTTACTCTAACCCAGGCTGACCTGGAATTCACTATGTATTCTCAGGGTAGCCTCGAACTCACGGTGATCCTCCTACCTCTGCCTATCTAGTGCTGGGATTAACCACACCCGGCTAGACATACAGAATTCTAAATGAGAGGGGGAGATAAAGGAGAGCACCAAGGGGCATGGGTGGGGGAAACATGGCCAAAGTACAATATATACTTGTATGAAAATATCCTTATAAAACTTGTATGTGCAATGAATATATACCAATTAAAAATATGTATCTGGAGATATATCTCAATTGAGAGACACTGCCTGCCTAGCACACACAAAGACCTGGGTTTGATAACCCTAGTACCACATAAACTGGGCATGATGCTACATGCCTGTAATCCTAGCACTGGGGAGGTGGGGAAAGAAGCATCAGAAGTTCAAGACCATCTTCAGCTATACGGAGTTGGAAGACAGCCTGGGCTACATGAGACCCTGTCATAAAGGAAAACAAACACACACACACACACTTGGGTTCTGATTCTACCTCTACTAAAACTTATCAGTGACTTTGGGCCTGCTGAATAACTTCCCTAGGCATCTATTGCATTTAAAAATACAAATGGAATAGCTACCACTTATTAACTACTTTCTGTAACTACTTTCTATAGGTCACTTCATGTATTTTCTCTCATCTCTACCATTCTATGAAGCACTAACATCCTTGTATTTTAGATGGGAAAGAGGCTTAGAAGTTAGATCATTTGTCCGAGGTCAAACAGCAGCCAAGTTGAGACTTGAACAAAAGCTTTTAAAAAAATTTATTTATTTATTTATTTATTTATTTATTTACTTATTTATTTTGGTTTTTTGAGGTAGGGTCTCACTCTAGCCCAGGCTGACCTGGAACCTGGAATTCACTATGCAGTCTCAGGGTGGCCTCAAACTCACAGCGATCCTCCTACCTCTGCTTCCTGAGTGCTGGGATTAAAGGTGTGCGCCACCACGCCTGGCTAACAAAAGCCTTTTAATTCCAAAGACGACGTATGTACTTCTTTCCTAAACAACCTGTAGCCCCCAGCACTTCACCACTTTACTGAAGGTGCCACGCTACTTCTCCAAGATTCTAAACTTTTAGAAAGATGATGTTAAAGAAGGCATATGTACTTAATAACTACACACACACACACTATTCCCTTCTGGTTTTAACAATCTATGTCAGGGGACAAGAGAAGTTGGTAGCTGCAGTGAAGAAGGCACTGCAGGTCAAGAAGACTTCTCTTTCCATTCAGCCACATGCAAAGGGAAGGCAATTCTGTTGCTATTTATTATATTTTTTTCTTTTTTTTGGAGGTAGGGTCTCACTGCAGCCCAGGCTGACCTGGAATTTACTCTATAGTCTCAGGGTGGCCTTGAACTCATAGCGAACCTCCTACCTCTGCCTCCCCAATGCTGGGATTAAAGGCGTGTACCACTATGACAGGCTATCTTTCAATTTTGAAACAGGGTCTCCTACATAGCCCTGTCTGGCCTCAAACTCACTCTGTGGTCCAGATTAACCACCAACTTACAATCCTTCTCCCTTAGCCTCCTGAGTGCTGGATTTCAAAAGTGCACCACCATGCCCAGCTGGGAAGATATTCTGAAGAGCAGGCTTGTCAGAACAGAAAGTAACAGACATGTGGAATTTTAACATATTGGAGACAGCTTACAGAGTAGGAGACAATCTTGTCAGCCATTCAACCGACACAGAACCCATCTCCAGAATACATAAAGAACTCAAAAAAGGCCTGAGAGATGGCTTAATGGTTAAACACTTGCCTGTGAAGCCTAAGGACCCCGGTTTGAGGCTCGATTCCCCAGGACCCACGTAAGCCAGATGCACATGGTGGCACATGTGTCTGGAGTTCGTTTACAGTGGCTGGAAGCCCTGGCGCACCCATTCTCTACCCCACCTTCTCTGCCTCTAATAAGTAAATAAATAAATAAATTTTTTAAATTTTTTAAAAAAGAACTAAAAAAAAGAACAAGAAATCCAATCTATAAATGAGTAAAATATATGAACATACACTTCTCAAAAGGAGAACACGAATGCCAGTAAGTACATGAAAAACTGCTTGACATCTTTAGCTACCAGGGAAATGCAAATAAAAATTACACTGAGAGCTAGCTGTGGTGGCACATATCTATAATCCCAACCCTTGGGAGGTGGAGGCAGTAAGATCAAGAATTCAAGGCTAGCCTCAGCTACAAACCAAGTTTGAGGATGGCATGGACTACATGAGACCCTGTCTCAAAACAACAGCAGCAACAAAAAAAACTACTTTGAAAATCCACCTCCCCCTAGTCATGAATGATAACAGCCTAGAATGGCTGTTATCAATAACTACAACAAATGCTGGCAAGGATGTGGGAGGCGAGGGAGTGGCTTTATATACCACTGGTGAGAATGCAAATTAGTGCAGCCCTTATGTATGAAGGTTCCTCCAAAAAAAAAAAAAAAAGTAGAGGCCACTGGTGGGGCACACCTTTTATCCCAGCAGAGGTAGGAGGATCACCGTGAGTTCAAGGCCACCCTGAAGCTACATAGTGAGTTCCAGGCCAGCCTGGGCTAGTGTGAAACCCTACCTTGAAAAATCAAAACAAAAACAAAAAAAAAAAAAAAAAAAAAGTGGAACTACCATATGACCCAGCTATACAACTCCTGGGCATACGCCTGAAGGAAATGAAGCCAACATATGCAACACTACTTGCATATCTATCCTTATCATAGTACTATTCGTAATAGCTAAGCTGAAGAATCAACCCATGAAGAGATAAATGGTAAAGAAAATACACTATATAGGGCTGGAGAGATGGCTTCATAGTTAAGGCGCTTGCCTACAAAGCCAGGTTCAATTCCCCAGGACCCACATAAGCCAGATGCACAAGGTGGCACATGTGTCTGGAGTTGGTTTACAGTGGCTGGATGCACTGGCATGCCCATTCTCTCTCTCTCTCTCTCTCTCTCAAATAAATAAATAAATAAATAAATAAATAAATAAATAAATAAATAAATAAATATTTTAGCTGGGCATAGTGGCTCACGCCTTTAATCCCAGCATTCGGGAGGCAGAGAAAGGAGGATCGCCATGAGTTTGAGGCCACCTTGAGACTACAGAATGAGATCCAGGTCAACCTGAGCTAGAGTGAGACCCTACTTAGGAAAAAAAAAAAAAAAAAAAAAAGAAAAGAAAGAAAGAAAGAAAAGAAAATATACTACATATACAATGGAGTTTTATTCAACCATAAGGAATAAATCAAGAAGAAAAAAAAAGAATAGCTGGGTGCCGTGGCACATGCCTTTAATACTAGCACTTGGGAGGCAGAGGTAGGAGGATTGTCTTGAGTTCAAGGCTACCCTGAGATTACACAGTGAATTCTGAGTCAGCATAGGCTAGAGTGAGACCTTACCTCAAAAACCAAGAAAGGGGGCTGGAGAGATAGCTTAGCGGTTAAGGCGCCTGCCTGCTACGCCTAAGAACCCGGTTCCAATCTCCAGGTCCCACGTTTAGCCATATGCAAAGTGATGCAAGGGCGCAATGCCGCACTTACCCACAAGGGGGCACACACACATCTGGATTTCGTTCGCAGCAGCTGAGAGGCTGCTGGCAGCCCATCTCTATCTGTCTCCTTCTCCCTCTCTGTCTGTCTCTGTGTCTCTCTCCAAAAATAAATAAAAAAATTAAAAAAAAACCAAGAAAGGAATAAATCATATCATTTTCAGGAGAGCAGACAGAACTAGAGGCCATCATGTTAAGCAAAAGAGGTCAAATGCAAAAAGCTAAGGATCACATGTTTTCTCATATCTAGAAGCTGGAATTTAAAAAAGGTTAACTTGAAAGTAGAAAATGGACTATAGAAGATCCTGAATTCAAGGCTTGCCTGGGCTACAGAGTAAGTTCAAGGCTAGCCTGGGCAACTCAGTGAGACCCTATCTCATAATAAAAGGTAAAAGGGTGGCAGAGTGCTTGCCTAGCATTGATTTCAATCCCCAGTACAGCAAAAGCAAAACCAAACTAATCCATACCACAGTAAGCTTAAAGCACTGGATACACCCAGTTCCAAACCTACTTCTCTAACCAGTCAAGATAGCTTTTCTTATGACTCACTCTATGAAAACCACTTATTGCATACCGCTTTAGGAATAATGATTATATATGTATATTACCTATTCCTATAAGAAGGAAACATGGAGCCAAGGAGTGGAGGGCATAAGATTTGTGGCTGACTAGATTTTAACTGACAATTTCTAGTTAATATTTGTATTGTAAGGACAGGAGAAAACAGGACAAAAGAAAAAAAATTAAACACCACAAAAGCCTGAAATAAGTTCACCCCAGAGATTAGCCTATAGTCACCTTCCAGAGTATTTTATGGGAAATACACTATTATAGGAGGCAATGTTAAGTAGCAATGTTTACAGGGCATGTCTAAACACAAGCCAATCTTTAGCAACTAATAATTATTTAAAAATCAATATAGACTAATATTTGCATATCAATATATGATTTACCTGGAGAGTATACATCACTTAGGAAGTTGGCCTTATTGTTCTATGAATGATCATGTAACTAATTTTCAAACAGATGGTATAATTGACTATTTATTGCAAAGCCAAGTGAGAGATTAGTATATGTGAAACCAGAAACCACAAATTTCCCCAGTCAACAAATAAAAACAAAAAGATTTGTCAAATACTGACCGCCAAAGCAATCCATATGTGCAGCTGTGTGTGCTCCTGCTTCAGGATACTGATGACCTCATCCCCCTCCGGTAACTGATCGAAGTCAAGTTCAATGACCTAAAACACAAAAGAGAGGTTTGGATCTCTTCCTTCTTGTTTAAATTACTATTTTCCTTTTATGCATTTTTTGTTTGTTTGTTCTTGAGGTAGGGTCTCACTCTAGCTCAGGCTGACCTGGAACTCATTCTTGTAGTTCCAGGCTGGCCTCGAATTCACAGCCATCCTTCTACCTCTACCTCCCAATGCCTGGCTTTCCTTTCTTGCATTTCTTGAATGTGCACCAATATGCATATACAAAGGGCATGTGCTCACTTTCAACAGGGTGAACCAATTAATACATGTTAATACCTAGGGAGCACATGACAAATAGGTTGCACTGTAACATTAAGGTTAAAAACAGAGCAATAAACAAACTCTGCTACTTGTCTCCCCCATCACTAAAACTGTAAAACTTCTCCAAGGGCTTTGCTTACTGAAAGGTAACAAAACCGACATCTCACTTATCCTAAAATCTTTCTTTTTAAAATATACTTTATTTATTTGAAAGAGAGAAAGGCCGAGAGAGAGAATGGGCGTGCCAGGGCCTCCAGCCACTGCCAACGAAACTCCAGATGCATGCACCCCCTTTTGCATCTGGCTCACGTGGATCCTGGAGAATCGAACCGGGGTCCTTTGGCTTTGCAGGCAAATGCCTTAACCGCTAAGCTTCTCTCCAGTCTATAGTCTCCAAGTATATAATCTTTTTTTTAAGGTATTTTATTTATTTATTTCAGAGAGAAAGGGGGGGGACCAGGCAGAGAGAAAGAGCAAATGGGCACGCCAGGGCCTCCACACTGCAAACTAACTCTAGACGCATGCGCTCCCTTGTGCATCTGGCTTACGTGGGTCCTGGGGAATCGAACCTGGGTCCTACGGCTTCGCATGCAAACGCCTTAACCACTAAGCCATTTCCCCAGCCACCAAGCCTATAATCTTAAGAGTGCTGATGCCACAGGTCTGAGATCTTGAGAAACACGACCCTGGAGGCCAGGCAAAGTGGAATGCCACCGTACACATCAATGTGTGTGTGTGTGTCACGGACACTCCCGAATGTGGGCACAAATTATATATATATTGAATTCGGATAAAGGTGTGTGACAGTTCCACAACCGTGTGAATAAACCAAAGACCCCCGAGGCTTTTTATCAATGAATTCTATTATTTGTAGTACAAAGATGATAGATTGTCAAGAAGACTGAACATCAAAGCCGGGCCTTTATCTGCACTGCACGCCGTCCACCGAGGAAGCTGCAGGTGGAGCGCGGAGCCCTCCGCGTCCCCCACCCCCACCCCGGCCGGGGGTAGCAGTTTTCCGAGCCCCCGCCCCTCCCCCCGGAAAGTGCGGTCCAACACGAGCAGGTGGGAGGCGAACTCGGAGGCAGCGCCCGGGGCGGCCGCGGGGACGCCGGGGTTCCGGGCCGGGGCACGCGCAGGGCTCGGCGGGAGGAAAGCCGCTGCGGGTCGGTCGTCCGAGAAGTTGCCGGCCCTCACCGCGTCCGCCTACCTCGTCGGTGTCCCGGAGGGGAATCTCGATGGAACCCCGCGACATGATGAGCTGGCACACCGGCAGGCGGGTGTCCCGGGTGACAGCCGCCTCAGCGGGACGCGCCGCAGCCCGAGCTTCGCTTCGGCTCCCGTCAGCCGCTGAAACAACGAGCGGCGTACGGCGACCGGCCACTTCCGGAGGCCCCGCCCCCTGCCCCGGAAGTGCTGCCCGCGGGAAGGCGTGTCCGGGCGGAGCCCGCCCCGTGGCTCTGGCGCGTGGGGCTAAGGGCGATGGCCGTTCTGAGTCTGTAGTCGTGTGTGGGGAGGGGATGGCCCGAGAGCCCGCGAGACCGCGGGCGTCTGCGGTTCCGGGGAACCGAGCCCGGCGCCCGCGCCCACCAGCCAAAGCTCGGGAGGAGGAGTCGCGGGCGGTGGGCGGGACATCGGGACGTGATGGGCGGGGCCGACGGGCCGTGATGGGCGGGGCCGACGGGCCGTGGTGGGCGGGGCCGACGGGCCGTGGTGGGCGGGCTCTGGCCGGGCTTGTTTTCTCACCAGACGTGGGGATTATGCACTTGAGTGATTCATCTGCGTTCCAACCATTGGTCCCTAGTCTAACAGCTCTTTTTCTTTCTTTCTTTTTTAAATGTTTTTATTTGCAAGCCGAGAGAGAGACAGAGAGAGTAGAGGAAATGAGCGCGCCAGGGTTCCTGCCACTGCAAACGAACTGCAGATGCATGCGCCGCTTTGTGCACCCGGGCTGGCAGGCTTTGCATGCAAGCGCCTTTAACCGTTGAGCTCTCTCTCCAGCCCCGCCTAACAGCTCTTACTTGCAATTCACACTGGTGATCTTTTTATCATCAGTTGAAATTGACCTGTTCCAGGCTGGGCTCGGTGCACGCCTTTAATCCCAGCACTCGGGAGGCAGAGGTAGGAGGATAGCTGTGAGTTCTACGCCTCCCTGAGACTACAGAGTGTGTTCCAGGTAGCCTGAGCTAGATCGAGACCCTACCTTCAAAGTAAAAACACCAACAAAACAAACAAACAAAAAACACTGAAATAGACATGTTCCAATTAATAATTTTAAAAAATATTTATTTACTTTTATTTGAGAGAAAGACACACACAGAGAAACAATGGGCGCACCCTGGCCTCCAGCCGCAACAAACTCCAGACACATGTGCCACCTTGTGCGGGTCACTTACATGGATCCTTGGGAATCGGACCTGGGTCCTGTGGCTTTGCCAAGCCATGTCTCCAGCCCCCAGTGAATTCTTTACCCGTGGTGATAATGTATGGAGGATTTTTTTCAAAAATATTTTTATATTATTTATTTGGAAGCAGAGAGAATGAATGGGCATGCCATGGTCTCCAGCTGCTGTTTTCCAACTCCAGACGCATGTGAAATCTTGTGCATTTGGCTTTTTAAAAATTATTTTTATTTTTTGGTTTTTTTGAGGTAGGGTCCCACTCTAGCTGAGGCTGATCTGGAATTCACAGGTTGGCCTTGAGCTCACGGTTGAAATAGTCAAATCAGCACCATGACAGGCTTCAATATGATATTTCTTAGCTAGGCCTAAGTTTCAATTTCTCAAGACGCCTGAATTAAATTCTGGGAGAACAGAACAAAGAACCAAGTCATTTCCTGGAAGGTTTCAGAGATGTTGTAAGGCCATTCCCTCTTTCTTGGCCCTGGCCAATCAGAAGTAAAAGAATGTGAGACATGCTTACTAGTGGCTTAACTGGCCACATTAGGAAACCTTAACTTCCCTAGAACCCCCACCCCCCTTAGCCTCCCTTAGCCTGCGCGTGTGGAATTATAACCACTCAGGAGTGCACAAGTACTATATCGTTCAAATTAGCCAATTATGTTAGAGGTCTTTGTTTAGCTGTCCTTAAAAAGAGCCAGGGAGCTCTTCCCCGGTCGCCATTTAGTGCAAATGGTGGACCCCTGCATGCTGGACTTCTCTGCACAATAACTGCTCTATGTTTTTACATGCTACATGAGTCTGAGTCTCCCTTCAGCGATTTTTGGACCCTAACAGCGGATATCCTCCTACCTCTGCCTCTGCCTCCCGAGTGCTGGGATTAAAGACATGCGCCACCACGCCTGGCGTGCATTTGGCTTTATATTGGTACTGGGGAACTGGACCTGGGTTGTGAGGCTTTGCAGGCAAGCACCTTTAACTGCCGAACTATCTCTCCAGCCCCTTTTCTTCCCCCAATGTCTTTTTGTTGTTGTTTTTGAGGTAGGGTCTCACTCTAGCTCAGGCTGATCTGGAATTCACTATGTAGTCTCAGGGTGGCTTTGAACTCATGGCAATCCTCCTACCTCTGCCTCCCGAGTGCTGGGATTAAAGGCATGTGCGGGCCACCACGCCTGGCTTATCTTTATTTGAGAGCTACAGAACGAGAATGAGAGACAGACAGGGTCTCACTCTAGCTAAGGCTGACCTGGAATTCACTATGTAATCTCAGGGTAGCCTCTTACAGCAGTCCTCCTACCTTGGCCTCCCTAGGCTGGGATTAAAGGAGGGCCCCATCATGCCTGGCTTCTTGTTTGGTTTTTGAGGCAAGGTCTAGCCCAGGTAGGGTTGGAACACACTATGATTGCTGGGATTATAGGAGTGAGCCTGCACACAGGGCATGCTTTACCCTGACCTAGGACAGTGAGTTTAACATGGAGCATGACACTCTGTGTATTCTGTGAATGGACATGGCACAATTACACCAACTGAAAGAAAACCTCCAAAATGGTAAAGCAGCTATTTCATATTAAAATCGCAGAGTTTTCTACTCATCCTCCTTTCTCTCCCCTTTCCATCTGGCTGTGCTAGGCTAGGCTAGGCTAGGCCTAGGACTCTGGGACTGCCTCCTTGTATGGTAATTGAGGATGCCTCTGCGCTAAGAGGAGGGAAGGCTGCCTCCCTCCAAGCCCCTACCTCTGCACACCACACTCACAAGGAAGTTTCTCTCCTCCTCCCATAAAACCCCCTTCTCAGCTCTCACTCACACTCTTTTCTAGGGTGTCCCACTCCCCCCTTACCTCCCCTCTTTTCTTTCTCTTTCTGCTGCATCCTCTCTCTTTCCCTCCCCCTCTCCTTTTCTCCCTCTCCTCCATTACAATAAAGTCTTGGATCCAAGACATTGTCTAAGTCCACTTATCTGAAGCTTGCCTCCCTCTTCATTCAGATCACACTGGTCTGCCTTGATGTTAAATAAGATCCTGGGAAACTGGGCGTGGTGGCGCATGCCTTTAATCCTAGCACTTGAGAGGCAGAGGTAGGAGGACTGTAGTGAGTTCAAGGCCAGCTTGAGACTACATGGTGAATTCCAGATCAGCCTGGGCTAGAGTGAGACCCTACTTCAAAAAAACAAACAAACAACAATAACAACAACAACAAAATAAGATCCTGGGGCCAAGAAACTGCCTGTCTTGGTCCTTTATTGCAAACCCCAAACTTGACATTTCACATGTTGAGACAATATGTTAATTATTAACAAGGCATATGGGGGCTGAAGAAATGGCTTAGTGGTTAAGGCATTTGCCTGCGAAGCTAAAGGACCCAGGTTTGATTCCCCAGGACCCATGTAAGCCAGATGTACAAGGGGCACATATGTCTGGAGCTTGTTTGCAGTGGCTAGAGGCCCTGGCGTGCCCATTCTCTCTCTCTCTGTCTCTCTTCTCATTCTCTCTCTCTCTCTCTCTGCTTGCAAATAAATAAATAAAAATTTAAAAAGGCATATGGAATATTTCTTCTCAACAAAGAGCATTCCTGATCTTCAATTAGGTATCTTTCCAATAACAGTGCACAGATGGAAGTGTCATAGGTAGTTTGTATAAATTATTAAGAGAAATAAGAAGCTATAATTAGTTTGCTATGGCTGCCATAATCAAGTACCATGGGCCAGGTGACTTAGAAATTAGTTTTCTCACAGTTTTGGAGGCTGCAAGTTTGAGATGATGATGTTGACATCATCTGGGTTTTTCTGAGGTCTCTTTTCTTACCTTGTGTGTGCCTGTCTTCTCTCTGTGTGTTCACCTGGCATTCCCTCTGTGTGGGTATCTAAGTTCTCACAGCCTCTGGAAGGAGGTTATTCATACTGGGTTAGGACTCACCTTAATATCCTCATTTATTTTTTTTATTTTAATTTTAATTTTATTTTTATTATTTATTTATTTATTTGAGACGGGGGGGGGGGTAGAGTGAGAATGGGCAGGCCAGGGCCTCCAGCCACTGCAAACGAACTCCAGACGCATGCGCCACCATGTGCATCTGGCTTATGTGGGACCAGGAGATTCGAACTGGGATCCTTGGGCTTCACAGGCATGCGCCTTAACCGCTAAGCCTTCTCCCCAGCCCTATTTTTATTTTTTTTAAATTTGAGATAGACATTCAGAGAGAGAGAGAGAGACAATTAGAGAATGGATGTGCCATTGGTGAACAAACTCCAGACACATCCACCCCCTTGTGTGCATGTGTGACATTTTCATGCTTGTATCACTTTTGCATCTGGCTACATGTGGGACCTGGAGTATCGAACAGGCGTTCTTAGGCTTTGCAGGCTGGCGCCTTAACCGCCAAGCCATCTCTCCAGCCCTCCTCATTTATTTTTAATTACATCTTCAAAGATTCTGTTTCAAATAGTCACATTCTGAGCCACTAAAAGTTAAGACTTTGCCGTACAAATTTTGTTTCAGCAGATTGCAATTACCAGAAAACTTTCCTGCTAAAAATGCCTAGGTTTGCTGGATTAATAAAAGAGAACACAGGCTGGAAAGATGGCCTAGGGGTTAAGGCGCCTGCCTCCTAAGCCTAAGATTGCCGAGTCAGTTCTCCAGGTCCCACGTTTAGCCTGACGCAGTGACACAAGGGTGCAATGCTGCACTTGCCTACAAGGGAGCGCACATGTCTGGAATTCATTCACAGTGGTTGAGAGGCTGCTGGCAGGCCCATTCTCTGTCTCTCTCTATCTCTCTCTCTCTGACTCCAAAAAAAAAAAAAAAAAAAGAGAGAGAGAGAACACACCCACACACCCTCATAAATGTGCAGCTCAGTCATATCATGATCTGACATGTAAGCCTCTGCCAAGGTTACCCAGATAATGCTGGGTTAGATACAGGATGTTGTTTTTCATATTCTAGAGGCTTGTGTTTTGATGCTTAGTAGGAGATAGAGCCTTTGAACCCATGCTGGAACCCTTAAAAGACTACATCTTGGGGCTGAGAAATGGTTTAGGTGGCAAGAGCACTTGTTGAGCACAAGCACGCTGGACCTGAGTGGGCTGAGATCGCCTGAGTGTGATTCCCAGCACCCACATTCAAAGCTGGGCCACACTTGCCTATAGCCTCAGTACTGTGGGAGAAGCATCACTTGGGCTAGCTTGTCAGCCAGTCTGATCAAAAACTGTAGCTCCAGGATCAGTGAGAGACTGTATCTCAAGACAACACAGAAGGCTGATATAGGAAGACCTCCTCTGGCCTCCCCATGAGTGAGCAGGGGCATGCATCTGCACACACATGTGAATACACTATACATATGCACATCACACCACACATACTGTACACATATACCAAAATATAAAAGAGACTACATCCTAAGTGAAAAGAGGGGCTAAGAAAACAACTGTACCAACATAGGTGACAGTGTGGCTCATGGGTATAAAAGGTAAGCTTGGCACAGAGATTGGCATCTCAGGTAGGTTTCATATCTTCCTCCTGGTTTTGGACGCTTCAGGTCAAGAGACAGGCATAGAAAGAGTGTCTCCAAGAAGAGAAAATTCTCTTCTATGGAGGAACTGGTTAGCAGTGGACCTGAAGAGGCTTCTGGCAGCAAAAAAAAAAAAAAAAAAAGCATCCCAGGAGTAGACTGGACATTCCATGGGGGTAAGGGGCATGCCCCAAAGGTGACCTTGTACATCCCATGTCCTAACCCCAATAAAAACAAATTCACAAAAAGAAGAAAAAAAAAGGAGATAGGCATAGAAATGTGTGGATATCTTTGGAATGCTTGGGCAGGTTACTTAACCTTTTTGGTTGATTTTTATTTCCTTGGCTCGTAATTAAATAATAGTTTAATTAGTTAATAATAGTTTAAACTATTAATAAGTTTGAGAGAAGAAGAGAGGAAGAAACAGATAGAATAGGGGGCCAGGTGTGGTGGTGCATGTCTTTGATCCCAGCACTTGAGAGGCAGAGGTAGGAGGATCACTGTGAGTTCGAGGCCAGCCTGAGACTACATAGTGAATTCCAGGTCAGCCTGCACTAGAGTGAGACCCTACCTAGAAACTCTCCCCCTCCAAGAACAAAACAAAATCCATAAACAGGTATGAAAGACAGAGAGAGAATGGACATGCCAGGGCCTCCAGCCACTGCAAATGAACTGGAGACTTATGTGCCACCTTGGGCTTATATGGGTACTGGGGAATCAAACCTGGGTTCTTAGGTTTCGCAGGCAAGTGCCTGAACTGCTAAGGCATCTCTCCAGCCCTTTAATTTTTAAAATTTTTTATTTATTTATCAGAGAGAGCGAGGAATGGGTGCACCTGGGCCTCTAGCCATTGCAAGTGAACTCCAGACACATGTGCCACCACATGCATCTGGCTTTCGTGGATTCTGGGGAATTGAACCTGGGTCCTTAGGCTTCGCAGGCAAACACTTTAATGGTTAAATCATCTCTCTAGCCCATAATACAGGTATTGAATGTCTACTTGTGTTAGAAAGTTACATACAACAACTCACTGGAAGGTATCCCATCTCTGGCACTGAAAAATTTCTACTAACAATCTGTAGCAGACAGCTTCAGGTTTGCTGAGATGAACTTCCAGACCAGGCACAGATATGGAGGAAATGATTTATTGAAGCTTATAGATCCAGGGGAAGTTCCATAATGGCAAAAGAAGTTGGCCCTGTGACAAAGAGAGAAAAAGCCAAAAGCCAAAAGCCAAACAGCACCCCACACTTCAGGAACTCCAGCTAGGCACACTTTGCATATCTTTAGATTGAAATCTGAAACCCACCACCACACCTTAAGATCCGCCCAGTGACACTGCCTCCAGCCAGGTGGCTGCAGATCCAAACTACAGGCGAATAAAACACAACATATTGAGGCCTATTTATTCAAACTACCACACAATCTACGGCTTCTGGGTGTGCCATTGTCCAAAAAAGTAGGTTTCCATATGACTTATTCATAACCTCTTAGATTTTGATTAGCTCTTACCCCATCTTTCCTTATTCAATCTCTTCCCCTGACCTCACTTAGGCCTTTCCACACTTACAATACATATATACCATATATAATATATATATATATATATATATATATATATATATATATATATACACACACACAATACTACCCTCTTAAGTCCTTCTAGATCTATCCATTTCTCTGCAAATTTCATAATTTCATTTTTCTTTACTGCTGAATACAACTCCATTGTATATAAATGTACCACATCTTCATTATCTACTCATCAGTTGAGGGACATCTAGGCTGGTTCCATTTTCTAGCTACTGTGAATAGAGTGGCAATAAACATGGTTGAGCAAGTATCTCTAAGGTAGTGTGACAAGTCCTTAGGGTATATGCCTAGGAGTGGTATAGCTAGGTCATATGGTAGATGTATATTTAGCTGTCTCAGGAACCTCCACACTGATTTCCACAATGTTTGGACCAGATTGCATTCCCACCAACAGTGTAGAAGGGTTCCCCCCTTTTTCTGCATCTTTGCCAGCATTTATTGTCATTTGTTTTCTTGATGGCAGCCATTCTGACATGAGTGAGATGGAATCTCAGAGTAGTTTTAATTTGCATTTCCCTGATGACTAAGGATGTAAAACATTTTTTAGATGTTTATATGCCATCTGTATTTCTTCTTTTGAGAACTCTCTATTTAGTTCCGTAGCCCATTTTTAAAATATTTTTTTCCTAATTTATTTATTTGCAAACAGAGAGAGAGAGAGAGAGACAGAGATAGAAGAGCGACAGACAGAGAGAGAATGGGCATGCCAGGGCCTCTAGCCAGTACAAATGAACTCCAGATGCATGTGTCCTTTGTGCATCTGGCTTACGTGGGTCCTGGAGAATTGAACCAGGATCCTTTGGCTTCACAGGCAAACACCTTAACCACTAAGCCATTTCTCCAGCCCTCCATAGCCCATTTTTAATTGGGTTGTTTGATTTCTTATTATTTAGTTGTTTGAGTTCTTTTTATATCTTAGATATTAATCTTCTGCCAGATGTATAGCTGGCAAAAAATTTGCTCCCCTTCTGTAGGTCAGCCTAGGCTAAAGCGAGACCCTACCTTAAACAAATAAACAAACAAGAACGTTAAGAGCCAGAGGATGGGGAGAAGTGCCGTGGAAGACTGTCTCCTGGACTTCGGGACACAACACTCATGAACTCATAACAGTTTCCAACACAAGATTGAGCCTATTAACACAACACAAGATTGAGCTCATTAACATTCCATCATAAGTGGAGGAAAAGCTCACAAGATCCACACTCCTTCCGGAGTAGCTATTGGCAGTTGATGGCTGCTGGGGGAAGGGGGGAGGGTCATGTTCTTCAGTGGTGTAGCCACTGGTAAGCTGCCCATACTCCAGGACATAGTCCTATGCTCCGTATAAACAATGCTAATTCAACTCATTAGGTCACACACTCACACAAAAAGGACAGAAAAGTACAAGGAGGATTAGTTGGGATGAAAAGGGGGTTTAGTATGAGGGGATAAGAAAGAGTAATGGGGATAAATATGACCCAGATGCACTTATGAAATTGTCAAAAATTAAAAAAAGGGAAAGCCGGGGGTGGTGGCGCACACCTTTAATCCCAGCACTCGGGAGGCAGAGATAGGAGGATCGCCAAGAGTTCAAGGCCACCCTGAGACTACATAGTGAATTCCAGGTCAGCCTGGGCTACAGAGAGACCCTACCTCAAAAACCAAAAATAAATAAATAAATAAATAAATAAATAAATAGGTTAATTATTTTTTTCCTACCTAATAAATAAAATAAACAAAAAACATTGAGTTGGAGAGATTGCTCAATGGTTAAAGGTGCTTGCTTGCAAAGCCTGATGGCCTGAGTTCAATTCCCCAACATACATGTAAAGCCAGGTGTACAAAGTGGCCCATGTATCTAGAGTTCATTTGCAGTGGTAGGGGCAGGAGACCCTGACACACTCATTCTCTCTGAAATAAATAATTTTGTTTTTAAAAAAAGCAAAAAGAAATTCTTAACTGTCCTACCCATTTACTTCCTTGATTATGTGGAAAATCAACTTGATTATTTAGTTTGTCATTGATGAAATCAGTGGCCTAAACAATATCATAAGCTTGGCCAACTTATTAGTGCAGCTGGCTGAAGAGGGGTCAAAACCAGGTCACGCTGACATACCTACCCCAAAGGCAGGCTACTCTCACAAGTAAGACCTGTTTTCAGGGGCATTTTTTTTAAGGCTTTGGGATCAAAATATCAGCTCTATTTTTATTTTATGTCCTTTTGCTTTGTTTGGAAATTTTTTTTTCCAATATTAATACCATCTTAAAATAACTTTCTTTTATAGTGAGATGAAAGGGGAGGGGAGGTTTGCAAGTTTTGGAGAGATTTTCCATTTCTGGGTTTCAAGACGAGTCTATGCCTCAGTGCTTCACAAACTTTTTTTTTTTTTTTTTTTTTTTTTTTCAAGGTAGGGTCTCACACTAGCCCAGGCTGACCTGGAATTCACTCTGTAGTCTCAGGGTGGCCTCGAACTCATGACGATCCTCCTACCTCTGCCTCCCGAGTGCTGGGATTAAAGGCGTGCACCACCACGCCCAGCTGATTTCAATTTCTTGAACACCGATATTGTTTCAGGTGTTGTGAAGACACTTTGAGTACATTATGTCTAATTCTCATAACAATTCAACAAGTTGAGAGTGATTATTCCTGTTTCAAACTTAGAAAGCTGATTGAATTGTCCAAGATTACACAGTAAGTAGCAGAGTAAGGATTTGAACTATTTTGTTTGTTTGTTTTTGGTTTTCGAGGTAGGGTCTCGCTCTAGCCCAAGCTGCCCTGGAATTTACTACGTAGTCTGGGGCTGGTCTCAAACTCATAGTGATTCTCCTACCTCTGCCTCCCAAGTGCTGGGATTAAAGGCATGCACCACCAAGCCCAGCTCCCCTCCCCCCCTTTTTTGAGACATTGTCTCATGTAGCCCAGGCTGGCCTTGAACTTTCTATGTAGCTGGGGCTGGCTTTGAACCTCTGATCCTCTTGCCTCTACCTCCCAAGTACTGGTATTGCAGGTGTGTGACTCTATGCCTAACTTCTAAACTTCCAATCATAGTTTGGTCTTTCTGATGACCTCTTATGGGCCTACCAAGAATCACCTCATTAGAACAAAAGATGTTTTTATCACAAGGAAATCCTTAGGGATTAGGAATCCTGTGTTAGGAACCATCAAATATTAGCGCAAATGATGCATGCAACACCATTATTGCTTAGAACATCTCAAGGATTTTGGGAGCTCTGTGTCAGAAACTGAGGTCAGAAAACAAATAGATGTTTCTTGTCATATCACAAAATTATAGGGCCTTGGGCTGGAGAGATGGCTTAGTGGTTAAGCCTGCCAAAGGCCAAAGCATCCTGGTTCGATTCTCCAGGACACATGTAAGCCAGATGCACAAGGGGTACATGTATCTGGAGTTCGTTTTCAGTGGCTGGAGGTCCTGGCACACCCATTCATTCTCTCTCTCTTTCTCAAATAAATAAATAAATAAAATATTTTTTTAAAATTATAGGACCCATTAAAAGATTAAAAACCATACAAGCATGATGCAGGATTGGGGGGGGTGCTCAGGAGAGGCCTCGCAAACTTGTGAAGCCAAAATTTTGGGGGATCTTATCCTATTTTAACAAAAAAAATGATAAAAACAGACTCGAGGATTAATTATGAATTATTGAGTTTATTTAGGGAGAAATAATTCATGAGGTTTAGGGAATTTATATCTAGAAAAAGGCTGTAGCAATCCCACACACCTGTGGAGGACAGGATCTAGACTCCCATGCAGAACGATTCAGAAGAAATTTAAGTGGTGGTGGCTTAAGGAAGAATAGGAAAGGGAAAATACCGAAGCAGAGACTAGGAAATTTAGATGAGAAATGAGTAGTAAAGAAAGTCAGGGTTGGGGAGATGGCTTAGTGGTTAAACGGTTGCCTGTGAAGCCTAAGGATGCCGGTTTGAGGCTCGATTCCCCAGGACCCACATAAGCCAGATGCACATGGTGGCACATGAGTCTGGAGTTCGTTTGCAGTGGCTGGAGGTCCTGGTGCGCCCATTCTCTCTCTTTCTCTGTCTCTAATAAATAAATAAAATTTAAAAAATAATAGGGCCGGACATGGTGGCTCACGCCTTAAGGAAAAAAGAAGAAGAGGAAGAGGAAGAGGAAGAGGAAGAAAGAAGAAGAAGAAGAAAGAGGAGGAGGAGGAGGAGGAGGAGGAGGAGGAGGAGGAGAAGGTGGTCAGTTATTTCACCCATGGGAGACCTCAAAGAGGAATCACTTATGTGGCAGGCCCAGCGCTTAGAGGAAATACACACGTGGTAGACTGAGAGATCAAAGTTGAATCATACATGTAATCAGAGTGAGAAGTTACCCCAAAGCAGGGAAATGGGCAGGCTGAGCGGGGAGCCCTCTCCCCCTTCTCAGCAAAGCTGAGATGAAGAGAGGTGGACTTGCCTGTGTGCAAACAGGTGGGATCAAAGGGCAGAGTTAATTAAAAATGGATTTTGTCACCCGGCCGTGGTGGCGCACGCCTTTAATCCCAGCACTCAGGAGGCCTAGGTAGGAGGTAGGCTACCCTGAGGTTACATAGTAAATTCCAGGTCATCCTGGTCTAGGGTGAGACCCTACCTCGAAAATTTAAAAAAAAAAAAAGGAATTTTGTCTTCAGACTCAGGTGTGTAAAGGGATGAGCTGATTGGTTCTTGGATTCAGGGGGCTGACCCAAAGACGAGCCCACCTAGAAAGTGGCTAGACTGTGGAAGCAGCAGGGGGCGCTGTAGCCATTGTAGATCACACAGTAGTTGCAATTCTGCTAACGCAGGCCCCAGTGACAGCTTCGGTTCTCTCTTTGCGCTCCTGTTCCTAACTAAACTGCCTAAGTTAGCTCTCTCCTGTCTCCTTCAAGGAGACTAGTTGGAGAGAAGGGATTCAGTGGAAGGAGGATTTGGGAAGGGAAAAAGGGGAGTGGTGAAAAGGGATTATTATCATGATGTATTGTCTTTATTTATGGAAGTTGTCAATAAAAAGTTTAGAAAAAAACTAAGAAAACCCCCCCAAACCATATAGTAAGTCAAATAGAAAAGATTGTGTATGTGGTGTGCCTTCACATGCACATGTTCATATGTGTATGGGGGCACATATGAATATGTGTGTGTGTGTGTACGAGCGCGCAGACCAGGGTTGATATCAAGGGTCTTCCTTAGTTGCTCTCCACATCATCATCATCATCATCATCATTATTATTTTTATATTTTTTGAGGTAGGGTCTCGCTCTAGCTCACGCTGACCTGGAATTTACTAGGTAGTCTCAGGCTGGCCTAGAACTCACGGCGATCCTTTTACCTCTGCCCGAGTAAGTGCTGAGATTAAAGCCCACCTTAATTTTTGACAGTCTCTCTCCCGCTCTCTGAACCTAGAAGTTCACCAGTTTGGTTAGATTAACCAGCCAATGAGCTCCAGGGATTTCCTGTCTCTACCTCTTTAGTGCTGGGATTAAGATGTGAGCCTGGGACTAGACATGGGAAGTAGGAATCCAAGTTCAAGTTCTCATGCTTGTGCAGTAAACCATCTCCTCCCCCCAAAGAATTTAATATAAGGGACTCTTAACTGTGATGAAAGTGTAACTAGAAGGTTCAGTTTGGTGCCCTGGGGCTGAGAGAGTCACTCAATGAAGCATGAACTTGGAAGCAATTCCGAGATCGTAGAAGGAGGTATGCCTCAGTCACCAGAGAAGAGAACTTGCTGTAACCAGCCCTTTTGGAGTTTCTGGACCATCAATAGGCCAGCCCTAGAACTGCAGGATAGGTGCAAGTTATTGGCTAGTGGCCTCAGTGGTCAGGATATTGGTTTGAACAGGAGACATGGGAACCTAGTGAGAGACACCGAGGCAGAAGGGGCATCTCCAAGGCCCATCCCCCCAGGCCTTAAGAGGCTTTCCCTGCTGTTAAAAGGACAGGCCAAAAGCCCTTCCATCCTCTGTAAGGCTCTGCCCAGTCTGGCCACATCTGTTCAGCTGTGGAGACTGCCAACCTCTGTCACCTTTCTTGGGTCCTTCACAAGGGTCTCTCTGCCTGGAAGATCCACTTGAAACCCCTTGTATGTAACATCCTCAGAACCTTCTTACATTTCACCCCTGCTTCTTATATTTCCTTCATCAAAACTCATCCCCATATGTTCATTCAGGGCATTAAAGCTCCTTGAGGGCAGACACAATTTTTGCCTTATTTCTCTTCACATCTCTAGTTCTGACATAATACCTGGTAAATAGCAGGCATACAGAGTCTAGAGTGCTGACCATTGCACAATGGAATCCCTGTGGCGCACGCCTTTGATCCCAGCACTTGGGAGGCAGAGGTAGGAAGATTGCTGTGAGTTCGAGGCCACCTTGAGACTAAATAGTTAATACCAGGTCAGCCTGGGCCAGAGTGAGACTGTACCTTGAAAAAACAAAAACAAAACAAACAAACAAACAAAAAATAGTAGGCATACAATGAACATGACTCGGGAATGAATAAACTCTTAATCCCACTGAGACCCTGTAAAGTGGCTTTAACTTCCTCCTCTTCCATGTATTTATTTGAGAGAGAGAGAAAGAGGCAGATAGAGAGAATGGGTGCTCCAGGGCTGCAAAAGAACTCCATAGTCATTCACCACCTTGTGTATCTGGCATATGTGGGTACTGAGGAATTGAACCTGGGTCCTTTGACTTGGCAGACAAGTGCCTTAACTGCTAATCCATCTCTCCAGCCCCTCTCTTAACTTAAAAAAAAATGATTTAAAGGCTATTGAGAACATAAGCTTCAGTGCAAGTAGATAATTTCTCATGGGTGCCAGCACAGTGAGCCCTGGCTTGGTTGTCCCAGAACTGGGTCCCTAATTGCTGGAGCCCCAGGCTGGGCTGGTGAGGGCCCAGCAGGGGGCAGCAGAGGGCGGTGGGGACTGAGAGTCAAGGATGACCTTCAGCAGGCTCTGGGTTGAGAGGCCTGGGCGAGGCTTAGAGGAGCTGGCTTATCTGTCTCTTTACAGAGGCCTGGATGCCTCTTCCTCCTGTGTTGAGCCTCGCCGAAACCTACCACAAGAAGTTTCAGAAACCCGCTCCCTGTGGTCCCCTTTTGGAAAGGGCAAGATGTAGACTACTTCCCAGAAAAACAGGAGGACATGGCAGGGGTGGGGATGAAGGAGGGCCTCCAAGGTGGAATGGTGACTACAAATGGGATTTGTAGTTGCAGGGGACAAACCTCCTTAGAGACATACAGGGGGCTAGGGAGGCCCAAAGGCAGACAGCTTGTTTTTTTTGGGGGGGGGCAGTATAGTAGGTAATTATTGGCCTCAGGTCATACAATGTCAGAAATAACAGTATATTTCTTTAGCTCTCTGAATTAAAACAGGGTGATTTTTATCTGGAGACTTTAAGATGGTTCCACATCTGCTATGCACTATGTATTCTTTTTTTGTTTTGTTTTGTTTTTTGTTTTTCGAGGCAGGGTTTCACTCTAGCTCAGGCTGACCTGGAATTCACTATGTAGTCTTAGGTTGGCCTTGAACTCATGGTGATTCTCCTACCTCTGCCTCCCGAGTGCTGGGATTAAAGGCATGCACCACCCCGCCCGGCCACTGTGTAATCTTAATGTAGTGCTGTTAGTGACGAAGCGAGATGTGCACCTTCAAAATTTACTTTTATTTTCATCGAAAACTTTGTGGAGCATGTCCAGAGGCATTTCTGCTTCTCACTTTAATCTTTGGTGTATGTGCACGTTGATGGTTTAAACTTTATTTTATTTTTTATTTATTTATTAGAGACAGAGAGAGGGAGGGAGACAGAGTGAGAGAGAATGGGCATGCCAGGGCCTCCAGCCACTGCAAACGAACTCCAGACGCATGTGCCCCCTTGTGCATCTGGCTGTCATGGGACCTGGAGAATCAAACCGGGATCCTTAGGCTTCACAGGCAAGCACTTAACCACTAAGCCATCTCTCCAGCCCCTCTCCCATGTTTTATGTCTTGGGTATGCTTATTTTCGTATCATACTCACCAAGATGCAAACCCATTGGGTTCAGTCACAGTATGATGTCATCTGCCATTTGGAAGGTGCCATGTGCTGTGCTGAGTGCTTTACTGGTGGTTCTTGTTTGGGCTCCCAGCAAGACCCTAGGAGGTAGCTGTCTTTTCTAGGAACGAAACTCAAGTCTTCATGGTTGACTGACCTGAGGTCATAGAGCTAATGTATCATTATGCTGGAACTTAGACCTGTCTAGTTGGGTGCTGAGCCTGAGTGCCCAGCTCCTGTGTTACAGCCCTACCTGGTAGAAGCTGACTTCCCAAGGTCTACTTTGCTTCTCCTTCCTAGAGTTTGAATCTGGTGGAAGAGGTTTTCTTTCTCCCCACTCCCTCCACCACGTCCGTGCAAAGTTACATAAGTAGGGCTGGGGAAGTGGCTTGTGGTTAAGGCATTTTCCTGTGAAGTCTAAGGACCCTGGTTCAATTGCCCAGGACCCATGTAAACCAAATGCACAGGGGGGCGCATGTGTCTGTAGTTTGTTTGCAGTGGCTGGAGACCCTAGTGCACCCATTCTCTCTTTCTCTATGCCTCTTCCTCTCCCTCTCTCTCAAATAATAAATAAATAAATAATTAAAAATTTTTTATCAAAAGGGAAAGTGGGAGGGGGCAGGGAGGGAAGTACCATGGGATATTGTCTACAATTAAGGAAGTTGTCAATAAATTTTTTTTTTAAAAGAAAAGTTAGATAAGTATATGAGAAAGGCTTTCCTCATAGGTCTTTATTATCCTAGAAGCCTACCTACACAGGCCAGTGCTTGGGAGGCAGAGGTAGGAGGATCGCTGCAAGTTCAAGGCCACCCTGAGACTACATCGTGAATTCCAGGTCAGGCTGGGCTAGAGTGAGACCCTAAAAAAACACACACACAGGAGGCATTCATGGGTACAGTGATGACTCTCCACCCTGGAGGTATGTAATGTTCACTTCTCAGGGTGGTTAGAGAGTGTGTGGATGCGTGTGTTTCGTGGCAGCCAAGGTCTTCTGCCCTTTGTAATTCAAAGGCGTTAGCTTGAATCTCATCTCAGCCTCTGAAAAAAAAAAAAAAAACAAAAAACAAGATCCCCTTGCAGTGCCTAGCAATACCTTCGCAAGACCCTCAAAATGGAAGAAAAAGATGATGACATCAAATTAAAAGAGAGACTAATGGAGAGAGGGAGGGGATATGATGGACATTGGAGTTCCAAAGTGGAATGGGGGGAGGGGAGGGAAATATCATGTGTTTTTTGTATGTAAGTATAGAAGTTGTCAATACAAAAAATGAACAGAAAAAAAAAAAAGATCCATGGAGAGATTGACTCTCCCCCAGGTTTGAACTATGTTGCTCTCCTGGTAAGGCAAAGAGGCTGCCATTGGTCTTAGCTTTAAATAGCATTCTTTTCTCTGTTACATGAACACTGTCTAGTATTTACACCGAGGTCCAAAAGGCAGAGAGAGAGAGAGAGGGAGAGAAAGACAGCGAAAATAAGAACAGACTTTCTTATGAGAACAGAGGTTGGACCCATCCCAGGCCTTCCTATCAAAGAAATCTGAGAGAAGTTGATCTTCATTGAAGATTTTGGAAGAAACAGACAAACCAATGTGAATGCCTTAAAAAACCATGGCAGGGCTGGAGAGATGGCTTAGCCGTTAAGGTGTTTGCCTGCAAAGCCAAAGGACACAGGTTTGATTTCCCAGGACCCATGTAAGCCAGATGAACAAGGTGGCACTTGAGTCTGCAGTTCATTTGTAGTGTCTGGAGGCCCTGATGTGCACATTCTCTCCCTCTCTCTCTCTCTCTCTCTCTCTCTCTCTCTGTGTGTGTCTCTTTCTCTCTCTCTCAAATAAATAAATAAAAATAAAAATATTTTTTTAAATGCCACTGTAATGGTTGAATGAATTGAAAGTTCATAGCTGGTATGAGTTTCTGGCATGGCCTGTTTTGAGACTCCCAGTATTTAGGAGGGGGGTTGCGACAACTCTGTGCGTCTCTCATGTACATACCCCCATCATCTTTTTCCTAAACTGGGTTGTTATTGGGCAGCAGAATATTAGCCACGAGCTCTCAGGGCTGTAACCTTCCTCGTCAGGAAGTATGCCAGCTCCTAAAACATTCACAAGCAATACCAAGGGGTTGGGCTTGTTTTGGTGGGTTTAGGCCAATGGGAACTTATCTTTGGAACTGAGAGGTCATTTGATCCTAGACTTCAACCACATTGTTTCTGGGCACAATGGCAGAGTGGAGGAGGGGCAACCTGGAATGGCTGTGGGAAAGGCAACTGTTATCTCCATGACAAAGACTGGATCAGTGCAGGCCTGCGTGCATTGCATTGTGTGTTGGGTGTATGCTTGATGGGCCATCATGGATTCCATCCTTTTAAACAGTGATCCAAACAAACCCTTCCTCCCTAAGGTGCTTTTGTCACAGCAACAAGAAGTAAATGACCTGGAATTCACTATGTAGTCTCAGGTTGGCCTTGAACTCACATTCCTCTTACCTCTGCCTCTTGAGTGCTGGGATTAAAGGCGCACACCACCACATCTGCTAGGTTATTTTATCCTGCCCTTCTTCTTCCTTTTCCTCCTCCTTATTCTCCTCCTCGTCATCCTCATACCTTTCTCAGTTTGCTGGCTTTGATGAAGGAAGGTGCCATGTTGCAGAAGCCACCGTGGCAAGGAACTGAGGGAGGCCTTCACTTCAGCCAACAGCTCAATGAAACGCCACAGGCGACAGCTTGGTTCTAGTCTGTGAGAAACTACACGAGAGTGGATAAGCTGTGCTGGATTCCTGACTCACAGAAACTGAAACAGGAGACGGTGTTTGTGAGAAGCCCGGAGTGCTGTGTGTATTTGTTGCGCTGCAACAGATCACAGGAACTCTTGCCTTCACCTTGTCCTGTGTTCCACTGCTGGACCACAGCTCCCTCGGTTAGTGAGCAGGAGAAAGGAACATGCTTCTTTGGCATAGTACCTTCAGGTCAGACCTTCAGCTCAAGGGAAGACACCTGGGGGTTCATCCCAGCCAGAGTCCCCAGAGCCTGCCAGGATACTCTGAATGTCTGGAAGGTGGCATCTCCCGATGAACACCCACCCCTGACATGTGGGAGTCATAGATACATGAGTGCCCTCCATTCCAAGAGAAGGCCTTTCCTTTGCTCAGAAACAAAAACAGTGATAGAGGGCTGGGGAGATGGCTCAGCGGTTAAAGGTGCTTGCTTGCAAAACCTGACAGTCTGGGTTCAATCCCCCAGTACCCACATAAAGCTAGATGTACAAAGTGATACATGTGTTTAGAGTTTGTTTGCAGCCACAAGAGACCCTTGTGTGCCCATTCTCATTCGCTCTCTCTCCTCACAAATATGTATATATATGTATGTATTTTAATTTGAGAGAGACAGGGAATGGGCACGCCAGCAGCCTCTCAGCTGCTGTGAATGAACTCCAGACCGTGCGCCCCCTTGTGCGCATGCATGACATTGCGTGCTTGCATCACTTTTGAGTCTGGCTAAACATGGGACCTGGAGATTCAAACGAGTGTTCTTAGGCTTCGCAGGCAGGTGCCTCAAGGACTAATCCATCTCTCCAGCCCAATAAAAAATATTTTAAAATATATTTTAAATATTTTATTTATTATTATTATTTATTTATTTGAGAGAGGGAAAGAGGCAGAGAGAGAGAATGGACGCGCCAGGGCTTCCAGCCACTATAAATGAACTCCAGATGCATGCGCCACCTTGTGCAGCTGGCTTATGTGGGTACTGGGGAATCGAACCGAGGTCCTTTGGCTTTGCAGGCAAGTGCCTTAACCACTAAGCCATCTCTCCAGCCCCCAGTAAAAATATTTTTTTAGAAAGCAGTGGTAGGAAGCATGCTTCTCCTTGACTTCAGGTGGAGTCAAGGTGAGGATAAGGTGAGGGAGGAGCCCAGGGTGCAAAGGTACAGAAGATTCTCCCTCTCAGGCTCACATAAGAGCCAGGTTACTAAGAGAAGGAGTGTCTCTTTAAATATGCATCCTGGGTCCCTCACCTGCCTGTCATCACCTGGCCAGCTCCTGGAATAGATCTAATGTACAATCCTACCCAAGCCTTGATAATTCACGAAACAGGTCCTGGCCAAGCATGGTGGGCCACCTCCAGATTGATTCCTGGAGCAGATGTCAGAGGCTCAAATCACTGAAGACCAACTCTTATATGCAACTCAGGCAGAAGCTGGGAGATGGGGTGAGTTCTGAGGGGGTGGGTGGCTGGGGTTGTCCAGGAAAGAGCTCTGGAAATGGTCTGTAGACCAATGTGCTTTTAGCGGGTATGTCTCTGGGAGATGGCATCAAGGGCTCTCCCTGCTGTCTTGGGGTGCATTCATCTGATGTGACCTGGAGCAAATAACCTGACCTTTGTTCCCATATCCTTTTTTAAAAATTTACTTGAGAGAGAGAGAGAGAGAGAGAGAGAGAGAGAGAGAATGGGTACATCAGGGCTTCTAGCCACAGAAAACAACTCCAGACGCATGCACCATCATGTGCACCTAGCTTTACGTGGGTCCTGAGAAATCGAACCTGGGTCCTTTGGCTTTGTAGGCAAGCGCCTTAACTGCTAAGCCATCTCTTCAGCCCTCCCATATCTTTAAAAAATTTTTCTTTTAATTTATTATTATTATTTATTTATTTGAGAGTGACAGACAGAGAGAGAGAAAGAGGCAGAGAGAGAGAGAGAGTGAGAGAGAGAGAGAGAGAGAGAGAAAGGGAATGGGTACACCAGGGCCTCTAGCCACTGCAAACAAACTCCAGATGTATGCACCACCTTGTGCATCTGGCTTTTGTGGGTACTGGGGAACCAAACCTTGAACCGGGGTCCTTAGGTTTCATAGGCAAGCACTTAAATGCTAAGCCATCTCTCCAGCCCTCCCATATCTTTACTATGATGAGTACATACTGAGATGTGGTGATGGGAATTAAGTAGCAGATAGAAATTACCTATTATACCCTGGGTGTCTAATAAAAGTAAGCTTTCTTTTCTATACCTCTTTTCTCCCTCCTCCCCTTCAAAATGATATGATACAGTTTATATAGACACAACAGATTGACATTCATTTTTCATTCCATCCACCTTCTACTGGACTGTCCAATAGTGCAAAGGCTGGAAGGCTAAAAACTACATTTCCCAGATGCCCATGCAGCCATGAGGCTGCCTAGGGTATTCTGATGCACTGTGGGAGATTTGGGTGGATGCCACCAGAGACTATACTTCTGCTCCTGCACTTCCTGTAGGCTTGATAGTGGAGGGGCTGACTATTTTTTTTCCCTAGCAGCATGAACAAACATCCTACTGTCACCAGTCTCAAGGGTGTTAGAAGAGGAAGGGCATACATTTTAACAGGGGCCTGCGGGGGCAGTGTTGGCTCTGAAGATAGGATCAGAGGTGACCCTGCTCCCTTAGTGGCTCAGGGGAGACTTGCTGAAAGCTCAATATAAAGTCTTTCCTAAATCCCTCCTTGTAGTTCTGTAAGACACTTAACGATCTGCTATAAATTCACACTGAGTCTAGCCAGAATGGATTTTATTCTCTTCAACTAGCCAGTCCAGCTGAAATACTTTTAGAGAACTCCCCCCTCTCTCTCTCTCTCTCTCTCTCTCTCTCTCTCTCTCTCTCTCTCTCTCTCTGTTTCTTTCTCTGTGTGTGTGTGTGTTGGAGGGATGCATGAATAACTCTGATAAGTGCCTGGAGACAGGTGCACAGACTAAGAAGTCCCAAGGACTCTGGATGGTACATCCGTTTTCAAGACACCCTGACTCATAGTTTCCACAAAGCCCGTGTACTTGTTTGGTGTGATCTACTTTTTTAAAGCCACTTAATCCAAGAGTGGCTGAATTTCACATAGAATACAGCACAGGGACGGAAGCATGGGAGAGGAAGCCAGAACTCTGTAAGGCAGAAAGGCCAGGAGACCAGGACTACCTCAGGGACCTCCTAGCAGAAATCCAGGGGAGGATGTTAAGTTCCTTAGTCCAAGGGCCTAAGAAGTTCAAGGCCACCCCGCACTGGTGTCAAAGGGCAGAGCCCTTTGCAGGTGGCCAGAATACACACGGAAGGCTTTAAAACCACTTTCATACTCTGCTTGGCTCTATACCTTATGATATGCATGTCTGTCCTTTAAACTCCCCAAATATTAAATCTACACAAAAGTTCAAGTGCCCATGTTGTTTACATTCTCTGCAAAACTGTCTGTCTCTGGAAGGCAGGACTGGGCCTGATTTGTCTTTCACTTTCTGAGATTATTATACACAAGTGCTGTATGCATGTGTCTTTGTGTACTGTGTGTGTGTATTGGGGGGGGGAGTACTGAAAGCTTTAATCATATTCTTAAAGGAGTCTGTGGGCTGGGGAAATGGCTTAGCGATTAAGGCATTTGCCTGCAAAGCCAAAGGACCCTGGTTCAATTCCCCAGGACCCACGTAAGCAAGATGTACAAGGGGGCACATGAGTCTGGAGGTCCTTTGCAGTGGCTGGAGGCCCTGGCACGCCCATTCTCCCTTTCTCTCTGTCTCTTCCTCTCCCTCTCTCTCAAATAAATAAATAAAATATTTTTAAAAAGGAGTCTGGGTCATCCCCCACAGAGACTGAGGCCTTCATGACCTCACAGTGAGTACCAATAACTCCACTGAGGAGGCCCTCAGTGGAAAGGGGTGAGGGAGAGGGGATATAAAAGTAGAACCTTTTAAAACAGGTCAGGCGTGGTGGTGTACGCCTTTAATCCCAGAACTTGGGAGGCTGAGGTCAGAGGATCGCTGTGAGTTCTATGTTAGCCTGAGACTAACTCCAGGTTAGCTTGGGCTAGACTCTACCTCAAAAAAATAAAATAAAATAAAATAAAATGAAGATAAATAAAAAAGATATATGAAGGGAACCCTCTCAGGAACATCTGGATATTAATTCCACCCCCACCCCAAGGGTCACTTTTTATTGTTTAAATAGCAACTCCCACTGTTGGTGGGAATGTGAACTAGTGTGGCCACTATAGAAATCAGTATTGAGGTTCTTAAAAAAAAAAGTCTAAAAATGGGGCTGGGGAGATGGCTCAGCAGTTAAAGGTGCTTACTTTGAAAGCCTTCAAGCAGGGTTCAGTTCCCCAGTACCCACTTAAAGCCAGATGCACAAAGTGGTGCATGTGTCTGGAGTTCATTTGCAACTGCACTAGGCACTGGCATTTCCATTCCATTCTCTCTCTCTGTTTGCAAATAAATAAATAAATAAAATAGTCTTTTCAGCAGGGCATGGTGGCGCACACCTTTAATCCCAGCACTCGGGAGGCAGAGAGGTAGGAGGATCACCATGAGTTTGAGGCCACCCTGAGACTACATAGTGAATTCCAGGTCAGCTTGAGTTAGAGTGAGACTCTACCTCAAAACAAAACCAAAAGCAAAAACAAAAACAAAAAAAAAAGTCTTTTCAAAAAATAAAAATAAAAAAATAGAGGCAGGGACTATGGCCCAGTTACTAAAGTGCTTGCCTTACAAGTGTGAGGACACCCATGTAAAATCTTGGGTGCAGTAAAGTGCACCTATAATCTCCGTGTTGGGGAGGTAGGGGCAGGTAGATCCCCTGGGCTTACTGGCCAGCCAGTAATTGTTGAGCTTTAGGCCAATAAAAGGCTCTGCCTCAAAAAAAGGTGGACAATACTTGAGGTCCTCTATACACATGCACATACATGTGTACCTGCATATATGTGGTCACACACACACTGGAAGCATGCACACTTGCATGTACACACCACACACACAAAATCAAACTAAAAATAGAACCTACATGACCCAGCTATACTTCTCCTGGGAATATACCCAGCAGAATGTAGGTTTGCCTACCACAGAGACACCTGCTCATCCAGGTGAACTGAAGTACTTGTCACAAGTAGCCAAGTTATAGAACACATATAGGTGTTCAACAGATGATTAAGAAAATGTGCTTTGGGCTGGAGAGATAGCTTAGCAGTTAAGGCATTTGCCTGTGAAGCCTAAGGACTCATGTTCAACTCTCCAGGTCCCATGTAAGCCAGATGTGCAGTGACACAAGCATGCAGTGTGGCACATCTGGATGTTAATTCCATGCAAAAAAGGGTCACCTTTTATTGTTTAAAAAGCAACTCCCAGATTCCACCTTACCCCAGTAAGGATGGCTAACATTAAAAAACAATGAAAACAAAAGCTGGCGAGGCTGTGGAGAAATAGGAACAGGCTTTCACTGTTGGTGGGAATGTAAAATGGTTCAACCATTATGGAAAGCTATATGGAGACTCCTGAAAAGGATGACTATAGACCCACCAACAGATCCAGTTATTCCCTTACTGGGCATTTACCCTAAAGGCTCCAAGCCTCAGACCAGAGAGATTTGCTCAACCATATTTATAGCTGCTCAATTCATAATAGCTTAGAGTTGGAATCAACCCAGATGTCCATCATTAGATGAATGGATAACAAAGATGTGGTATATCTATACTATGGAACTCTACGTAGCAGTAAGGAAAGATGAAATAGGGAAATTTGAAAAAAAAAATGGTCAAACATGGAACAGATCATCCTCAGTGAGCTCACCCAATCACAAAAAGATAATCATTGTATGGTCTCATTCATTTGTGGCTCCTATCCTGAATCCACCTGCGATGCTGCCAAACCTAATAAGTACCCTGAGGACCAGACAATAGGGAGGGTGGGATGGGGGAGGGTAAGAGGGGGAGGGAGTAAGAGGAGGACACAAATAGGGACCCAAAAGGAAATGGTACTATAAAACCCCATATTCTGAACAACAGGCTAAAATATTGGTTCTTCAGCAAGCCCACAGAGGGAACACCTAAACCACAGGGAACTGGAGAGAACATCATGAAGAGCAACCTTAATCTTTTCCTGTTTTTTTCTCTCTCCCTCTCCTCTCTATACTCACTTTCTCTTTTATATTACCTATCTTTTTCTTCCTCCACCTTCCTTGGCACTGACTTATAACTCCCAGTACCAGCACGGGGTTAACTTTCACAATGAGCTGTTGATCTGAGAGACCTACAAGGTTTCCCAAAAAAGATAGATTTCTGTCAGAGTTCTTGATGACCCACCAAAGGTTAATGGTAAGACTACTGTAGAAGACAGCATACGTGGGTGAGACAAAACATGGAGAGACCTGTTCAGAATCTGGAAGAGGGTCAGTCCCCAGACAGTAAGCTAGTCTAGTGCCAGAGAGTGCTACACGAGGAACAGGGGGAAAATGGCCGACATCTGTCCAAACAACTTGAAGTCTAAGCTACCCAGCAGGAAACAACCTGACGTAATGCTCAAACAAGTGCAGTAGTGGCACACAGCCATGGTGGGCAACCAACTGCTCTTGTTTTGGCTAATAGATCCACTCACTGGAATGGAACTCATTGTTGGAACTGGGAAATAAGTCAAAACCAAGTACAAAAAATGAGCCCATTCTCCAAGATCAAGCTCCCACCAAATGTGGGCTAGAAGAGGGCCTATGCATATAAAATTCTCTCTAAAATAACTGGCCATTTCATCTATCTAGTACTAACTTCTCTCTCCATTGGAGAATTTGCTTATCTTTTTCAGATGGATAACAAACCTGAAGGGAGGATCAGCCTATCACACATCACCAGGGCCCCAGCTGAAACCATAGAGTAATGCAGGGGAAGGGCAAGAGTACAGCTTTCTTGGTGAACACAACACCAGAAAAAGGCTGAAGGAGATAAACACAGAGAACATCCAACTCTACTAAGCCAGATATCCAGAGACACAGAGACTCCCAAAACCTCACCACTGAAGTAGAACTAAAATGATCCCAACGTGGCTCAGGGAAATTCGTGGAAGAGGGGGCAGAAAGAATGTTAGAGCCACAAGTTGGGTCATTATGTGCAGAGCCTTGGCCTATCCCCCATAATTCTTGACTACCCCCACAATGCATGACCCACATTCCCCATTGATGAGGGTCCCTTTGGATGGGGGAGGACAGGGAGGAGGATAATGGAGTCACCAATATGAATGTAAAATTAGAATAATATAAACAAAATAATATATTCTATAAAAAAAAGAATGTAGGAGCCATAGGGTAGGCAGGAGTACTTTGGGGCACTAGCCTCCATACATAATCTGACCAGTGCATTTGTTTCCCCATAGTGGATGCCATTACCTCTACAACACCTGCACAATATTGAGCCTATTTACACTACAACATGGAAGAGGACAAAAGGAATGAGACATCACAATAGGACTACTTGGAAAGAGAAGGGGATTCAGTGTAATAGGACTATGGGATGGGGACAAAAGAGGGTAGTGGGAAGGGATTATGATCAAATAACAGTATGTTCATATATTAAAATTCTCAACAAAAATAAACATGCTATATGTTCCTATAAAAAAAAAAAAAGCAACTCCCACAAGGGGGCACATGCATCTGGAGTTCAATTGCAGTGGCTGGAGGCCCTGGCATGCCGATTCTCTCTTTCTTTCTCATAAAAAAAAGAAAAAGAAAATGTGGTTTGCATATGCACTGGAGGTTTAATCAGCTATAAGGAAGAAAGAAATTGTGTCATTTTCAGGAAAATGGATGGAATTGGAGATCATCATATTAAGTGAAATAAGTCAGAAAGATAAATGTCACTTGTTTTCTGTCATGTGTGGGACCTAGACTGTGTGTATGTATACACACACCCACCCACCCACCCACACACCCACACACACACCCACACACACACACCCTAGACTGTGTGTATGTGTACACACACACCCTACAGTTTGGGATGTGCATTTCTAGAATCCCGCAGTGGGTTTGGCCTGCCCAAAGTCTGAAAATGAACATGAATATGAATGTGGATCACATGCCAGCCCTCCCATTCCAACCCCAAGGAGGCCAGGCTGGCTCAGGTCAGCTCCTAGCCCCACAGGACTGACAAGCTTGGGAGTTGGAACTCACAGAGACTTTCCATAAACATAAGGCATGATGGGTAATCTTGATTGTCAATTGGATTGAGATCAGTAAAGCACACCCCCCCATCCTGGTGTGTCTGTGATGGTGTTTCCTGCATGGTTAGATTCTGACAGCTTTGGTCTAGTCAGCAGTGTGATCCACTTAGGCATTCAAAATTGGGATAGACTACTGGGAGACAGTGAGGACTGTGGAAGGTGGGGCCTGGAACCAGGTCACTGGGGCAGGTCTTGGAAACACAACTCTTGGTCTGGCCCTTTCAATGACTCACGTCTGCTTGCTGTCCATCTGTCCACTGCATGGGAATTGTGCCTATGTTCCTCATCATGATGGATCAAAACTTTTGAAACCATGGGACAAAGAAGTGATTCTTCCCTCTACATTATTTTCCATTTGCCACAGCAGTGGAAGGTCTGACTAGCGTACTTGGAAAACCACAGATGAGGAGCTGCAAATGTGCCCATGCTCCATAGCCAACTTCGGCGAATGTGTCTGAGTGATCCAGTGTGGTGGTAAAATGTCCCCCACAGCCTCACATGTTTGTGATGAAGCCTCCTACTCCATCTCCAGCTGGGGGAGCCTTTGGGTGATGGAGCCTTGCTGGAGGAGGTGTGTCACTGGGGGTGGGCTTTTGGATTTTACAGTCCAGCCCAGCTTGCCCATGCTAGCTAGCTCTCTTTCTTCACTAACTCCCTGCTGATATGGGACAATGTCAAATGACTTTCTACCTCATGCTTCCCCACCATGATGAAACTTCCCCTTGAGACTGTAAGCCACAATAAACCTTTTCCTTCCATAAACTGCTTCCAGTAGGGCATTTTGTCCTAGTAATGAGGAGGTAACTTTTACATCCAGAGATGGTTCTTTCTTGTTGAGCCTAGAAGCTTCCTTAGAATCCTCAACATAGTGCTCCAGGCAGCATTAACAATCAGAGTTGGATACTGAATGAGACCTAAACATATTAGCCCTCCCTAAGAAAGACTTGACTTAAAATGGAATACAAAATTTTTTCATTTCCTAGAAAATTTATTTTTCAAGATGTTTGTTAGAATATATAACTGACATTTAGCTGGGCGTTGTGGCGCACGCCTTTAATTCCAGCACTCGGGAGGCAGAGGTAGGAGGATCACTGTGAGTTTGAGGCTGTCCTGAGACTACATAGTGAATTCCATGTCAGCCTGAGCTAGAGTGAAACCCTACCTCAAAAAAACAAATATATAAAAAAAGAATATATAACTGTCATTTAAAAATGTTCATGCCCTACATACTTGAGACTCATATGGTATGTTGACAAGATGGATGAGCAGGGCCTAGACAAGAAGCACGTCCTTTGCCACCAACTTCTTGCCTCGGCTGTGGCCCTATCTGGTGAGCCTGTAACTCCATATCTGTGATCCTAGACACAGGGAAGCAATGGTGGATGAATCTCTACAGGAAGTGGCTGGGGCATATCTGGGCCCATTGGTATGCTGTCTGGCAGGAAGTCAGAGACTGGAATCAGAAGAGAAATGAAGGGAGCATATTTTGCCCAGAAGCTGCTAAAGCCTTATCATGATCTTGGACTTGAATCAAGGATCTGCAAATGTCAGCTCACTATAGCTCTGTGCCTGAATTTGGGTCAATCACCTTACACAAGATCCTGCTCTTTGCTTCATTTGTAGAGGGATTTATTTATAAGTTACAACTTATTTCCACCCCCAAGGGACTCAGCCCCCAAGACCAGTTGCTTCTGACCTTGGGCAGCATCTCCCCTGACAGGTTTCTTTTCCCATCCCACCTTCTGGCAATTTTGAGGTCGCACTATCCTTGAATTGTAGCTTCTCTGACCTCTGTGAGTAGCAGACTCTGCTTTTCTGTATCTCCTGTTTAATTCTATTCTTTCCTATGCTTCATCCCATATAACTCCCCATCCATTTCCTACCTGCCCTGGATTTTCTCTTTCTTTCTTTCTTTCTTTCTTTCTTTCTTTCTTTCTTTCTTTCTTTCCTTCCTTCGTTTTGTTTTGTTTCTAGGTAGGGTTTCACTCTAGTCCAGGCTGACCTGGAATTCACTATGTAGTCTCAAGGTGGCCTCGAACTCATGGTGATCCTCCTATCTCTGCCTCCCAAGTGCTGGGATTAAAGGTGTGTGCCACCATGCCTGGCTTGTCCTGGATTTTCATTTGGTACCCAGTGCCACTCACTCTGAAGAACCGTCACCCAGCCTGCCAGGCCCATGAGTACTGTTTTGTTTTTTTTTAAAGAATTCTTTATTTTTTTATTTTTGGAGAGAGACACAGAGAGAAACAGACAGAGAGAGAGGGAGAGGAAGACAGATAGATGGGTGCGCCAGCAGTCTCTCAGCTGCTGTGAACGAAATCCAGATGTATGCGTCCCCTTGTGGGCAAGTGTGACATTGCGTCCTTGAGTCACTTTGCATCTGGCTAAATGTGGGACCTGGAGATTGGAACCGGGTTCTTAGGCTTAGCAGGCAGGAGCCTTAACCATTAAGCCATCTATCCAGCCCCTGTTTTTACAATTACAGCAGAGTTAGGCTGACAACGTTGGTGGCAACAGGCCTGCCACTATGGTGGCTGCCATCTTTAGTGACCCAAAATCAGAGCACCCAGGAGTGTCTCCATCCATCATCTTCCCCTCTTGAACTATGAGCTTAAGCTAAGCATGTTCATTAGTATACATTTTTCTTTAAATTTTTATTTATGGGCTGGAGAGATGGCTTAGTGGTTAAGGCATTTACCTGCAAAGCCAAAGGATCCCAGTTCAATTCTCCAGGACCCATGTAAGCCAGCTACACAAGGGGGTGCATACATCTGGAGTTCGTTTGCAGTGGCTGGAGGCCCTGGTGCACCCATTCTCTCTCTCTGCCTCTTTCTCTCTCTCAAATAAATAAATAAATAAAATTTATTTTAAAATTTATTTATTTAGAGAAAGCGAGAGAGAAAGAAGGAGAGAGAGGGAGAGAGATTGAGAATGGGTGCACCAGGGCCTCCAGCCACTGTAAATGAACTCCAGATGTGTGCCACCTTGTGCATCTGGCTTAGGGGGTACTAGAGAATTGAACCGAGGTCCTTTGGCTTTACAGGCAAATGCCTTAACTGCTAAGCCATCTCTCCAGCCCCCTTCATTAGTATACATCTTAAACATGCATTGAATGTGTCATCCACCAAAGCAGCCCACATACATGTATGTAGGCAAATAAAATCTCCAAGCTTCTTTTGCTTACGGTGGGCATCTTTTTGGAATAGACTCCTTAGCTCTCCTTACCTTTGAGAGCAGTACATCTTTCTCCACTCCCTTATCACTTATCCATACTTATTTTGGCTCAGTTCTCAGTAAAATGCAAACCTTCTTTGTTCCATTACATCAGCTTCTTGATTCCAATTACCAGCTGGTCTCCACTGCCATCTTGTACTGGCTTGCTGGCAACTCAAGGTCCTGTGTGACCATCTTGGAGCATCACATATGCTGTCTGTCCTGAGTGACCTGAGCCAACCCACTTGTGTTGACAACAATACTGCACTGAGCATGTGCACATGAAGAATATGGCTACCAGGCTGGGATGGTTAACCTGCATTGTCAACCTGAGGGGATTTAGAATTACCTAGGAGCCACATCTCTGGTTTCCAGAGAGGCTGCACTAGATGAGAAGAACCCGCCTTGAATGTGGGTGGGATCATCCTAAGCACTAGGGTCCTAGGCTGAATAGAAAGGAGACAGTGAGCTGAGCAGCAGTATTTCTCTCTCCACTTCCTGGTTGTGGGTATAATGAGACTCTTACACTCTTCCTACTATGATGAACCACTTCTTTTTTTTCAATTTATTTTTGTTTATTTTTATTTATTTGAGAACGACAGACAGACAGACAGAGAAGGAGGGAGAGAGAGAGAAAAAGAGAGAGAGAGAGAAAATGGGCACGCCAAGGCCTCCAGCCACTGCAAACGAACTCCAGATGCATGCGCCACCTTGTGCATCTGGCTTACGTGGGTACTAGGGAATCGAGCTTCGAACCGGGGTCCTTAGGCTTCACAGGCAAGCGCTTATCTGCTAAGCCATCTCTCCAGTCCAATGATGAACCACTTCTTAAATGATGAACAAAATAAGTCCTGCCATTCCTTCCTTAAGTTGCTTTTGTCAGGTACTTTGCCAAAGCAAAAGAAAAGTAACTAGTACAGAGATACAGCTCACTTGAACCCAGGACAGAATTTTTTTTCTAAAGACATCTCTTCTGTGGCAACCATGAGCAATGGAGCGAAAACCAAAACAAAACAGAGGCTCTGGAGGAGGGGCAGCAGAATTCAAATAATGGCTCAACAACTCAGTACTGTGGATAGGTCTCTTAACCTTCCAGAGCTTTACAGTTCTCAGCTGGACAATCACAGACTTGCTGTAAGGTACCCCTTCTCCCTGGTTTGTGGATAGCATCTGCTTTCTGTGCCTCTCTCTGCCCAAATTTCCTTTTTTTAACTAATCGTTCTTTTGGATTAGGGCCCACCCTAATGATCTCATCTTAACTAATTACATTTACAACAACCTTATTTCCAAATAAGGTCACATTCTGAGGTACTGGGGGCTAGGACTTCTACATGGGAATTTTGGGGTAACTCGATGCAACTTACAATAGTAAGTCAACATTATTTGTCAGAAGTTTTTAAAAAATTTTTATTTATTTTTTTAAATTATTTTATTTATTTTTGGAGAGAGACACAGACAGAGTCAGACAGAGAGGGAGAAGGAGACAGAGAATGGGCTCACCAGCAGTCTCAGCTGCTGAGAACGAAATCCAGATGCGTGCGCCCCCTTGTGGTCAAGTGCAGCATTGTGCCCTTGCATCACTTTGCATCTGGTTAAACGTGGGACCTGGAGATTGGAACCAGGTTCTTAGGCTTAGCAGGCCGGCGCCTTAACCGCTAAGCCATCTCTCCAGCCCTGTCAGAAGTTTTTAATAAAGCCTTGGTTATGGATGGGGTTTTAGTGGAATTAAGTGGCAACCATTCAACCTTATCTATGAGCTGCAGTCTGCTGCCTGGCATAACATGACAGTCATGCTCTGATAGTAGCCAATCTATGGATGACCCCACAGATCTCCAAGGTCAAGCCAAATCTGAAAAGGTGTTTTTTTTTTTGTTTGTTTGTTTTTTTTTTTTTTTGGTTTTCCGAGGTAGAGTCTCACTCTAGCCCAGGCTAACCTGGAATTAACTATGTAGTTTCAGGGTAGCTTTGAACTCATGGGAATCCTCCTATGTCTGCCTCCAGAAGGCTAGGATTAAAGGCGTGCACCACCACGCCTGGCTGGTTTTCTTCTTTTGTTTTTCTTTCCTTTTTCCATGAAAGCAGTGGTGGTGAGAAAGATGAGGGTGTTCCCAAGGGTCATGGGGGTCACACCTGAGCCATGTGAACATGTTGGAGTCCTAGGGTTGAGGGCCTGGCCCAGGTCCACTTTCAACCCAAGCAGCTCCAAAGCAGCTTCATGCTAAACAGTGAATTCTAACACAGCCGGAAACTAGAGGGTCTCGATCACCCCTGGTCTGTAGAGAACCTGGTCTTCATGGAAATAGTTGTATAAGCAGGGCCCAGCAGCTGTTAAGCAGGCCCTCTGTATGCTGCACCAAATGAAATGGCAAAGTACAAAGCCAGAGGGGCATGAGGATGTGTGCAGGACAGGACCGCTTTCATGAACCCTCAACCTCTGATACCCACTCTATCTTCTTTTTTTCTGAATTTTTGTTTAGTTTTATTTATTTATTAGCAACAGACAGACAGAGGGAGAGGGAGAGGGAGAGGGAGAGGGAGAGAGAATGGGCACACCAAGGCCTCCAGGCACTGCAAACGAACTCCAGATGCATGTGCCACCTTGTGCATCTGGCTTACGTGGGTACTGGGGAATTGAACTTCGAACCGGGGTCCTTAGGCTTCACAGGCAAGTGCTTAACCACTAAGCCATCTCTCCAGCCCCCACTCTATCTTTTAAGAAAATTTATTTATTTTCAAGGGGGAGGGGAAGGATAGGCGTGTCAGGGCTTCCTGCCACTACAAACAAACTCCAGATATATGCACTACTTTGTGCATCTGGCTTTACATAGATACTGGGGAATCAAACCTGGACCTTAACCAGTGGACCATCTCTCCAGCCCCCGCCCCGAGACAAAGTCTCTTGTACCTCAAGCTGGCCCTGAACTTGGTATGTAGCGGAAAATGATCTTAAGCTTCTGATCCTTCTGTCTTTATCTCACCACTGCTGGGATGGTTACAGGTGTGCAACATCTTGCCAAATTTATGCAGTACTAGGGATTGAACCCAGGACTTGTTACATGCTTGGCAAGCTGTCTGCCAAATAAGCCACATCCTCAGCCCTCCACTCTATCTTTTTTGTTTGTTTGTTGTTGTTTTTTCTTTTCTTTTCTTTTTTTTTTCAGAGGTAGGGTCTCTCTCTAGTCCAGGCTGACCTGGAATTTACTATGTAGTCTCAGATTGGCCTCAAACTCACAGCGATCCTCCTACCTCTGCCTTCCGAGTGCTGCAATTTTAGGCATGTGTCACCACGCCCAGCTCCCCCCGATCTATCTTGATGCTATTAGTTGGGACCCAATTTTATGGTTGGCTCTCTAAGGGGAATCACAGGAAGGTCCACTCTGAAAGTCAGGCACAAGCATGGGGCGTTTCAGTGTCTGGGATGTCCACTGAGACCACCAGTGTGTCAGCTTCTCGGCAGCCAGGTGGCCTGCTAGACAGTTGTCATTTCTGCCTCTCACCACATCAAGGCTCTGATGAGGAACACACTGAGTGAAGGCAGGAAGGTTGTAACACACAGGCATTTGGGGGAACTTGTATTCAGGTGTGACTAGAGCATGGGGTGGCAGGAGGCTTCAGAAAGAGATAAAGTAGAGATGAAGTCAGATAGCTGGGTCTGGATTGTGTAGGATCTTAGACATCCCACTGTAGGATTTAAATTTTATTCTGTAAACAATGAGGGTCAATAAAAAAAAAGTTTAGACTACATGGGCAATCTGATCAAAATAGTATTTTAAGGAGGTTGACCAGCTGGCTTTCTGTGCAATGAATGGGTTAGTGAGGCAGAGGCTGGAGGGATGGAGCCTGCTGCAGAAGTCCAGGAGAGACTTGAGGTGTGACTTATGACCGCTGGGGCTAGAGGTATGTCACCGGTCCTGAGTCGGAGTAAATGAATGGCTACAGGGTGAGCCCCAGCATAGGTTTTCACATGTCAGTGAGGAACTTGGATCTGTGGCTTAAATTAAATGAACTCAAACAAGGATGCTCTTTAGAAATCCAACTGCTCAGACTCCTGCCCAGTCCAGTGTTCCAGTCTGTTCTTTCAGCTGTCGGCCAGAGAGCTCACTTGAACACCTCCATCTTTATGGCGAGCCTCCCATCTCAGCACTGAAGGCAAGCCATCTCCTTCCCAGAATATGTTTTTGTTGTTATTATTATTACTTGTTTTGTTTTTCAAGGTAGGGTCTCACTATAGCCCAGGCTGACCTGGAATTCACTATATAGTTTCAGGGTGGCCTAGAACTCATGGCACTCCTCCTACCTCTGCCTCCCAAGTGCTGGGATTAAAGGCATGCGCCACCACGCCGAGCTCAATTACATTTTAAGTTTAATTTTAAATCATCACGAACCACCCTCCACCAAAAAAATAGTTGGGTATGGTAGTGCACACCTTTAATCTTAGCACTTGGGAGGCAGAGGTAGGAGGATCGCCATGAATTTACAACTCTGAGAAATCATCTCCTAATGCCTATCACCCTAACTGAACTCCGGAGACATTTGTTCGAAGGAAATGTCAATCACTTTCTTTCCGGGTGCCCAGTACTGTGATGTTTAAGGCGTTGACCAGTCTGGGCCAAGAAAGGGAAGACTTTCAGGGAGAGCTGGGAGATAGTTCAGTTGGTCAAGCACTTGCCTTTCAAATATGAGGACCTAGACTCCATCCTCAGAATGCATGTCAAAAAATTTAGGTGTGGGGCTGGAGACATGGCTTAGTGGTTGAGGTGTTTGCCTGCAAAGCCAAAGGACCCAAGTTTGATTCCCCCGGACCCGTGTTAGCCAGATGCACAAGGTGGTTCATGCGTCTGGAGTTCCTTTGCAGTGGCTGGAGGCCCTGGCATGCCTATTCTCTCCCTCCCTCTCTCTCTCTGTCAAATAAATAAACATAAAAATAAAATAAAAAAAAAAAGAACCAGAGACGGTTCTTTCTTGTTGAGCCTAGAAGCTTCCTTAGAACCCTCAACACAGTGCTCCAGGCAGCATTACCAATCAGAGTTGGATACTGAATGAGACGTAAACATATTAGTCCTCCCTAAGAAAGACTTGACTTAAAATGGAAATCAAAATTTTTTCATTTCCTAGAAAATTTAGCTGGGCATGGTGGCGCACGCCTTTAATCCCAGCACTTGGGAGGCAGAGGTAGGAGGATTGCTGTGAGTTCGAGGCCACCCTGAGACTACATAGTGACCTGGAGGTCAGCCTGAGCTATAGTGAGACCCTACCTCTTAAAAAAAACCCAAATAAATAAATACATAAAAAATTTAAAAAACTAGGTGTGGGAATGCTTGTAATCCAGTGCTGGGGAGGTAGAGAAGAACAGAGTCCCAGGGCTTGCTGCCAGCCAGTCTAGCCTAGTTGGTGAGCTACAGGGCCCATAAGAAATGATGCATCAATAGCAAAAAAAAAGCAAAAAAAAAAAAAAAAGGGGGGGGGGCTGGAGAGATGGCTTAGCAGTTAAGGCATTTGCCTGTGAAGCCAGAGGACCCTGATTCGATTCTCCAGGTCCCACGTAAGCCAGATGCACATGGTGGCACATGCATCTGGAGTTCGTTTGTAGTGGCTGAAGACCCTGGGGTGCCCATTCTCACACTCTCTCTTCCTCTCTCTGTCTCTAATAAGTAAATAAAAAAAGAAAAAGAAAAAGAAATGATGTGTCAAAAAGGGTCAGATGATGTTCCTGAGAACAATACCAAAGGTGTCCTCTGGCCTCCAAGACACACACACAAACACGTGCACACACGTATGTCCTCACAAAAGGAGTAAACCAAGGTAAGATTTGGGCACTTGCAGGCCTCGGTGGTTTATACGTTCTGAGTTATTTTTGCAGGGTTAGGTTCTCTGCCTTGTGGGCCAAGCCGTGCCGGCATCAATCCCCCACACACTCACTGTGCAGGTTAGCGTCCAGAGCTCAAGTCCTCTCCACCTCTTTTCTGACCAAGCTGGAATAGGGCTGTGGGCAGTGAGAGGTGGACTCCAGCCAGGAAAGTGGACCGTTTGTAGATGAGACAGGAACATGGAGTCGAGTGCTCTGGAGCAGCCTGGCTCCTCGAAGCTGGGACTGGAAGGTCGGAAGTCTTGACTCTTAGGTGTAGAGATGCAGAGGTGTCCCTCATCCCCTTGGAGAAGGTGTCCAGCTTTGTAGCAGCAACAGCAGCAGAATATGAGAGAGAGAGAGAGAGAGAGAGAGAGAGAGAGAGAGAGAGAGAGAGAGTCCTTTCTGTTGCAAGCACCTGGTACTCTCTGTCAGACAGTATTAGTGGGTGGCATTTGGAAGTGTCTCTCTAGCTGTTACAGAGAGATTGGACTGGGGAAAAAAAACGCAAGTGATAAGAGCAGGTAAGCGGCCGCAGAGGAAAGTATGTGGTATGCTGGGGAGAAGGCTCAGCGGGCAAGAGTGCGTGTAGCAAACCATGAGGGTCTGGCAAGGCCTGATTCACCCTCAGTTCTATTCCCAGCTCCCACATAAACAGCTGGGCATGGCCATGCATACCTATAATTCCAGTCCTGTGGGAGTGAAGATGAGAGAGTAGTTGGAGCTTGTTGGTCAGTTAACCTGACCAAACCCTCCCCGCAAAAAACAAAAAAAAACAACTCAAGCTTCAGTGAGAGACGCCATTGCAAGGAAAAAAGTGGAAGAGAGATAGGGGAGGACAACAGACAGTCTCCTCTGGCCTTTCCACATGCACATATGGGATCTGCACACACGTGCACATACCACACACACACACACACACACACACACACACACACACACAAAGTGGTTATTGAATGAATGGGTGATTTAACTGTGTATACTATTAAGCTGCAGTTTTGGGCATCTGCTCTGGCTAAGTCATTTCACTTGAACCAGTTCCCCAAGGACTGTGGCTGGTCTTCAGACTTCTGGAAGAATACACTCCTTCCCTTCCCATCTCCTCTTTTGACATTGGATCCCCAGTCTTTATCTCCTGGGGAAGTCCATTTGCTGAAGTACTCGAGATCCTATTTTTTCCTCTCTCTCCATCTCTCTCTCTCTCTGCTTGCAAATAAATAAATAAATAAATAAATAAATAAAACTTAAAAAGTGGACTGGAGGGCTGGAGAGGTGGTTTTATGGTTAAAGTACTGCTTACGAAGCCTAAGGACCCAGGTTCGATTCCCCAGTACCCACATAAATCAGATACATATGGTGGTGCATGCATCTGGAGTTTGTTTGCAGTGGCTAGAGGCCCTGGAGTGCCCAATCTCCGCCCCCCCCCCCGCTCTTTCTCTCAAATAAGTAAAAATAAAAATTAAAAAAAAATTTAAAGACTTAAAAAGTATCTGTTAGACACATCTATTCTCTTGGACCTGTGCTTCTGCCCTCATCACTGTGTCTGCTTCTCTGCTGGGACCTCCTTGGATCTCCTTTTTTTTTTGGAGAAAGAATTTTTAGCCCAGGCCGGCCTCGAACTTGCTATGTAGCTGAAGACAACCTTGAACTTCTGATCCTCCTGTCTCCACTTCCCAAGTGCTGGGACTATGGGTATGCACCACCATGCCTGGCGCATGTGCCAGGTCCTCATGAATGCTACTCAGGCACTGTGCCAACTGAGCCACGTTCCTAGCCCCTTCTATAACTTGCACAAAATCTCGTTCTATGCTCTGGTGAACTTTACTTATTTCTCTGCCTCTGTAGTCTGAGCTGTCACTTGCATAAAAGCAAACTCTATCTTTTTCATAGTCTTATGGATCATGCCATTTTCAGCCCATCAGAACCCACACCCCAACACCATGCATCATAAGCAGGGAGTTTCTGGGCCATGGAATGGCAACTCACTTGCAGAGCCATGATAGCTGACAAGGACCTGCAAGAAGGTAAACCACTCTGCTCAGGCCTTGTTGTCGATGGGGAACCCATCACCCAAGCGCTTATCCCTGGGGTCCTGTCTTGCAGTGTTTCAACCCCAGAATACTTACACCATTCAGAAAACCACAGCAGGCATTATTTCCACCAAGGGAATGTGAGGGAGGTCCCATCACCCTTCAAGCTAGCTTTTGAAGAATCCAAAACAGGCTTAGATGCGCTCAGATGTCTTTAGCTTTTCAATCCAGAGGAAGGAGGGAAGATCACAAAGGGAGGCTCAGATCCAAAGTGAATTCTTCAGTGTAGTACACAGTTTATTTTAAATGTGAAAGTTTAAAGTTGCAAAAACAAATGGTTCTGAGACATAGACATCTCTCCAACTTTGAAGGATGTGCTCAGATAATTGTTTGGATGATTTTATTGTTGAAATAAAAGAGATACTAGGGCTATAGAACATTGTCACAGAATGATGTAAAAAGTAAATAATGACAATATAGGGTCTACAATCCCAAGGATGGTGTGATATTTTGAATTTATGTCCCCCCAATAGACTCAAATGTTTTATTAAAGCTTGTGACCTGGATTTCCAGCCACCTGATTGGAAGAGGTGTCACTGTGGACAGATACTGTGGTCCAAGCCTGAGGTGTTACTTAGGGGAAGATCTGAATTCCAGCCTAAGGGAGGCAGAGTGTTTGAGCTCTGCCTGGGGCTCCTAGAGTGAGCTTGCTTGTGGTGCTGGGGTGTTTTATTTTCTCTCTGAGTGGTTTTGGTAAAGGAGGCCAGCTTCTTCACCATTATGGAACTTCCTCTGGATCTGTAAGCTTCAAATAAATTCTGTTCCTCCCATAAACCGTGTCTGGTTTAGAGGTTCATTCCAGAAGCGCAGAGCTAACTATGACATATGGGAAGGAGAAAGAATAGTCCCGGTTGATATAAACATGATATGACCCCAGGAGGACCCACTTTTTTTTCCCAGAAATACCAAACTTTTATAGTTTGAATCTGAAATAAGCCCCTACAGGACATGTATCAAATGCTCACTCCCCATGTACTGGCGCTGTCTGGGGAGACGTGGAGCCTTAGGGATACAGGGCCTGGCTGGAAGAAGTAGGTCATTAGCGGTGAGCCCTTGAAGGCTGTTGTCATGTGCCAATCACTGTCTGCTTTCTGGTGTGCCATGATGTGAACAAGCTACCACCACATGCTCCTTGTATGGCACAATACAGGCCTGGTCCTAGCCAGACCGCATGGCAGAAGAAAGCAGGAAGTGGCTTCTGTGAACATGGCATTCTGGGCAGGCTTGGTATGACAACAGCTACAGTGAGAAGCCTGCTACGAGATGTCCTGTCCAGAGACAGGCTGTCATTGGTCACAAAAGGGGGACCACCCCATACAATGATTGACCAGCCAAGCCCCTTAAAACCCACGTGCACTTCCTCAATAAACGAGTTTGCAGCAGCTCGTCCTCTGCTGCTTCCACCCAACTCCCGGAGTCTGTGTCGTGACTCTGCGCTGCTCACCCCAACTCGGCAGAGACCCTACCGTGCCTCCTGGGCTGGCCTTAGGGGGGACGGCAACAGCTCCTGCCACCATGAACTCCACCAGGCATTCCATCCCATCATGAAGGGAAAGACTCTGAGCCAACAGAAATCTTTCTTCTCTTAAATCATTTCTATTAGGTATGTACTCACAGCAACATAAAAGTAACTAGTCTATAAGCCATCTGTTGGATGGATTTACTGACTGAGTGGAATGTTAGCCATGCAAACTGCCTTAAAGGAGAAAAGGGGGCTGGAGCGATGGCTTAGCAGTTAAGACACTTGCCTGCAAAGCCTGAGAACCCAGGTTCAATTCCCCGGTATCCATGTAAGCCAGATGCACAAAGAGGTGCATGCATCTGGAGTTTGTATGCAGTGGTTAGATGCCCTGGTGCACCCATTCTCTCTGTCTGCCTCTCCCTCTCTTAAAAAAAAAAAAGAATAAAAAGAAGGGTCTGCAGAATGGGACTCCTGCCTTCCTTCCATCCCTGCCTACCTGGTTTTGTGAGAAAAAAATTTTTTTAAAAATTAACTTGGCTTTAGATAGCATTGACTCAATCAGGCAGCTTTTAAAAATGGATTTCCTGGGGGCGACGGGATTAAATTATGTTTCAGTCACTGAAGGAAAGACCACAGGCCTTGGGTTGTTCAGGCCACAGGGCAGAGGAATCCAGTAAAGTGGGATCTGAAAAGAGACCCCAGACCATGGAGGTAATGGGCCAATAGATGACAGATAGGGAAGAGTATTCCAGGCATAGAGACAGTAAGCCCAGAGATGGAGGTGAAGCAGAGGAATGGTAAGGCCAGTGAGATGAGGCAAGGTCTAAGAGACCAGGATAGAATTGAGTAAGGTCTTTTAGACTCTTTCCAGACAGGTTCTTACTAGTAGTCCAGGCTGGCCTCAAACCCTCAATTTCCTGAGAGTTGGGGGTGCAGGCATGCCCCCCCATACACGGCCAGAGTTAGCGTCCTGTTTTGTGTGTTATGTGTGTGTACATTTGCATGTGTGCGGGTGCACATGAGTGCACATGTATGTGAAGGGCAAAGGACAACTTTGAGTGCTGTTATTTAGGAACATCATTCGCTTTTTTGAGTCTGGTTCTCTCATTGGCCTGGAGCTCACCAATTAGGCTAGGCTGGCTGGCCAGCAAGTCCCAGGGATTCTCCTGTTTCTGCCTCCCCAGCTCTGGAATCAGGGGCACATGCCACAACTCCTGGAGATTTTCATATGGGATCTGAGGATAGAATGCAGGTCTTCGTGCCTACATTTTCTGAATCCTGCCTTTAAAATTTTTATTTTTTTATTTATTTAAGAGAGAGAGAGAGAGAGAGACAGAGAGAGAGACAGAGAATGGGCACACCAGGGCCTCTAGCCACTGCAAACGAACTCTAGACACATGCACCACTTTGTGCACTTGGCTTACGTGGATACTGGGAAATTGAACTTGAGTCCTTAGGCTTTGTAGACAAGTACCTTAACCACTAAACCATCTCTTCAGCCCTGAATTCAACTTTTTTTTTTTCAATTTTAATTTTTTGGTTTTTCAAGATACAGTCTCACTCTAGCCCAGGATGATCTGGAATTCACTGTGTAATCTCAGGGTGGCCTCCAACTCACAGCAATCCTCCTACCTCTGCCTCCTGAGTGCTGGGATTAGAGGTGTGCACCACCATGCCAGCTCCAGCTTTTTTTTTTTTTTTAATACTGAATACATGGGAAGCCATTGGAATGGTTATGAGTAAAGGAGTGACATGGTGTAACATAATTGCAAAGAATTACTACATTGTGGAGGCAGGGGAACAGTAAGAATATAAATACATTAATTATACTAAACAATAGTATGGTGGCTTGGACCAGGGCAGGGTGAGGAAGGTAGCACAAATTGTTTAGGTTCTGGAGACATGTAGGTAGAGCCAGCTGGCTTTATGGACAGGAACCCTGAGGAGTGTGTGCGGAGGGGAAACATCATGGACGATGCTTCTATTTTGTACTTGGGCAGTCTGGAGGTTGCCACCTACTAAGAGGGAGAAGGCTGAAGGCCGAGCAGAGACTCATGGTGGAGGAAGTTAAGTTGGGAGTGTCCATGAGACTTCCAAGAAGAGACATTGAGTGGCAGTTGGATATGTGGCTTGGGAGCCTGAGGGACAAGTCCAGGCTGAAATATCCTGAGCTTGGAGCTGGGGAGATGCTCAATGGTGAAGTGCTTGCCGGGCAAATGTGAGGACCCAAGTTCAGATCTCCAGTACTCTTGTCAAGTGCCGGGCATGACAGCGTGTGTCTGTGACCCCAGAAGTGGGGAGACAAAGACAAGGGATTGTAGTCAACTTCACATGGCTGGGACGAACCTCCAGACCAGACACAGCCATGGGAGGAAGCTGACAGATCCAGGGGAAGTCCCATAGTGGTGGTAGAAGTTGGCCTCTTTCACAGAGAGTCTAGAGCCCATCACCACCAGCATAAGCAAACACACTTCAGGAGCCCTGGGCAGAACTCAAGCCCTTTGTATATCTTCAGACTGGAATTCAGATCTGCGCCTAGTAACCAACACCTTAGGGTTGGACTCCAGAATCCACCCTGGGACACCTCCTCCAGCCAGGTAGCCGGAAATCCAAGTAGCTTTAATAAAACTCCTGAATCTACTGGGGGACACCCATTCAACCTACCACACAGGGGGTCGCTGGGAGAGATTTCTGGCACCTTTGTAAAATTCCAGGCATGGCAGCATGTGTCTGCGATGGAAGTTGGGGAAATGAAGTCAGGGGCTCCCTGGGAGTGGAGAGCAACTGAGGAAGATACCAGATGTCAACCTCTGACCTCCACCCTCATGTCAGTACAGCCTCACACACATGTACCCCACATATACAAACATGTACTTGTACACATGTACACCACACACGTACCTCCCCCAACAGCTTGGGTTTGCACAAATCAGTCTTGGCAGTGAGGGTAGATAAAAAAGGGTCTCGATGAGAGGACTGGGCCTGGAGCGATTCACTGTTGCGCAGCAGGAAGAAGAGAAGGAATGCACCCTCTCCTCACTCCTCCCTTTTCTTCTTTTTATCATGATGGAAAGACAACCACCGCACTTAATTCAGTTAGCCTTCACCGGAAGAAAGGGGTTTGCTCTTCTGAGCACTGCATGCTCTCTCTGCAACTTCAAAGACTTTTCAAAAGAAAATGCTGCACACCCCTGGCTTGGGAAGAAGTCCCCCCCCTCCCCATGGTATAGGCAGCGAACCAGGAAGGCCAGCGCATCCCTTCAGGATTAGTGAAATCTGGCCTTTGTCAGCCTTCATCTGGGGTAAAATGTCAGCTCAAAAATGGCAAGAATCTTTGGCTTCATATCTCTTTCGCTTTTCGATCCAACAGAAAATCCTATTGGGGCCAGAATGGAGAAGCTGAGAGGAGTTCGACTCCTCCTTTGGAGACATACACAGCCTGTGGTCATGGCACTCATACAGAAATCCTGCACTGGAAAACCAGGTTGGCACTACAAGGAGACTCAGGATGGCTTTGTGGAGGAGGAGGTAACAAAGCACAGATAGCTCAAACCTTGTGATAAAGATCCAAGGGTCTCACTGGACCATGGGTTTTTTAGGAGCCAAGCAACTACATGGCTGTTACCAGAGCCAACACAGGCAAGACGTCCAGTGTTCGACGACAGAAAATCAGAATTCTTTGAAGACAGAGACTGCTTGTTGGATGATGCTGTCCTCCATGCCATTTATTTTATTTATTTATTTATTTTATTTATTTATTTATTTATTTATTTATTATTATTTTGGTTTTTTGAGGTAGGATCTCACTCTGGCCCAGGCTGACCTGGAATTACCTATGTAGCCTTAGGGGGGCCTCGAATTCACGGCAATCTTCCTACCTGTGTCTCCTGAGTGCTGGGATTAAAGGCATGCACCACCACACCCGGCTTTATTTTACTTTATTTGCAAGAAGAGAGAGAGAGCAAGAGAAAATATGAGAATGGGCATGGCAGGGCCTTTAGCCACTGCAAACAAACTCCAGATGCAGGCGCCACTTTTAGCATCAGGCTTTACAAAGGTACTGGGGAATCCAACTCAGGTCATTATGCTTTTTTTTAAATTATTTTTATTTTTAGTTATTTTTGGAGAGAGACAGAGAAAGACAGAGAGGGAGAGGGAGACAGATAGAGATGAGCGTGCCACCAGTCTCTCAGCTGCTGTGAATGAAATCCAGATGTGTGCGCCCCCTTGTGGGCAAGTGTGGCAATGCGCCCTTGCATCACATCTGGCTAAACGTGGGACCTGGAGATTGGAACCGGGTTCTTAGGCTTAGCAGGCAGGCGCCTTAACCGCTAAGCTTTTAAGGCAAGGGCCTTAACTGCTGAGCCATCTCTCCAACCCCCATTCCCATCATGTGATTTTTGATACTGCAGTAAGAGCTCCTAGCCAGACATGGTGGAGCACACCTTTAATCCCAGCACTCAGGAGGCAGAGGTAGGAGGATTGCCATGAGTTTGAGGCCACCTTGAGACTGAATTCCATGTCAGTTTGGGCTAGAGCTAGACCCTACCTTGAAAAACTGAGAGAGAGAGAGAGAGAGAGAGAGAGAGAGAGCGAGATCCTAGAATAGCCTGTGTCATTCAGTGAACAAAAACTAGCCTAGGACCCAGGGTTCAACAGATGAATGTGCCAGCCTCTCATCTTGTGACTGGGTAGGGCTAGCGGTCCCTAAGGCAGCTCATGACGTATGGAACTTGATTAAATAAACCTGTTGGGCAGGTATGATTTCTCCTGCCAATCTGAAAAGAGAAACAGGAATGGAGCTGCAAGGGCATCATGGGCCAAAGCGAAGTGAGAGTTCAGATCAGGCAGGGCAAAGAGAGGAGGAGAGAAGCAGAAGGAGGGAGGAGAGGAAAGAGGGGCAAAGGAGAGGACGGGGAGGAAGAGAGGAAAGAAAGAAAGGAGAGAGATCACCGTACACGGTCTGGGGTAGACAGGGCAGGCTCTTCATCGGGCAGCTCTCTCCTCCCTGGAGGCGTGTGTGGACTTCCTTGCATGTCTTTAGGTTCTGTGGAGGTCCAGTTGTCCTTGGCACAGTCCCTCTTCCCACCTGTGCTACCTGCTGGCTTTTGATCATTATAACTCTAAGAAGCCTCCTGGGTGGCATCCATTTTGACCTTTGGGTCCTGCATAGCCTGACCACCAAGCCTGTACCTCCACCACTACCAGTGCCTTCCCAACTGCCAGGAGCCAATCTCTTTCCTCTGGGCTTCCATAGCTTTTCTGGATTTCCCAGCTCTGTCCCACCTTCCCATGGGCAGGCCAGGAAGAGGCCTGGGGGAGGGGGGCAGAGGCTGTTCCACCTTTCATCCCCTGCCTGGCCTGGCATGGGCGTGCAACTAAACAGAACTCGGCAGCCAGGCATCCACGGTACTATCTGCTCAGACCCCCAAACCAGAGCACTTGCTCCTCTCTTCGCACCTGGCAAGAATGTGACTTTAATTCTGGACTGCAGACTGTTCTGGATCCCCAGAGTCTCCTTACCATTCTTTTTTTTTTTTTTTGTCTTTCCAGACAGTGTTTCCCTCTAGCTCAGGCTGACCTGGTATTCACTCTGTAGTCTCAGGGTGGCCTCGAACTCACCGAGATCCTCCTCCTCTGCCTCCCGAGTGCTGGGATTAAAGGCGTGCGCCACCACGCCCGGCTCCCCTTACCATTCCTGATGTTCTTTCCGCCTCTCGCTTCCAGTTCTGCCTCCCACAAATCCGCCAAGCTTGAATGGGTTCAAGGTAATAGTGATAGCATGCTTGCCTCAAGAGGTTTTGTTGGGTTGGAGTCAGATCATCCATAAGAGGGGACCAGCGCAGGGCCAGACACGTCGGATATCAATGCATTGTTGTGATACTGCTGTGATTTCTAGGACAGAGATGTGCTGCCTGAGTGGCTGTCTTTGGGGACTTCACAACCCTGTAGGGAACACAGAAAAGTCCAAGTGGCAAGTGTGTAATTCTGGGTTTCTCCTTGCAAACTCCAGCATTATTAAGCCTTATGAGTGGACTTCAATTACCCTGAAATGTTCCTCTCAGTACTTTGGGTATGTTGGGAGGGTGTTGGGCCACAAGAATCCCTATCCAACCTCCTGAAGTCACAGTCTTTTCTGTGAACTCTCATGTGCAGAACATATCCTAAGAGAATGCAACCATTTCCAGTGTCCTAGCCCAGAAGTTTCTCCTGTAGCTCTTTTCTTTCTTTCTACTCATCTTGTTTGTTTGTTTGTTTGTTTGTTTGTTTTTAAATATTTTGTCAGGCCGGAGAGGTGGCTTAGTGGTTAAGGCATTTCCCTGTGAAGCCAAAGAACCCAGGTTTGATTTCCCCAGGACCCACATAAGGCAGAGGCACAAGGTGGCGCTTATGTCTGGAGTTCATTTACAGTGGCTGAAGGCCCTGGTGCACCCATGTTCTCTCTCTCTTTCTATCTGCCTCTTTCTCACTCTCAAATAAAATAACATAAATAAATAAAATGTTAAAAATAAAAAAAATTATTCCTTTTTATTTGAGAGAGGCAAATAAAAAGAGAGAATGGGTGTGCCAGGGCCTCTAGTCACTGTGAACTCCAGATGCATGCACCACCTAGTGCGTCTGGCTTATTTGGGTACTGGGGAATCAAACCTGGGTTCTTAGGATTCGCAGGCAAGTGCCTTAACCACTAAGCCATCTTTCCAGCCCATTTTTTAAACTGTGTGTGGCGTGTGTGCATGCATGTGGGTGCACATGTGTGCATACTTGTCTGTGTGCATGTGGAGGCCAGAAATTGACTTTAATGTCATTTTTTTAATTTTAATTTTTATTTATTTATTTGCAAGCAGAAAGAGAGAGATAGAAAAGAGGCAGACAGAGAGAAAATGGGCACGCCAAGGCCTCTAGCTACTGTAAACGAACTCCAGATGCATGCACCCCTTGTTCATCTGGCTTACGTGGGTCCTGAAGAATCGAACCAGGATCCTTTGGCTTCACAGGCAAATGCCTTAACCGCTAAGCCATCTCTCCAGCCCCAGAAATTGACTTTAAATGATATTTTCTTCAGTTGCTCCTGACTTCATTTACTGTGGCAGAGTCCCCATTCAAGTAGTCTGGCTAGCCAGCCTGCCCCAGAGATCTCCTGTCTCTGCCTCCAGAACCCTGGGACTAAAGGCAGACTGTCGGGGACAAGTGTTTTATCCATTGAGCTATCTCCCCAGAGCCTCTCTCTCTTCTTGCCAGTCCCTACAGGCAGTTAGATCACTAGCTTACTGAACATATCTCTCATCTGGTCACATCTCTGCTGTTACTACTCCTTTGTGGAGTGTCACATGTCCAACCACTCAACCACTCATGCCATCTTTTTTTTTTTTTTTTTGAAGGTAGGGTCTCACTGTAGCCCAGACTGACCTGGAATTCACTCTGTATTCTCAGGGTGGCCTCGAACTGCCTCCCAAGTGCTGGGATTAATGGCAAGGAAGCACACTTCTGGAACTCCAGGCAAAGCTCCCACACCTTGTATCTCTTTAGAGTGGAATTCTAATCCATCCCCACACCTTAGCGCTAGGCCCTAGGACCACCCACAGTGACACCTTCTCCAGCCGGGTGGTTACAAATCTAAATTACAACTTTAATAAAATCCTGAATATATTGGGGGCCATCCATTCATACTATCACAGGCTCAGCTTAATGATTTTCCATTTTTTAACCAATTTTTTTTTTTTTTTTTGGAAGTAGGTCTCACTATAGCTCAGGCTGACCTGGAATTCACTATGTAGTCTCAGGGTGGCCTCAAACTCACAGTGATCCTCCTACCTCTGCCTCCCTAGTGCTGGGATTAAAGGCGTGCACCACCATTCCCAGTTTTAACCAATCTTTTATGTATTTATGTATTTATGTATTTATTTATTTTTAAATATTTCATTTTTATTTATTTATTTGAGAGAGAGACAGAGAGAGAGAGAGGGAGGAGAAGAATGCGCACCAGGGCTTCCCGCCACTGCAAATAAGCTCCAGATGCATGCACTACTTTGTGCAGCTGGCTTATATGGGTTCTGGGGAATCGAACCAAGGTCCTTTGGCTTTGCAGGCAAGTGTCTTAACCGCTAAGCCATCTCTCCAGCCCCTTATGTATTTATTGTGTGTGTGTGTGTGTGTGTGTGTGTGTGTGTGTGTGTGTGTGTGAATGGGCATATCAAAGTCTCTTGCAGCTATAAATCAATGGTAGATCCTTGAACCCAGGTTGGCAGAATTTGCAAGCAAGAGCTTTTAACTGCTAATCTCAGTTCCCTTAACTCAATGATTGTTCAATGTGACAAGCTGTTACATTCGTAGAAATCAAACCTTGGATTTAAATTTTTTTTCTAGGCTAGTGATCTGCGGTATCATATTCTCTCCTGACGCCAGGCCTCCACCACTCTGACACACAAATCCATGCAAGCAACCATCTCGAAATCCAAGTCCCTCTGCCTAGTGTCTTTTGGATACGTGTAGTCAGTAAGTCTCTAGGGATATTTCACGTGCCCTTATCAATCAGGGGAATTGTTAGTGAATCTTTTTTTCTTTTAGGCTAGTTCTCACTCTAGCTCAGGCTGACCTCGAATTCACTGTGTAGTCTCGTGATGGTCTCAAATTCATAGCGATTCTCCTATCTCTGCCTCCCGGGTGCTGGGATTAAAGACATGTGCCACCATGCCCAGCAGTGAATGTATTTTTGAGCATTTAGCACAGTCTAAGCTAAGCAATGATGTTTGGTACTTTGGGTATATTAATTACATTTTCAACAATATTCTCAATTTACGTTGGATTTATTAGTATGTAACCCCAATGTTAGTCAAAGAGCATTTGGATATGTTTACATCTTAATTCACTATCTACAACTTATCTATCTATCTATCTATCAATCATCTATCTATATATATCTATCATCTATCTCTCTATCTATATACCTATCTATCATCTCCTACCTACCTATATATCTAGTTCACTCCAATATCTACACTTCCAACAGTGCCTGGTTTATTCTGTTTTTGTCTCCTTTTTATGGTTGAAACTGAAAACTTGGCTCTCATTAACTGTAACATATTTGCTAATTTGCTCCATACTAAAGTGTGTGGAAAGTATGTTCAGAATTGCAAACCCTTATGTCTATGAAAAAATAAACCTACTCAATATTCTGCCCACAGTTCTTTCTGATTTTTGCCCGAGGGTCTCTTATCCAAATCAAATACAAACGGTACTTGGATACATTCCTTTCTGTTCCTCCTGCCCATGACATTTAGCCATTTCTTCTCCATTTGCTTATCTCATTCCTGTCCCTGTCACTCTTGTGAAGTCTAGAACTTCTAACAGGTCTCAGAGCTGGTGCAAGTTCCCTGCCAGGCTCCAGTCCATCTCTGTTATGTAATTTGTCCTCCTTACTGCTTTGATAGATGCCCCTCCCCCACCCGCATTCTTTTACCAGCTTCCAGAACCATCCATGCCCCCTCTCTTCAATTCTCTTTGTGTTGAAATGTATTCCATGTATATATATTTTAAGATAGGTCTCTCCCAGGTCTCTTGCTGATGGTGAATAACTGTGAACCTGGAGTTCCTTGGACAATAAAACACCATCCAGGACTCCATGTGCCATGAAAAGACTTTAGACAAAATATCCTGTAGATGTGTACCAATAAATGAAATGAGGGCTGGAGAGATGATTTAGGGGTTAAGGTGCCTGCAAAGCCCAAGGACTCAGGTTCAGGTTCGGTTCCCCAGAACCTACGTGAGCCAGATGCATAAGGAGGCACTTGCATCTGGAGTTTGTTTGCAGTGACTAGAGGCCCTGGTGCACCAATTCCTTCTCTGTCTCTTTCTCTTTCTCTCAAATAAATAAATAAAATTTAAAAAATGAAAGAACTGACCCTGGAGATATAGTTTAGTGGTTAAGCGCTTGTCTGTGGAGCCTAAGGACCGCCTTTCCAGGCTCAACTCCCCAGGACCCACATAAGCCAGAGGCACAATGTGGCGCATGCATCTGGAGTTCCTTTGCAGTGGCTGGAGGCCCTGGAACACCCATTCTCTATCTATCTGCCTCTTCCTCTCTTTATCTGTCTGTTGCTCTCAAATAAATTTAAAAAAAAAAAAGCAAAAAAAAATTTTTTTAATTAAAAAACTAAGAAAAACAAAAACAAAAACAAAAAAACCCTAAGATGTGGAAAGAAATAATAGGTAAAGGAAATTATAAATGTTAGTGAATCCATCTACATGTAAACAAATAAAGTAATTAAATTTGTATAAAATTGAAAAATAGGGTCTTTTTGTTACCTCAGGCTGTGTGGAATTTGTTAATCTCCCAAGTGCTAGGATTAGGCATGCTCCACCACTCCCAGTTTACATACGTATTCGTTTTTAAGGAGTCTCTGCTTTTTTTTTTTCGAGGTAGGGTTAGGGTTACTTGGAATTCACTATGTAGTCTCAGGGTGGCCTCAAACTCATGGCAATTCTCCTACCTCTGCCTCCCGAATGCTGGGATTAAAGGCATGCGCCACCACGCCTGGCTGGTCTCTGCTATTTTTTGTTTATTTATTTGAGAAAGAGAGAAAGAAAGAGGCAGATATATAGAGAGAATGGGTATGCCAGGGCCTCTAGCAACTGCAAACGAACTCCAGACATATGTGCCACCTTGTACATATCTGGCTTACGTGGGTCCTGGGGAATCAAACCTGAGTCCTTAGTCTTCACAGGCATTCTCTCCAGCCCTCTGCTATTATTTCAATGAGATGGTAGGAAGAAAGGGGAGTTCCTTTTTTGGTGGGGGGAGATGGAGACTGTGACCCTGTGGTCCCAATCTGTGCTCTCTGGGTGGTCACCGGGGACTCTACAGTGAGACTCCAGAGTGAGAAAGACCTGAGCTCTTTGAGCTCTCTGCCTCTCTTTTCTTGGTCTAGGTTTTGGCTGGGGGGGAGGGTGGGGAGTGCTGGTTTAGACTGTGTGTAAAGCGAATGGCACAATGCCTGCCAAGTCCAGTGAGTGTCACCTGTCACTGCCTGGGTTTTATGCTTTCTGACCTGCCTCTCATTAGACACTCATGCAGGGCCTGCTAAGTGCTGAGCATGCGTAGGGTCCCTAAGTCTAATGGGCAGAGAAGCTGAGGTCCCAGAGAGGCCATCCAGCAATCAACCCCAGAGCTGGCTGCGTTCTTAGCAGGAAGCCACGTCTCCTCTCTTGGCATCCCTCCCTCCCAGGATGTTTTCCTGGGACTTTCAAACTTCTTCCTTGGCCCCTAGTCAGATGGCCAGTGGAGAGCCTTCCCGAGCTGTGGGCCAGTGTGCCTTCTACTGTCTAAGTGCTTCTATGCTGGGGACACATGAAGTGGTCTCTGATGGTTGAGTGATGAGCTGGAGATTATGGTAGAGTGAGGCCAAATCCCTGTGTGGCTCCAGGAACACGGATAAATATAGCCAGAGTAATTGCTCATGCTCTTTTAAGGATTAAAAGTCAGCTTTCAGGCAAGCTGTGAAGCTCTGTGACCAGGATAACAAGGGACACAGTTCCTTTTTTAGAGCTATGGTCAGCACTCCTTGTACACTGCTGGGTCTCAGGCCTCCATGTCACATGACTTTGTGGGGTCATCCTTACTTGTCTACATGCCACAAGGGTGCAGATGGGTCAAAGGTGTCCCTGTCACATCTCATTGTCCAGCACTGGGTCAATAAGCAATTTTAAATAAATGAGTGCCCTGAGAGGGTTTTAAATTCATTTATTTTTTATTAGCATATAGAGAATTGGGTTCCATTATGGCATCTTTTGTGTTACTTTAAAAATAACATTCAGGACAAGATTTTTAGTCTAGTTAAACAATAAGGAAATCTCAGTGCCAACTTCCTGCTTCTGAAATATACTGTTTCTGTGATATAAGGTGTCACCACTGAAGGAAGCCGGTTAAGGGGTACATGGGATTCTGTGCTATTTTTGCAACTTCCTGTGTCTCTTCCAAATTATTCCAAAATAAAAGGTTAAACACACACACACACACACACACACACACCCCAGTAACCTTTAGTCAGGATCATCCAACATCCTGCCAGTTGCAGGAGGCAGTACTGCAAGATGCATGAATTAAATCTCTATTCAAAGCCATGCTTTTGTTTTTATTACTGCTATTATTGTAACACGTAAACAGGCGACTCACTCCTACAGCCCCAGACTTTCAATGCAAAAAAATAAGCTACACAGTGAGACAATGGTTAGTCTTCACCCCAGCACTCATCTCCCTTTCCCACTGGCCACCAACTTGAATGTCATTCACTTTTGTGGCAAGTTTTGTAGTTACACACATACACAATTGTGAGTATGGATGCATATGAACAGATGCAAGTATATTTGTATGCATGTAAACATGTAGACACACACTTTTTTCACTCGTTTGATAGATAATAGTCTTTTTTATGAGTTTTCGAGGTAGGGGCTCATTCTAGGCCAGGCTGACCTGGAATTCATTATGTAGTCTCAGAGCAGCCTTGAACTCAATGGTGATCCTCCTACCTCTGCCTCCCAAGTGCTGGGGTCAAAGGCATGTGCCCCCATGCCTGGATAATATTTTGTTGTTTCTGCATATATATGTGTTTGGGTATGTGCAGGTGCATAGGTTGTTTGTGTGTGCTCATGTGTATATCCTTGTAGAAGTCATAGGACTATCTTGGGTGTCATTCTCAGAAACAGCTTCCATCTTTTAAATTATTCTTTTTTTTTAAGTTTTAAAAAAATTTATTTATTTATTTATTTTTATTTTTTTGGTTTTTCGAGGTAGAGTCTCACTCTAGTCCAGGCTGACCTGCAATTCACTATGTGGTCTCAGGGTGGCCTTGAACTGATGGTGATCCTCCTACCTCTGCCTCCCGAGTGCTGGGATTAAAGGCGTGTACCACCACGCCCGGCTCAAATTTTTATTTATTTTTATTAGAGACAGAGAGAGTGAGAGAGAGAGTGAGAATGGGCGTGCCAGGGCCTCTAGCCACTGCAAACAAACTCCAGATCTGTGCACCACCATGTGCATCTGGCTTATGTGGGACCTGGAGAATTGAACCGGGGTCCTTAGGCTTCGCAGGCAGGTGCCTTAACTGCTAAGCCATCTCTTCAGCCCTAATTCTTTTTTTTTTTTTTTTTTTTTTTTGATACCTGCAGCTCACCAATTAGGCTACACTGGCTGGGCAACAAGCCCCAGGGTTCTACCTGTCTCTCCACCTCCCTGTGGGGTTATAGATATGTGCCACCATGCCCAGCATTTTCACATGGGTTCTGGGATCAAACTCAAATCTCATTCTTGTACAATAAGCACTTTGCTGGCTGAGTCATTTTTCCAGTCAAACAATGTTCTTTTATCTCACTTTTCCCATGTAACAATGTATCTTGGAGGCTTTCTCGATCAGTTCAGCAAGAGCTGCCTTATCCTTCATTGTGGCTGCACCCCATCTTCTTTTATGACCCCCAATTAGTGACCATTTATGTCTTTTCTAATCCCCTTGCCTTCGTAAACAAAACTGCAGTGAATCACTGTGTTCATCAGTCATCTCCCAAGTGTGGGAGTTATGTTTGTAGAATAAATTCCTAGAAGTAGAAATGGGTCAAAGGACACCAGTCTTAATCTTGACAGTGCCGCGTTGTTCGCTATAGAGTGCATTCCATTTTGCACACCCATTGGTAATGTGATTTAGAAAATGTTTGTGTAATTGTAGAGTTTTTTTTTTTTTTAAATAGTTGCTTGGCGACCCCTTTGTGAGTCTGGTGAGAGCTATGGGCCTTTATCCAAGAGCAACACAAGTCAAGGAGTGTTATGCATACAATTTCAGCTGTCTCACACTCATGAAGGGCACCCATGACCCCTGAGTAGAGAAACCGTGATAGGAGGGATGACAAGAAACAAGTTTTAGGACCAAACTCCCTAAATTCATGTCTCAGCTCTGACCCTCATGGCTGGGGGACGTCTGAGCCTCCTTCCCCGAGTCTGCTTTGTGAAGGAAAGATGCAATAATTCCATTTCACAAGACTTGTGAGATACCTGTGTGCTTTAATGAAAAGCATGTAATGTAGTGATAGGAATCCAATAGGAGTTCAATATATGGGTTTATATGCTTATGAGCATGCACACACTCACAGATATACAGACCTGTGGCTTCCACGGGTTCCTCACATAATGGCTGTAGGGTTCACAGATCAACCTACAGCACAACACTCACCAAAGAAGTGAATGATAATAATTGCCTGGGGGTGAGGGAGCTTCATTGGAATGAGATTCCTGGATCCTGCTACAGACCCAGATCTGTGGAATTAGAATTTCTGGAAAAGGAGTCCAAAGGGCTTCCCACTGGGAGCTCTGAGTCACTGTGAAGTTGGTGAAGCAATGCTAAGCAGCCTGGTCTACACAGCTTGGTAAAGCCAGTGCGACTTGCTCCCAGCCTCCATCTGGTTTCACCAAAAAAAAAAAAAAAAAAAAAAAAAAGAAGAAGAAGAAGAAAAAAAAGAGGATAATTAATCAGGGTAACAGGCAGGAATTTCTCTTATAACTCCCAGGAGGGGAAACAACAACTGGAGGAAAGATGTAGGTCAAGGCTAGGTGGGCCAACTCCTGGCACAGCTATGGTGACTGACCTGTGGTTAGGAGCTGGGGATGGGGACTTTGTAGCCATCACCAGGACAGCATGAGGCCAGACCCTGGAAGTCTAATTCCTCCTCCTCTTGTCCAGGAATGGTGAAAGTTTCATGGGGAAGCAAATGATGGCCAGGGCTAGCACTCCCAGGTTTAGCAAATAAAAATACAGGATGCCCAGTTACATTTGCACTTTGCATGAACAGTACACATCTTTTATTTTATTTTGGTATTTTCAAGGTAGGGTCTCACTCTAGCCCAAGCTGGCCTTGAACTCACAGCAATCCTCCTATGAGAATTCCCCAAGTGCTGGGATTAAAAGTGTGCACTACCGTGCCTGGCAGTACACATCTTTTAAAAAAATATTTTTACTTTTATTTATTTGAGAGAGAGACAGAGAAAGAGGCAAATAGAGACAGTGGGTGTGTCAGGGCCTCCAGCTACTGCATACGAACTCCAGACACATGTGCCTCCTTGTGCATCTGGCTTACATGGGTCCTGGGGAATCAAACCTGGATACTTTGGCTTTGCAGACAAGTGCCATAATCACTAAGCCACGTCTCCAGCCCAGTACACATCTTTTAGTATGAGCATGTCCCATACAAATGTTGGGACTGACATCAATGGCATTAACCAGCAGTAGACACTGCAAGCTCTATGGCTGGCCAGCCAGCTCAAGTGTACCAACTGGTAGAGGTATGTTTGTTATGGAGCAAAACAACTGCTCTCTAATTGGACTTGCAGCCAGCACCATGAGAGGGGATTCCTGCTTGCTACTGACAACCTAATCAAAAGCCTATGGCTAGAGAGGTCTTAAGCCTTAAGGGGAAACTGTAACTGTTGTCAGACTAAATGGATATATTATGCCACTAAACTGCCCTTTAAGTATTTAGGTTTATGTCCCTAGTTTAATCCTTCTCTCACTTTTGCTTAGAGAAGTTTCTCTTTTCAGATGGTGGTGACCACTGGGGTGACTCAAAATCTCATCAAAGTGCTGAGAAGTGACAGTGGAGTGTCAGCACTAAGTGAGACACCACATCACACCCCACCCACCAAGGCTCAAGGACCATGGAGGATGAGGTGGCAGAAAGAATATAAGAGTCAAAGGAAGGGAAGGAGTGCTTAAAATACTGTATTCCAGATACAAAGTGGCCATGGTATTCATGACCTTAATGTGGCTGGTGCTGTCTATACAAAACTTGCATAATAGGAGGAAAAATGATGATATCAAAATAGAAAAGAGGCTAATTGGAAAGAAGGGATTTAATGGAAGGTGAATTTGGGAGAGGGAAATAGGAGTATGGTGGGAGGGGATTATGATTATGGTATATTGTTTATGTAAGTTGTCAATAAAAAAACTTTTTTTTAAAAAATTGGGACTAAAATAATGACATTTGAAATTCAGATTTAATTAGTGTCCTGCAGGTACCCAATTGTCCTGTGTAGAGCTTCTCTGGGCTGACTGTAACCACGGAAGGGGTTGGAGCCCCCATGTGGTGATCTTAAGCCTGGCACTCCATGATCCTGGCCTCAGAAGGGCATCATACCTAAAAGAGAATGGGCACTGACGTGGACTGTCAGGAGAGAGGAGCCATTACCACCTGTGCCTGGAGGATGGATCAGGAAGCTCATTCATTCTGGTCCAGCATTTATGAGATCCTGGCCCTAGGAGAAACACTCGAATGCAATCTCATTTTACCCCACCCCCACCCTTCCACCGTAGTGACCCATTCAGAGATGAATACACTGAGGGCTGCCATGTAAAAAGGACAGGACTATTACATGGAGGTGCTGGGACTGACCGCTGGGGCTGGCACCAGCTCTGGAATTAGCTGAACCCCTACCCCCCCCCCCCCGACTCCTCTCTGGTAATCCTAGGAGTTTAAGATGGGAGCAGCCCCCGCCCCCAAATCCCAGGGACAGGAAACATTCCCAGCCTTTCCTGGCACTGGGCCAGGGTCTTATTCAGGATCACATGTTTGCTGGACACTCCAGGGTGGGAGGCTGGTCTGCAGAGCCCCTTCATGCCTGTCTGGCCAGGACAGTATTTGGTGGCTCACACTGCCTCTGGGTACTGCCTTCAGCTGTGTGGGTGCCTTGACAGACTCCCAGAGTGAGGGGCTACATCATAGGTCCAGCCTGTCCTGAGGCTGGCTGAAGGAGGGGGGTGGTCCCCTGCCTTTAGTCCTAGAGCCAGGCTGCAGGGGGCCCTAGGGGAACTGTGACTCCAAGTCCCAGCCCCTCACCCCAGCCCCTATCTGAGCAGGAGGCGGGTGTCCTGGGCTCTGCAGCCAGAGCTTCTCAGCTCAGAGCTCCGGAGGAGCTAGATGTAACATTGACCTTAAATGGTAAAAGCTCCCCAGAGTGAAGAGAGGCTGGCCAGGGGAGGAAAGGGAATAACTTAGTTTTAGGTAAGTCATCAGCTATTGCCTAGAATAACCTGCCTCTTCAGCCGAAGGAAAGCAGAGGGAAGCCTTCTCTTCCTTAAAGGTACAGGGTGGTGGGATGGGGGCACCTAACTTCAGCTTTCAGGGGAGGTGGCCTGGTTGGGTGACATAACAGCTCAGTATTTTTTGTTGTTGCTGCTTAAGTTTGAAATAAGAAGTGAAATGTGCCGGTGTTCACTAAATCCCAACCCTTTCTGATTGTTGTTGGAAAGTACACATAGTTTGGGGTGAAGATGTAGCTTCTTATGGGACATTCCACCCCTAACTTTCCTGTGAGCCCCTTCGTAGCTGTAGAGGGGCCCTGGGACTGTGCAAGCCTCAGGTTTGGGCTTCCTGTATCTCTCCTTCAGTCTGTGTATGTGAACCCATGATGCTCCAACCTGGCTGCATCCTTGACCCTGCCTCTATTTCTGCCCACCCCCGCCCCCATCCTCCTGTTTCCATCTCTGTCCACATCTCTCCTTTTTGGCCTTTGTGTCTTCCCACCTCCTGTGGCCTCTCACTGCTCCGTAGAAGGGGTCTGAGCCTGTGCCCCAGCTTGCTTCCATACAGAAGCCCCTTGAAGCACTTCCTAAAAGGGAGTCGCCCTCAGACTGGTTTACTCCAAAGGGAAGTCAGCAGGAGCAAGGGGCCCACGAGCGGGCCATGCTGCCCGGTTCCCTTTTGCGCAGTGGACAGTTAGTTGTAAAAGCTGGAGAGGCCGTGCAGTTCGTGTAAACAGCAGTGTGCCCTGGGACCCCTGGCTGACGATCCTGCCTCCCTGAATAAGTGACAGCTGCTGATCCCCACCACTCTCCAGGCAGCTGTGACTGGGGTGGCAGAGGAAGCAGAGCTCCCCAGCCTCAGCTGAGCTCTGTCTTCTGCCCAGGCTGGGACACAAATAAGGCAGGACCTGTGAGGATGAAGTTGCTCCCAGCAAGAGGGATGCATGCATGTGAGGCGGGTGCAGTTACTACCCTTCACCCCTACTCTTTCATGAGAAGGAAACTTGGTTCAGTGGATTGCCTAAATCACGCCACCAAGGAGCAGAGGTAGGACTTGAACCCAGGACTGCATGGGTTCACTGCTCCGAACTATGACTGCCCCCAAAGGTGTCTTGTGATTCTTGACCTATGGGACAAAACGGTTGTCATTGTCATGTTTGGCTCATGAATCAATGGAGTATGCATATGGGTGCACATATGCACACATACACGAGCGTGCGTGTTTGTGTGTGTGTGTTGGGGGTGGCTTTTGTATTCAAGCTCTGTCCCCTCCTCCATGCTTGGTGGTGAGTGAGGTACTGCTACTCACTCTAAGATTATCTGGGGATGGTAACCCCAATATGATCAATTATCACCCTCATAAGCATATGTCTCAGGGAATGCAGCCAGCTAAATGGTTCTAACTATCCTCTGAGCGCTAAGCCCCTCCCATTCAATAATTCCCCACTCCCAAGCTCTACGAAGTAGGGGGTCTTACCATCTTCCTCTCGTAACACAGAGGGGTCACACAGCTGGCTTTTGGCACAAGGAGACTATCTGGGGAACCTGTGCTCTTGACCTTCCTCTCTGGTTCACCTCTGCTTCGTCCTGTTTCTAAGAGGACACTGGGGGCTCTCTTTAAGCACACTGCATCTGGGGCTGTCACACGTGTGGCCATGTACTCTATGGCAATGCCAGCACAAATACACCTACCTCACCTTTGCACTGGGGCGAGAGGGTGTAGAAACTTGTTTAAACTCACCCAGCCACCAATAAGAGTAGCCTAGGCAGATACTCTCTTAGAGTCATGAGACACCTTCTGCTTGAAACAGAATTTTCAAGGGGATCAGGGCACCCTTAGTTTGAGGATGAGTGAGAGAGAGAGAGAGACAGAGGGAGAGAGAGAGACAGACGGGGGGGGAGAGAGAGAGAGAGACAGAGGGAGAGAGAGAGAGACAGACACGGGGGGAGAGAGAGAGAGAGAGAGAGAGAGAGAGAGAGAGAGAGAGGAAGCTGCATTCCTTACCCGATGGGCAGAGCTACACAGAATGGGTTCTCAGCTTCTCAGACAGCTCCACACTCCACTGCTTGAACCAACCCATGCAGCCCCAAGAGAAGAGCCTGCGGGCTGTGAGGCAGGATTCCTCACTGTGCATCTGGCCCTCAGAACAATGCTGGGAGCCTGCTGAGTGCTCAGGGTCAGTCAACTTTGGGGTAAATAAGCAGATCCAGTGCTCCTAGGATATGTCCCAGCTAAACAGAAACTGGGTTTATTCCTGGTGATCGGATTTTTGTAGTCTTGTTTGAAAAGAAGCTGGGTAAGGGGCCTAGTTATCTACCCCTCCCCCACCACACCACTTGAGTAGCTCACAAGGCCACTGGGCTGTCCCTCAGCTATCCTCAGTGTGACTTGCCAGTTTGTTAACTGTCTCAGGAGGTTCAAATAGATGGTGAGGAGAAAAAATTATAGTCCCAGGATCTGCTTCAGTCCCTTAGGGAGCTATTTGAGTCAAAGGAGGGTGATGGAGAACTGAGTTCTGGTATAGTAAATTCAAAGGAGGAGGGAGAATAATTGAGGTCCTACTGTGTACCTGGGCCAAGGCTAGCTCTGTTCTTCAATTTAGTACCTCTGTGAGACCACAGGATGTCAAGGCTCAGAGAGACGCACAGCTCACCGGGGTTTCCAGCTCAGGTTAGCTGGCTCTCTCCAAGGTGGACGCTCTCTGCAATAGATGTCACCTTGCATCTAGGTAGTAGCTCAGGTCCCAGGAGAAGTTAATGAATATCACTGTCCAAATTGAGAGAGAGAGAGAGAGGGAGGGAGAGAGAGAGAGAAAGGCTGAGACTCTCACACTTGCCCTGTGGACTTTGGAGTTCAGATGACAGCCCAGGTCAGCCTTACCTGATGGACTATTAGATTTAGCGCCTTAGCCTGCCCATGACCTTGGACAAACCCTGACTTTCCTGACAGGGTCTTCTCCAGAGGAGACAGAGAGCAAGTGACAATCAGACAGAAAATCTTTCATAGCCTGGAACAGATGTCAAAAAAGTTTGCTAAAATTGGACTTAATCATCTCTGATTACTTTTTTAAAAAATTATTATTATTATTTTTTTTTTTTTGGAGAGAGACACAGAGAGAGAGACAGAGAGAGAGAGAGGGAGAGGAAGACAGAGATGGGTGCGCCAGCAATGTCTCAGCTGCTGCTGCGAATGAAATCCAGATGTTTGCACCCCCTTGTGATCAAGTGCGGCATTGCGCCCTTGCGTCACTGCATCTGGCTAAACATGGGACCTGGAGATTGGAACCGCTGGAGATTGGAACCAGTGTTCTTAGGCTTAGGAGGCAGGCGCCTTAACCCCTAAGCCATCTCTCCAGCCCTCTGATTACTTTTTATTAGTGTTTCTCTTCATTCATTTATTTTTATTCATTTGTTGTAATAAAAGTAATGTGTTCCTGCTAAACTTTCTTGGGAAATATGGAAGTGAAAATAAACAAGAAATTGAGAAAAAATCATAAAGATAAGAAGCCTTTTAGAATTTCATCATTCAGAGATAAATTTTGCTAATATTATGGTGTCTTTATTAATTATAGTTCTACTGTTCAAGAACAAACCAGGGCTGACCCTGCTTAGCTTCCAAGATCAGAGGAGACTGAGTGTGTTCTATGTGGTATGGCTGTAGACTCTTTATATTAATTATATTATTTATATTATTATTTATATTAATTATAGCTCTACCGTTCAAGAGCAAACCAGGGCTGACCCTGCTTAGCTTCCAAGGTCAAAGGAGACTGAGTGTGTTCTTTGTGGTATGGCTGTAGACTCTTTATACTTCTTTACTTTATAAAACTAAGACGTTAATAATTTTATAGTCTAATTTTTTTTTTTTTTTTTTTTTTTTTTTGGTTTTGCAAGGTAGGGTCTCACTCTGGTCCAGGCTGACCTGGAATTAACTATGTAGTCTCAGGGTGGCCTCGAACTCTCAGTGATCCTCCTACCTCTGCCTCCCAAGTGCTGGGACTAAAGGCGTGCGCCACCACGCCCGGCTTTATAGTCTAATTTTTAACTCAACATTCCATCATAATTATTTCTTTATATCATTAAAGATTCTTCAAACATGGTTTTTAATCATGCAGAGTTATTTCAGCTAGGCAATTGCTTAATCATTCTCTCTGTGGTTGGCTTTATAAATATGTGTTTCCTTTGAGGATTATCTCAGGGACACACACATCGTGATGGCTTTCCCACACATTTGTAGCATTTGGGGACTCAGCTCTTAGATCCCACAGTATGGGTTTGTCCTGCAAACTGATTGTAAATGGGACACTTACATACACAATCACATGGTCAGAGCACTATTTAAGTTCTTCTTGGTTTTTCGTACTAAGATGGGGTTCTGTATTTAAGGTCTTGTGACCAGCTATCTGACAGGTGTGTCTGGGAATGAGAATTCTAAAACCAGGACAGACCTGGGCAGATCAGGGAGTGGTTACCCTTGTTTGAGCCCAGTGTGCCTTCCACATCTTCCTGACACTTCTCTTTCTTCCTGGTGAAATGAGTCTGGAGCCTTTGGCAGGCAGTAGCTGAAATGTAATGTTTTCATAACATTTTAAAAAATATATTTATTTATTTATTTTTGGATTTACAAGGTAGGGTCTCACTCTAGCCCAGGCTGACCTAGAATTCACTATATAGTCTCAGGGTGGCCTGGAACTCTCGGCCATCCTCCTACCTCTGCCTCCCAAGTGCTGGGATTAAAGGTGTGTCCCACCATGCTCTGCTTAAAATACATTTTTAAAAAAGTTTTACTTTTATTTACTTGAGAAAGAGAGAGAGAGAGAGAGAGAAGTAGGCAGTTAGAGAGAGAGAGAATGGGTGTGCCAGGTCCTCTAGCCACTGTGAACAAACTCCAGATGTGTGTGCTCCCTTGGCTTATGTGGGTCCCAGGGAATCGAACGTGGGTCCTTTGGCTTTGCAGGTAAGTGCCTTAACTGCTAAGCCACTGTGATATATAAAGGGTCTAGCTCAGGCTGATGTGTGTCTCAGGGTGGCCTTGAACTCATGGTGATCCTCTGGGTCCCAGGGGCTCAAGGGGAGGCTGTTCCTGGATGAGGGACAAGCAGACACAAAGAATGGAGCCAAGACAAAATTTGGCAAAGTTTATTGCAGGTAATAGTGCAAAACAAAGAAGCTCCTGAGGGCGGAGACCTTGATCCATCTCTCCAGTCAGATAAATATATCAATGATATTTTTTTTTTTTTTTTGCCTTGCACAAGGTAGGGTCTCACATTATTCTTAGCTCAGGCTGACCTGGAAGGCTTAGTTATGTAGTTGTCTCAGGGTGGCCTTGAACTTCCAAATGGCTGCAGTTTGGCTCAGTGGTCTCCAACAATCCTCCTACCTCTGCCTCCCAAGTGCTGGGATTAAAGGCGTGCGCCACCACGCCCGGCTCCTACATATATTTTTTTAAACCCTAACTTTCTATTTGTATTAATTGGTACTGCTTTCTTCACTTAAGACACAAACTTCTCCTTTTAAGTAAAGGCAGTGACGGGGTTGCTAGCACATACCGAGTGTCCGTCTGTGCTGGGCCTCATTAGCACTTCAGCTGCAGCTCATCAGGAACCTCAGAAGTGACTGCCACCCTTGAACTCAGTGTACAGATAGGGAAACTGAGGCACTGAGAGGAGAGGGCAAGAAACTTACTCAACAGTCCCATGTTAGGAAATGACTAAAGGGCCCAGATTTCAATCTTAGCTAGTAAAATGAAAGAATATTAAGTCAGTAATCAAATGTGGAACGTAGATGTGGCAAAGATGGTGAGAGTAATATAGTAATGACACAAACGAGCGATAGCTTGGTGGAACCAGGGCATCCTACGGGCGAGCTATCCCGGAGCAACACAAGGCAAGTTAGGGACCTGTCCCTGAGCTTACGCATTGCTCAGAGGCTGCCATAGGGATGGGCTGTGCTTCCCAGAATTGCCTCCCTAGGGAGGGACACACAGGCCACACTGAGTTCTGCCTTGGACACTCCAACAAAGGGAGGTTGCAGAGGGCTCAAGGCTCGTCAGAAACAAGCTGAAAATACCCTGGGCTTTGCTTTGCTCACATGGGTGTGGTGGTCCAGCGTGCATTGGCCATAGGAAGGAGAGGGTTCAGTGTTGACTAGCGCTCCCCTCTGGATCATATGGGGAGATGACGCTTTGTGCGAGAGGCAGCAGAGCTCACTAGATGGATCACATGACCATCACTGACCATGTATCCCAAACTGCATCAATCTCTCTAGCCTCAAGTTTCCTCTCGTGCCACACTGGTAGTGTCCACTTTGCAGAGTTAACGCCCTTAGTTCAGTATCTGTCCTCAGCAGCCAGACTAGATTAGCTGGTATTATTTCTAGAATCTACCTGTTTCTCTCCAGAGTCCACCAGGAAGAATCTTACGCTGGGTTTGAGGCTCTGGCTGCGTACACCCCGGCTCCTGGAGTTACCTGTGTCGACAACCTAAGGAGAGAGGCAGCTTGTTCTCTAGGGGACTGGCTGTGGCCCCTGGTTGAGTCGTTAGGAGACCCTGTGAAGAGCACCTTCTTTCCTCCCTTAGGGTCCGAGGCCTGTTGAGACTCACAGACTAATCTAGCCAATATGGCATATAAAGCTGTAATGGGGAATGTGGATTGCATGTAGGCTAGGAGATTTTCTTTGAAAAATTTTTTTGTTTTATTTTATTTATGAATGGGGGGGATGGGCATGCCAGGGCCTCTAGCACCAGCTGCATGAGCCACCATGTGCATCTGGCTTATGTGGGATCTGGGGAATTGAACCCTGGTCCTTAGGCTTCTCAGGCGAGTGTCTTAACCGCTGAGCCATCTGATTTCTAATTGTGCTCCCAAGTAAATCTACATCTTCCTTTGTTAGTGCCTTGTGATGGAGCCAGGGCCCCTTTGACCTTAGAGCCTGGAGGTGCTGACCACTACTTGTTCTTAGTCACAGGACAAGGGGAGGGGAGGGCTAAACTGTCTCCTCAGACACTCCTTGGAGCTTCCCCAAAGTCCCTGGCAGAGCCAGCTCTCTTACCCTCTCCTGAAGCACAGTGAGGACCTGACTGTCTCAGGTGACATGAGCCTAGCGAGTCCTGTGTCATACACTGGTGAGAGACAGGGAGGGCTGAGGCTGCAGGGTCCACCCTGAGGGTGAGCCCTGGGTTCCTGTCCTTTCTCCTTTGGAGATACGTGATGGGTACCTTGTGTAACACACTGGAGAGTTCCATGCAGGCAGCTCTGGACAGGAAGTAAATGTTCTCCTAACTTCCGCCTTCTGGGTCATTTCTGACAGGTAGCAGGGAAGGCCACCATTATTTGAGCATGATGTGTGTAGCAGGCATTTCATATCTAATATCTCACTAAATGTTCACAGTAGCCATAAAAGGGAGATAATTAGGAATAAACTGACTCAGGTTGACAAAGTTACATATCCAAGACTGCTAATTAGGCTGTCTGTCTGTCTGTATTGAGACAAGGTCTTGATTGCAGCTAGGCTGGCTTTGAAGTCACTTTGCAGCTAGGCTGGCTTTGAAGTCACTTTGTAGCCCAGGCTGGCTTGTAACGTGCAGTGATCCTGTTCCATCAGCCTCGCAAGTGCTGAGATTTCAAGCCACACCTGGCTTCTAGTTACTAGTCAGTGGAGGTTTGGGAGCTAAACCAAATGTCACCAGAACCTTCCATATCTCCGATTCTGTGTGTCTTTGAGCTAATGACCAAGTTTTCTCTGCCTCACTCCCCTTCCTATAGCAAGAGTAACAGGACTGTTCCAAGGGGAGATATGAACAGTAAACGGACTGCCCATCTAAAGCATTGTACATATGTAGTCCTCTGTGAGCAATCGTAGTTGTTATTGGAACCCAGTTTGACCTCAGGTAACTCAGAACTGCTCTATTTTGGGACCCTACATGGTTTGTGTCTTCATTGATATTTTCAGTTTGTCTAGCAATTGGCTTCCACGTAGAGTAGGGCATCCTCCTGGCCTTCTAATCTTGTCATTCCTCTCTCCTAGCAGAGGTCCAATGGGCCTTAACATTGAAAGGTGATGCCAGTGCTGTTAAGTGTTGCCAGGAGGCCTCTCTAAGGGGCACCACCTTGGGGATAGTCTAGTGTCTGCCTTGTTTCGTGACCCAGAGTGATTATACATAGAGACATTGACTCAAGGTCACCGACCTCTTGGGAGCGTGAGGCTGCTTGCTCACATCTGGGTGGGTCAGGACACAGAGAGCGGGGAGTTCTGGCTGTCAGGTGGGTTTTTGCTTTTCTCTTTTGTATTCAGTCCAGACACCAGCCCATAAGATGGTGCTGCCCACATTCACGGTGAGGCTTCTCTCTGGAAATGCCTGCACAGATACTAGGCATTTCTTAACCCAATCAAGTTGACAATCAAGTTTAGCTATCAGAGAGATTATAGCCAAAAGCAGAAAGTTCTGAGGGATACTATGATGTCACTTGATGAACCATGTCTGTCCAACAGAGAGAAGGGCATCTGCTTACATGGGTCCTGGGGAATCAAACCTAAGTCGTTTGGCTTTGTAGGCAAGCGCCTTAACCGCTAAGCCATCTTCCCAGCCCGGTTTCGTGGTTTTGTAACCTCTTGGCCCAATGGTGGTGGCTCTGACTCCAAGAGATGGTCTTGATTTCCTGGAAGGTCTTTCAGACTTGAAGGAAGAAGCAGACAGCTAATCTTCAGAAAGGAGGACCCTGAGCAGCTCTGGGGCTGCCACAGGAAGCCACAAACCTTTGCTATAGAGCAGAGGCCAGCAAGCTCATCTTGTGGTGCATCTTAGCAGAAATCTTTAAAGAGCCAGGACTGTTAGCACATGTCTGTAATCCCTGCATTTGAGAGGTAGGGGTAGGAGTATTAGGAATTCAAGGCCAGCTTTGGCTAACAGTGAGGTCAAGGCCAATCTGGACTACATGAGAGCCTATCTGAAAAAAAATGAAAATAGAGCTGGAGAGATTGCTTAGTGGTTAATGCACTTGTAAAGCCTAAGGACCCATGTTTGACTCTCCAGGTCCCATGTAAGCCAGACACACAAGGTGTCACAGGCCCGCAAGGTTGCATATGTGTGCAAGGTGTCTGGAGTTTGATTGCATTGGCATAAGGGTCTGGCACGCCAATTCTCTCTCTCTCGCTCTCTTAAAAAATACAGAAAAGAAAATGAATAAAAATTAAGAATTAAAAAATTCTTACCGTATGCACGGTATATATATGTGTATATGTAAAGCATATTGGTAAATATTTGATAAGTTATAAAAACAGGGCTGGGGAGATGGCTCAGAGGGTAAAGGGCTTGCTATGCAGGCATGAGGACCTGAGTCCAGATCCCTAGAGCCCAGTCAAATGCTGGGTGTGGTTGTGTGCATCTGTCATCCTACTGCAGGGGAGGCAGAAACAGGAAATCCCTGGGCTCGCTGGCTAGCTGGTCTACCTGAATTGGTCTGTTCCAGGTTCATTGAGAGACCCTGCCTCAAAGAATAGAGTGGAGAGTGACTGAGGACATACCTGACACCAACCTCTAGCCTCCACACACATGCACATGCACACACATGTGCACCTCACACACATGAACACACACACATACATACAACGATATAAAAATAGACATATTTATTTTGTTAGATTTTTTTTTAGGCAAGCCCGACAGACTGCTCTTTTTTTTTAGTCAGAGAAAGAGAGAGAGAGAGAGAGAGGGAATTGGCATGCCAGGGTCTCCAGCCACTGTAATTGAACTCCAAATGCACGTGCCACCTTGTGCACATATGCAGTCTTGTGGGCTTGCATCACCTTGTGCGTCTGGCTTATGTGGGATCTGAAAAATCAAACATGGATCCTTAGGCTTTACAGGCTAGCACCTTAACCACTAAGCCATCTCTCCAGCCCTTATTGTGTGTATATATACATATATATATATATATATATATTTTTTTTTTGGTTTTTCGAGGTAGGGTCTCACTGGTCCAGGCAGACATGGAATTAACTATGTAGTCTCAGGGTGGCCTTGAACTCACAGCGATCCTCCTTCCTCTGCCTTCCAAGTGCTGGGATTAAAGGTGTGAGCCACCACGCCCGGCCCTTATTGTATTTTTAATATTTCATTTATTTATTTGAAAGAGAGAGGGAAGGAAGGAGAGAGAGAGAGAGAGAAAGAGAAAGAAAGAGAGAGAGAGAATGGGTGTGTTAGAGCCTCCAGCCATTGCAAACAAACTCCAGACATCTATGCCATCTTGTGCATCTGACATATCAGTACTGAGGAACTGAACCTGGGTCCTTAGGTTTCACAGGCAAGTGCCTTAACTGCTAAGCCATCTCTCCAGTCCTAATTTTTAAAAATTTTTATTATTTATTTGTATGTTGTAGTAGTTTGAATAGATGAACTCCAATATAGTCAGTGTTTTATTAGTTTGTAGTTTGCATCTGCAGCCACCTGGCTAGAGGCAGTGTCACGGGGCAGATTTTAAGGTGTGGTGGAGGGTTTGAGATTTCAATCTAAAGATACGCAAAGTGTGCCTAGCTGGAGTTTCTGAGGTGAGGTGTGCTGTGCTGTGCGGCTTTTGGCTTGTGACTCTCTCTCTCTGCTTGGACCTATGAAGGCAGGCCAGCTTCTTCTGCCATTATGGAACTTCCTCTTGGTCTGTAAGCTTCAATAAATCCCTTCCTCCATAAGTGTGCCTGGTCTGGAAGTTCATCTCATCCTGAAGCTGTCTGCCACATGTGTATTTATGTGTATGTGCATGTGTATAATATGTGTGTGTGTATGGGTGCACATGTGGCGGTCAGAGAATATTTTGGGGCGTTTCTCCTCTTCTCCTACACTTTTGAGACAGGGTCTCTCTTGCCAGTGCTGCTTGAGAGATTCTGCATTCTTTGGGCTCTGCCTCCCATTGCCGAAGGCATGTCGTGATTACAGATACACATGCCACTTGTGTCCAGCTTTATGTGGGAGCTGAGGAAGACTGAACTTGCAAGCAAGTGCCATATCCCCAGCCCCCCAAAACATACATTTTTTGTTTATTTTATTTACTTATTTGAGAGTGATGGAAAGACAGAGAGAGAAAGAGGCAGAGAGAGAGAGAGGGAGAGAATGGGTGCACCAGGGCCTCCAGCCACTGCAAACAAACTCCAGATGCATGTGCCACCTTGTGCATCTGGCTTACTTACTGGGCAATCAAGCCTCGAACCGGGATCCTTAAGCGTCACAGGCAAGCATTTAACCACTAAGCCATCTCTCCAGCCCCAAAACATACATTTTTAAGGAATAAAAGAATGAAATGATACTATGAGAAAACATTTTTTTTAAAGTAAAAAGCAATAGCTTTTCTCTTTTCTCTAAATATTCCCTAGTAAGAGGCATGCAACTGATTATACTTCATTAGTTTTGACAATTGTGGCTTGGAACTTTGGATGATCTCTGGCTTTAAAGACTGTCATGGCTGAAAGAGACACTTTATTAATCAGGCTCCCAACAAGGAGCCAAATCCAAGTCCGTGCTCAAGAGACGTTAATAAATAGACTGTTTACAGACGTATGGGAGTTGGCCAGGCACCCAGTGAGTACAGCAGGGGGTCATCTAGCCCTGATCAGGAGGGCCGAGGAGGAAATGGTGTTGCCAGAGGCCAGAGCATTCTGAGGCCAGAGAAGGGGGTCTCTCCAGAATGACAGACGCCGGCCCTGCCAGAGATGGTGGGGGAGGGGAAGGATGTCCAATCTCCCCCTCTTCCCACTTGCTGCTGGCGCACCCACAGATCAGCCAGCATGTCAGGAAGGTCAAGTGACAGCACTCTTGGTATAATCCTGGAGCGAGGAGTAGGGGCTGCCTGGGCTCAGGTAAAATGGGAGGAAGGGAAGGAAGGCAAAGGAAAACCAGCTCAGACACCTCATGTGGAAAAGGAATTTCCCTCTTTCTGAATGGGAGGCTAAATTTTTATTTTATTTTATTTTATATTTATTTGAGAGAGAGAGTAAAAGACAGAGAGAGAGAGAGAGAGAAAGGGCACACCAGGGCCTCTAGCCATTGCAAACAAACTCCAGACACATGCACTACCTTGTAGTCTGGCTTACATGGTCCTGGGGAATCGAACCTGGGGCCTTAGGCTTTGCAGGCAGGTGCCTTAATCGCTAAGCCATCTCTTCAGCCCAGAAGGTTGAGTTTTTAATTGTCTTCATGAGTTTGCAGAAATGTTTGGGAGTTTATTGTCACTTTAGCATGAGCAGCAGTAGTAGCTTTATATTTCACTTTTTAAACAAATTATTGATTTATTTATTAACAAGCGGGGGGGGGGCGGGTGGAGGGGAATATGGGTGCCAGCGCCTGTGGCCACTGCGAACAAACTCCAAATATGTGCACTACTTTGTGCATCTGGCTTTATGTGAGTCCTGGAAATCAAACCCAGGTCAAGTGTTTTAATCACTAAGCTCTCTTTAGACCCTCCTTTTTTTTTTTTATGTTCTGTTTTGTTTTTCAAGGTAGGGTCTCACTCTAGCGCAGGCTGACCTGAAATTCACTATGTAGTCCCAGGGTGGTCTCCAACTCATGGCGATCTTCCTACCTCTGCCTCCCAAGTGCTGGGATTAAAGGCGTGCGCCACCATGCCTGGCCATTTGTTGTTGGTGGTGGTTTTTTGTAGGAGCTTTTTTAAAAAAAATTTTTTTTTTTTTGTTTTGAGAGTGACAGACACAGAGAGAAAGAGGCAGAGAGAGAGAGAGAGAGAAAGAGAGAGAGAATGGGTGCAACAGGGCCTTCAGTCACTACAAACGAAGTCCAGATGCATGCACCACCTTGTGCATCTGGCTTACATGGGTACTGGGGAATCAAGCCTCAAACCGGGGTCCTCAAACCAGGGCAAGTGCTTAACTGCTAAACCATCTCTCCAGCCCCTACAGGAGCTTTTGAAGCCACATGTCCATTTAATGATGGTTTGGTTAAAAATAGGTAAATATGTTTCACTGATCCACTTGGGGGCAGACAAATGGTGTCACCCTTTACTGAAAGCAAATGAGAATTCTAGAATTCCCCTTTGCCTTAGAATGCCTCCCACTTGACTATGACAGTGACCTTTCAACTTCCATCTTATGGACTGAATGATTATTAAATATCAAGGAAGTTTGCTTTGTTTCTGTTTTTTTTTTTTAAATAAAATTAGAGAACAATGTCCCTATGAGTCACCTTGTATTTTTTTTTGATTTTTTTTTTTTTGATTCCCTTGCTACATCCTCCTAAATGCTGGGATTACAGGCATGAACTGCTATGCCTGGCACAAGTTGCACTCAGGCATGTCTGCTGCTCTACAATGACCACCGCTCTAGCGCACAGGCCCAGCTTGACCAGGCTGCAATGACTCCTCGCCTCTAAGTTCTCAAGAGAAAACTCTTGAGTGGACCAGCATGGGGTCAGTAGTCATGGTCAGTGGTTCAGATCATGAGACAACGTGTGGCCATGAGGAGTTGCCCCTGATACACATGGGCATGGTGGCATACACCTTTAATCCCAGCACTCAGAGACAGAGGTAGGAGGACGGCCAAGTTTGAGGCTACCCTGAGACTACATAGTGAATTCCAGGTCAGCCTGAGCTAGAGTGAGACCCGACCTCAAAGAAACAAACAAAAAAAGTTATCTTCAAAGGATATTGTTAATTGTTAATGTGGACTGGCCTTTCTGCTCTGCCTGGTGGAGGTCTCAGTCTATCAAGTCTCCAAACTCCCCAGAAGACACACAGAGAATTTCTTCCACAGAGAACTTGTCACATCCATGGGTGTGGGCATTCCATTGGAGGGTGGCCTTAGTTTCTTGCTGTTGTTCCGGTATGGCCTGCATTCCCAGCAGGTGTAGTTCACAGAACTTTGCTTGACTTGGAGGCATACTTACCAGCAGAGGTAAATGGACATGGTAGGTGGCGACTTGGCAAGTTGTCCCTGTGTCACTGTTCATACAGTTTAGAAGGCACCAAAGTCATTTAGGCAAACAAAGTGTAGCTTTCCAGCCTGCTGTAAAAGGTGCCGTTTGCTGAAGTTTGCAATAACTTGTTTCACATGACAAGAACAGAAACAATAATGTACTTATTATTACTACCATTAACAGCTATCGTTTATTGAATATCAGCTAACCACTGTGATCAGTGCTTTATCTTTATTATCTCATGTTGGTTTTTTTTGTTTGTTTGTTTGTTTTTTGTTTTTCGAGGTAGGGTCTTGCTCTAGTCCAGACTGACCTGGAATTCAGGCGAACTGAACTCATGGCGATCCTCCTTCCTCTGCCTCCCGAGTGCTGGGATTAAAGGTGTGCACCACCATACCGGGTTTATCTCATATTTTTAAAATGCCCACGAAGCAGGTCAATGAGAAGATTGAAGCTTTGTGAGGATGAGTAATTCACTCAGAATTGCACCGTTGGGGGCTGGGGAGATGGTTCAGCAGGTAAGAGTACTGGAGCACAAGCCTGAAGGCCGGAGACCATCTGAACTCAGTACCCAGCACCACATAAAAAATCCAGGTTGCATACTTGTAACCTCAATCCTGTGGGGAACAGAGACAGGAAATGCAGTCAGCCATTCTGATTAAAAAAAAAAAATGCCAGGTGTGGTGGCTCACACCTTTAATCCCAGCACTCAGGAAGCAGAGATAAGAGGAACTCCATTAGTTTGGGGCCACCCTGAGACTACATAGTGAATTCCAGGTCAGCCTGAGCTAGAGTGAGACCCTACCTCGAAAAACCAAAAAAAAAGAAAGTATCAGAGCCAAGATCAGAGTGCATGCAGCTCATCAGAAGATACACATTTGGGCTGGGGAGATGGCTTAGCGGTTAAGGCACTTGCCTGCAAAGCCTAAAGACCCAGGTTCAACTCTCCAGGTCCTGGGTAAACTAGACACACATGACACAAGTGTGCAAGATTGCACATGTGCACAAGATGGTGCATGGATCTGGAGTTCAATTGCAGTGGCTGGAGGCCCTAGCATGCCAATTCTCTTTCTTGCTTATAAAAAGTTAAATAAAAAAGAAAAATACAAACTGATAGACATTCATACTCAGGGTTGAATAGGCCAGGAGAGAACAGAGCTTAAACTAATAAGAAAGAGGTCAAAAAGGTCAGCTCCTCATGAATTTCCAGAAAGGTATTATGGAAATATAGTACTATGGTAAGTTTATAGCAGGTGTTTTGATAGGTAAGTGAATGAATGAATGAATGAATGAATGAATGTGTGAACCGTCTGGATTTGAAGACAGTCAAATGACAGCAGCACAGGATTGCAACCTCTAGGCCTGGCTCGCCTCCGCCCCCCACTCATGCTGTGCCTTGAGAAAATAGTTTCTCTTCTCCGAGGCCTCTGCTTCCTCACCTGTGAACTATTCATTCTGTAAGGCCCAGGGGACCCCCTCCACAATCGTATAGTTGAGAACATCCCCGAGCAATAATTGTGCAGACACTGTAGATCTGTGACGAGGCGGGGACTGCAGGTGTGTTAGGAGAGCCAGCTGCTGTAAGTCATTTTCTAGAGGGCCCTGTGATGCCCTTGGGGACAGTTGGCTTGGCATCTGGTTGTCCTTAAGGAAACATTTGCTGCCAGTGGGCTTGCCTGGTCACTGTCATTTTGTTACCCAGACCCTTGGCTCATGCTTTTGATGTTCACTGCTCAGATCAGAATGGATGGTTTTGTTTCAGAGCCTGGACCCCTTTCCTTAGGCTGCGCCAAGCTTTCCAGCTTTGGGAGCAGATAGGTGTGCTATCCAGGAGCTGGGGTCATGGACACTTCAGTTCGGTGTTTTAGAAGGCATGAATGAAGCTGGGCATGGTGGTGCACGCCTTTAATCCCAGCACTTGGAAGGTAGAGGTAGGAGGATTGACCTGAATTCAAGGTCACCCTGAGACTACATAGTTAATTCCAGGTCAGCTGGCCAGAGTGAGACCCTACCTTGTAAAAAAAAAAAAAAAAAAAAAAAAAGAAAAGAAAAGAAAAGAAAAGAAGAAGAAGAAGGAGGAGGAGGCATGAATGAACTTCATAGGTATCAGAATTGGGGGGGAGTCCATGAGAGCTTGGGTACCCCTTCAGAATCCTTGAAGTAGAAGAGAACTGATGAACCCAAAGAGACCCAGGAGACTCTTCAAGCAGCTAGCACCCACATTTGTTTTGAAGGTATCTCCTGGACTCTCCCTGATGACCCATGGGGCCCATTACCTGGATAATATTTCATGAATTTGCCAGAGTTTTGTTTTATTGGCTGTAGGTAGCATAACCAAGCTCACCACCTCCCCATTGCCCACCCATCCTCCCCTCTGCCGCCTTGCTCCCAGGCTCCATTAGCATTTTGCGGATCGCAAGCCAGTAGTGACACAACTAACAGAGCCCCAAACAACTACTCTATACCCCTCTCCCCTCCCTGCTTTGGATACCCTTGAATCAGAAAGATTTAGAGTATACCAGGCTCTGTTTTGTGAAGGGCACTTAGAGATCACCCTTGAAAAACACAGCCTGGCCAATTGAGGCTGGAAGAGTATATTGTCCATTTGCCTCCTAAAGGCTCAGAGATGGCCTGCAGGACAGAAACCTGTCTCATGCTGACACCTCTAAATGGAATGACGCACGAGATCTTGCACTTCTGTGCTTCCGACATCACCTAGAACATGCTTTTGAAAAAGCTAGCTAGGGGCATACATGCTTGAGTGGGTGTAGGGTGAATGTCCCAGGATCTATGGGGTCCTTGACCCCCGCATGCAGAACTGCCAAGGAAGTGTGTGATACCTCATGCCTTTCATTCCAGCCCTGCAGAAGCTGAGGCAAGAGGGTCAAGGCTTTCAGGCCTAGCCTGGTGACAAGTTGAGATTCTTCTTAAAAAACCAAAAGGGGCTTGTGAGATGGCTTAGCGGTTAAGGCGCCTGCCTCTTAAGCCTAAGAACGCCAGTTCCAATCTCCAGGTCCCACATTTAGCCAGATGCAAAGCGATGCAAGGGCGCAATGCCGCACTTGGCCACAAGGGATGCACACATCTGGATTTCATTCGCAGCAACTGAGAGGCTGCTGGCATGCCCATCTCTGTCTTCCTCTCCCTCTCTCTTTGTGTCTCTCTCCAAAAAAATAAAAATAAAAAAATAAAAACCAAAAGGAGGGCCTGGAGAGATGGCTTAGTGGTTAAGGCTCCTGCCTGTGAAGTCTAAGAACCTCCAGGTTCGAATCTCCAGGTCCCATGTTTAGTCAGACACAAAAGTGATGCAAGCACTCAATGCCGCGCATGCCCACAAGGGGGTGCATGCATCTGGAGTTCTTTCAGAGCAGCTGAAAAGGCTCTGGTGTGCCCATTCTCTCTCTGCTCTTCCTCTCTCTCTCTCTCTCTGTTTCTCTCAAATAAAAAAATTTTCAAAAAAAGGAGACAGTAGGGCACATGAAAAGAGTGAAGCCCAGGGCTGGGGGAAATGGCTCAGCAGGGAAGAGTGTTTTCTGTAAAAGCATGAGGCCCGAGAGGTGCTGGTTCGCCCTGAATATGATTCCCCACCACCCACATAAACAGGTGTGCCTCCTGCCTTTAATCCTGTTCCCATGGAAAACTGAGACTGGAGAATTGCTGGTCAGCCAGTCTAACCCAAAGCACAGTATCTCTGGGATCCACAAGGGATTCTGTGCCAAGGAAGCACGCAGATGAGTGAAAGAATACTTAGTACACCTGACGCTTTCCTCTGGCCTCTGTGCATGTGCATGAGGCAAACACATCTGCAGACACATGTACCTGTACCACACACACACTGTGCACTCATACCATGCCACATACTATACACACACACGTGCACAAAAGAAAGTGAATCTTTTATTTTTTTCTTTTTGGTTTTTTGAGGTAGGGTCTTGCTCTAGCCCAGGCTGATCTGGAATTCACTATTGTAGTCTCAGTCTGGCCTTGAGCTCACAGCGATCCTCCTACCTCTGCCTCCTGAGTGATGGGATTAAAGGCATGTGCCACCATGCCTGGCATGAATCACTTTTGCTAGGCTGAAGACACCCAAAGTGCATAACAATCAGAAAACCTATGCTATGTTATAGATCCTGACTATGTAACTGTTTGAGGCTTGCAGGCCATTCTCCAAGAGGGATATCCTGGTTCTTTGTAGCCCTTCTGCCCTGTGAGCAAGACAACTGGAAGTTGTAGAGTGTATGTGAATCTCCAAGTCTGGGATCCAGAGAAATGCACTCTATGAACCAGGTCTGGTGGCATAGGACTGCCATTACAGCTACTTGAGAGGCTAAGACAAAAGAATCTCAAGTTTAAGTGCTACTTGCACTAGAGAGTGAGTTCAAAGCCACCTTTGGCAAGTTAGCAAGACTTTGTCTTAAAGTAGGTTTTAAAAAAAGGAAGGAAAGAAAAGAAAAAGGAAAGTAAAATGGGCTGGAGAGATGGCGTAGTAGTTAATGCACTTGCCTGGGAAGCCTAAGGACTCATATTCAACTCTGCAGGTCCCACATAAGCCAGATGCACAGTGACACATGCACAAGGGGGGCACACATTTCTGGAGTTCAATTGCAGTGGCTAGAGTCCCTGGCGTGCCAATTCTTTCTCTCTTTCTCTCACATAAAAAAAAAAAAAAAGGTAGTCTGTTGGGCTTGCCTAAAAACAAAAACAAACAAAAAAAAAAAAAAAAAGAAAGAAAGAAAGAAAGAAAGAAAGAAAAGGAAAGTAAGAAAGGAAAGTGGGTTGGGGAATATAGCTCACTGGCATCAGTGAGGTCCTGGGTTCAATCCCCTGTATGGCAACAAACAACAAAAGCATTCGCTGCTAAGCACCTTACTGAACACCTCAGCTTGTCCTTGGAGTAAGTGAGGGAGGGGCACTGGTCAGTCAAAGAAGAGATAAGCAAGGGCAGTCAGGGCTCAGGACATGCAAAGTACCGAGGTGTATTTGGAATGACCAGTTTTCATGGATAAAGTGTCCAGGGATCCCAGAATTCTTTTTATTAGAGAAGACCAGCCCCTGTGGGAATGGCTCCCTGTAGTATCAGAACAGGCTAGGGGCTCAGGGCTTCCTAGTTGATTTTAATTTCCATCCTTCATTTTTAGGAATTAAGTCTCTCAACTCAGTGAGAGAGAGAGATACCAGGACATTTCTCCAAAGGACCACTTGTTTGTTTGTTAAATGGGTTTTGAAATTTGTTTGTTTGTTTTTTTCGAGGTAGGGTCTCACTCTGGCCCAGGCTGACCTGGAATTAACTATGCAATCTCAGGGTGGCCTGGAACTCACTGCGATCCTCCTACCTCTGTCTCCCCAGTGCTGGGATTAAAGGCCTGCGCCACCACGCTGGGCTTGGGTTTTGAAATTTTAACGAATGAATCTGAGACACTGTCTCATGTAGCCTAGGGTGGCTTCCTACTCCCTATGTTGCTAAGTGCTGGGATTGAAGGCATGTACTACCATGCCAAACTTCTAAGGGGGCCATTTCTGCCATCCCAAGCCATGTGCCAGGTCAAAGGTCTCCCACTTGGTAATAGCAAGTGGCAGGCAGAAATATTGACAATTTCCTGTTTGGGAAACAGTTCACTCAACGCAGTAGAGAGGGACTGGGCAGGAAGGAGAGGAGCCCGGAGAGTTAACTGTGACCCGGATGAAAGGCCGGGTTTGACAAAGGCATGCTGGGTAAACTAGGAAGTTTTAGAAATGCCAGCGTTCCCCTTAGGGACCAGCCAGGCCCAGCCCAGGACAAAAGACAAATTTAGATGCTCTGGCTACTATTTTTGGAGGCTGATTCACATTGATTCACTGCTGCTTCTAATGGTGGGCACTTCAGATCAAGAGCCACTTCCTGCACAGCCCTGCCCAGCATGCCCAGGACTGTATATGGTACCAAGAGCTTAAAGCGCCCCCCACCCCCGCCCGAACCTACGCGAACTGATAGAAAGGGATGTGACCCAAGGCTGTTTCAGTAATCCTGTGCACCTTGGGCTCTGGCTAAACCTACAGTTTTGGGAAAGAGGGCTGAGAACAAGAAGCATCCAGAAACTTCTCTGGGTTTCTCCTTGGTTGCTGAATTCATAGGGAGGCCGCACTGTGGGGAAACACAGCCACTTTTCCTGCACAGATGAAATTCCTTTTCATGTGCCCTTGGGCAGCAAGAGGGGCCACAGCCAGGGGAACAGGACATCGGTGTGATGTCCTTATGGGACCACATCTGGAGTGGATGAAAGAGAGGGGAACAGAATGCATTATGGGAAGTTTCCAGCCCAAAGCCCAGAGGAGTAGAGTCAGTGTTCTTGGAATAGTCACGTTCCTGTTTCCTTAGTAGTCTGCCCCCGCCCCCCTTCTAAAACTTATTTGCAAGCAGAGAGAGAGAAAGAGAGGGAGAGAGAATAGGCACACCAGGGCCTCTAGCCACTACAAACAAACTCCAGACGTATGTGCCACTTTGTGCAACTGGCTTTATGTGGGCACTGGGGAATGAAACCCGGGTTGGTAAGTTTTGCAGGCAAGCACCTTAACCCCCGGGCCATCTCTCCAGTCCAGTCTCTCCTTTCTTATGACAGGGAAACAAGACTGGGATTTTCTGACTCTGCAGCAAATCCCATCTTTATTCCATGGAGACTTCAGGGTGGGAAATACCAGATGCAGCTCTCATTTGTGCCCTTGCTTTTAAAAACACATCTCTGGGGCTGGAGAGATGGCTTAGCAGTTAAGACACTTGCCTGCAAAACCTAGGGACTCATGTTCAACTTTCCAGATCCCACGTAAGCCAGACGTACAGTGATGCAAGCACACAATGGTGCACATGTACACAAGGGTGTGACCGCGTTTGGAGTTTGATTGCAGTGGCTGCAGAGCGTGGTGCACCATTTTTTTCCTCTCTCTCATAAAAAAAGGCCATTCTGTTGGGCTTGCCTCAAAACAACAACAACAACAAAAGCAACATCTCTGTGAATGTCTTTGCTGGCAGACACCTGGCAAGTACCTCCTATGAGACATGAAAAAAACTGATCTATTTTGGGGGGCTGGGACAGCAGCTAAAGCTGGACAAAAAGTGGTGAATGAGGCTGTGATCCCAACATGTCTACATCAAGGGGAGGCGGAGGCAGAGCCAGGAGAATTGGGAAGCTCGCAGGCCAGCTAGATTGTCACTCATGCCTTTAATCCCAGCACTGAGGAAGCACAGGTAGGAGGATCTCTGTGAGTTCGAGGCCACCCTGAGACTGTATAGTAAATTCCAGGTCAACCTGGGCTAGACCAAAACCCTACCTCGAAAAACCAAAACCAAAAAAACCACAAGAGAGACCCTGTCTCAGAAACGAAGAAGGTGGAAGGCGAGCAGACGTGCTCCGAGATTGTCCTGTGATTCCACATGTGCACTTGGTGTGTGTACACCTGTACACCACCACCCACGCCATTCAAACTCATTCAAAATTGATCTTATTTCTGGGTGTGGTGGCGCACGCCTTTAATCCCAGCACTCAGGAGGCAGAGGTAGGAGGATCACTGTGAGTTGGAGGCCAGCCTGGGAGTACAGAGTGAGTTCAAGGTCAGCCTGGGGTACAGTAAGACCCTACCTCAAAAACAACAACAACAACAAAAAACCTGATTTTATTTTGGGACAGGTATGTGTGTGTGTATGTGTGTGATGCATATCCATGCAAACACTCACGTGATCTTCCCTAGTGTATAGACTGTAGCACCCCAAATTTTACAGTACCTGCTTCTATCTGTCTATCTGCGCCTTCCTCTCTATTGCTTACCTTCTGAACTGAGTGGCTCCATCTGCCCAGTCTTGGTGCACAGAGCTTGGTAATTCATGGGTGCTCAGTATGCATTTGCCCAACGTAAAGAACAGATGAGGGACCTGCACCTACACCTTGAAGAGTTTGTCTTTTTGTAGCTCAGGTAGAGCACACGCCTAAAATGTACAAGGCCCAAGTTCTTCAGAGCAAAGGAAAGAAAATGAAGGAAAAAGGAAGGAATGGACAATTCTATTCTTTCCCCACTTGCTATTTTGGTACCTTGTTGAAATCAATTGATTGTAAGTGTAATGGTTCATTTATAGACTCTCAGTTCTGTTCAATTGATCTGTTTGTCTCCTTATTTTAACATGTCATCATAGCTTTATAGTAGGTGTTGCAATGAGAAATGTTGATTATTTTTTTAAAGACTGTTTTAGTGATTTTTGGTCCTTTTTATTTCCATATTAAATTGGAAATATCTGCTTGTCAATTTTTAAAATAAAACTATTCTACAAATATTTACCTATGTTTACCTATGATTTTATTTTCTTTTATTAACTCCAGATGCCTGCACCACCTTGTGCATCTGGCTTATGTGGGTCCTGAGGAATCGAACCTGGGTCCTTTGGCTTTGCAGGCAAGCACTTTAACTGCTAAGCCATCTCTCCAGCCCTATCCTACAATTTTGACAGGGACTGCATTGAATCTAAAGATCTGTTTGGAGAATTTTCTCATCATAACACCATTAAGTCTTCTGATAGGTGAACATGGTGTGGCATTCTATCTACTTAGGTCTTCTTTAATTTCTTTCAATTATTTCTTTTTAGTGTTTGTACTATAATTTTTGCATTTATTTTGTTAGGTGTATTTCTTTCCTAAGTATTTATTTTCTTCTTGAATGGTTTTTATTAATTTCACTTTCAGTTTTTTTCATTGCTAGTGTGTAGGAATATGATGGATTTTTTTTTTTGTACGTCAAGCTTATATGTTGTAACCTTGCTGAACTCATTTGTTCTAATAGTGTTTTAGTGGATTCCTCAGGATTTTCTATACTTCTTCCAAGACAAGGTCCTGGGGGCCTTGTCAGGGACATTTTTTTAGTTCGCTGGAAGGATTTTGAAGGGAACTTTGTGGTTGGCCTGGAGAACACTAAAGCAAGAAGTATTCCCCAGATTTCCTTTATCTTCATTTCAAAGATCAGCTGTCTGAAATAGACTTGAATTTAAATCTGATGTGGCTGAGGCATTCTATCAAGAGCAGGTGGCTTTACTAGGGCTGAGTGGCTTAAGCATCAGAATTTTATTTCTCAAGAGTTCTGGAGCAGTCCGAGATCAACGTGTTCACAGGTCTGATGATGGTGGCTTCTTTTCTTCTCCTCCTCCCTACTTCTCCAGCATCTTAGTAGTTTAGGCGGAGGATGGCCTTAACTTCTGATTCTCCTGCCTCTATTTCCCATGTACTGGGATTACAGATCCAGGGGATCCAAGGTAGGGCTTTGTACATGCCAGGCTAGCCCTCTACCACCTGAGCTACATCCCAACAGGCGCGATTTCTTCTGAGGCATTTCTCCGATGGCCACCTTCACCCTATGTCCTCACGTGCACTCCTGCAGTCTCTCAGAGTCCAAATGCCCTCTGCTTATAAGGACAGCAGTCAGATTGGATTAGGACCATCCTGAGTGCCTCATTTTAATTTCATCACCTCCTTAAAGGCTTTATCTCCAACAACAGTCATATTCTGAAGTAGTGGCAGTTAGGGTTTCAGAGTAAGAATTTGACGGGGGCACAATGCAGCCCATACCAGTAGCCTTTGTGGTTTTCCTCCCAAAGATCTGATCTCTGGTTTTAGTTGCAGAGTTTGTGAAATAAACCAATCACTGTGACCACCAAATGGCAGGGCCTGAAGCCAGAATTTAAAAAGCATTGTTTATTGTCCCTGAGCCAAAGGATCCTGGGTATGGTTTCAGTCTGACATTTTCTGGAGACTCAGGGGTCTTAAGGACACATTAAGAAGAGTCAGCTACCAGCCATCAGACCCACATATGTACAAGACATCTGGTACTTCTACTTACATGCCCTGCCTTGAAAACCAAAGCAACCTCTCTCTCTCTCTCTCTCTCTCTCTCTCTCTTGCTCTCCCTCCTTCCCTTGTCCTTTGGCCTCTCCCACACCACCATGAGAAGATAAGGTGAAAACACAACCATCTACATTTCAGGAGAGACTTCACCAGAACCAATCTAGACAAAACTTTGGGGCTGGAGAGATGGCTCAGTGCTAAAGGTGCTTACCTGCAAAGCCTGAAGCTCAGGTTTGATTCCTCAGGACCCACGTAAAGCCGGATGCACAGAGTGGTGCATGTATCCAGAGTTCATTTGTAGTGGCTGGAGGCCCTGGTGTGCTCATTTTCTCTCTCTGTCTTTCTGTGCTTGCAAATAATAAATAAACAAATAAATAAAATCTTAAAAACCTTGGTCTTGGACTTTAGAGACTTGAGAACCATGAGGAGATAATTATTTAAGCCAATACATACATACATACACTCACATAAATACATAAAAGGCATGCATACATACATTCATACACATCATACATACATACAAACTAAGATGTTAAATAGTATAGTGACATACTTGCACATTCCTTCCGTGTGGTGACTCTAAAGCCAGAAATGAATCTCACTGAATTTTGCTCCCTTTAGAGCTGAGCATCAGTTTTGCAAATTCAAGATGTAACTACTCTTTGCTCTGCACGTCTTACAGTAGGCAAACGTGAAATGCTGCCCATCTAAGTGGGCACTGCCCATAGGACTGATCCTTAGGATGCACTTAGGAGTCACCCCACCTCAGCACAAGTTATCTCTTTCTTTGCTCCCTTTTCCAGATGCTATTTTTAACTCTCTTGCCCCCCTCCCCCGGGTGTTTTTATTGACATCTGGCCACAAGCCTTTTAGGAAACAGGCAGTTATAAATTAGCCACCGGGAAATCAATAAAAACCAGGGCGAGCTCTGGCGGGACTGATTTGTCCCCAGATAACCAGGATCCTGTAGACTCAGGATTTGGGTCTGTGGGGGTGTTTGCAGGAGAGAGCAGGGAAGGGCTGCTGCTTCTGAAGGCCTGTTGGCCTCCGTCCATGTCCATACACGCTTCTCATTGGGCCTTCGCCTTGTGTGCCCACGCACCGGCTCAGGAGTTCTCTAGATCAGCTGTTTCCTTATCTTCTGAGGATCTCATTTGAGGTTAAAGTATATTCTGTAAGTCCCAAGAAAGGAGAGAGCCCTGGAGAAGGCTATGGAGTGTGAGGTCAGTGCAGAGGAGTGGGAGAGGCAAGGGATCTCTACCAAGCAATCTGTTGTCAGGTCTTTGATGTCCAGGAGTGAGGGGAGGCCAGGCTTCTGTGCAGCAGCACTTCGGGGACCTGCAAGTCTGAAGGTCATCATGCAGAAGCCGGAAGCTAGGTCCACGGGGTGCTGGCCAAAGTCACAGAGTGGTTTCATACCCTGTTCACAAACAAACAATCTTACTGCTTTGAAGTCCTAGTTTTTCTCCCACAAGAAGGTTTGCTCAGAAAATATGAGCTCATGGGTGGTTTACAAAAAGTAGAACTGCAGAGAAAAATGTCAGTCAATCAGCTTGCTCATTTATGGAAAATAGATGGGCCAAATTGGCTGCTGTACGGTCCATAGGAGTCACTGGAACAATTGGACTGTCCATGTCTGCTCTCTTAGATAACAGCAAGCCACCAGCCTCTGTAACGGTTTTTTTCTACCCAGTCCATTAGGGAAAATAGTACTTCACCAAGGTTCAGGGTGCTGGAGTTGGGTTCAGGAAACAGTGAGACTGGGAAACTGAGGCCAGCACCTCTCCTGCCCTAGCGCAGAGGAGGCAGCCACAGAACACACACTGCTGGGAGGCTTCAGATATGTGAGGGCATCGCTTTATGCCCACGTGTCCCTGGATCTCCCAACTTCCTCAGCCCTGATCATCAGGAAAACTAGCCCCATCTCTGGAGATGTGTGCTGGTTGAAGAGAATTATTCCTGAAAGAATCATTAGGAGTTTTCCATGAAGACTCTTGAGTTGTTGTCAGCCAGGTTGGGGACACTGATCTGAAAATAAACAAGTGCCATATTGGAATAGGGTTGGCTAACTTTTCTGAAGAAGAAAGAAAATATTTTGGTTTTGTAGGTTGAACAATGTGTGCCTCAACTGTCCTTGTAGTATTAAAAATAGCCCCAGGCAAGACACAAGTGCATGTTTCTGGCTGTATCCCAATAAAAGTTTATTTATAAAAACAATCAAATTTGGTCCACACACCATAATTTCTCTCTTTCTGTATTTTTTCCAAGGTAGGGTCTCACTCTAGCTCAGGCCGACCTGGAATTCACTATGTAGTGTCAAGGTGGTCTCTAACTCACAGCAATCCTCCTACCTCTGCCTCCCGAGTGTTGGGATGAAAGGTGTGCACCACCATGCTTGCCTTATAATTTCTCTCTCTCTCACTTTTAAATATTTTTATTTATTTTACTTTATTTTATTTTTTGTGAGGTAGGGTCTCACTCTAGCCAGGCTAACCTGGAATTTACTATGTAGTCTCAGAGTGGCCTCGAACTCACCGTGATCCTCCAACCTCTGCCTCCCATGTGCTGGGATTAAAGGCATGCGCCACCATGCCTGGCTAAGATTTTTATTTTTATTTATTTATTAGAGACAGAGAGGGAGAGAGAGAGAGAGAGAGAGTGAGAATGGGCACACCAGGGCCTCCAGCCACTGCAAATGAACTCCATACACATGCACCCCTTTGTGCATATGGCTTATGTGGAACCTGGAGAATTGAACCTGGATTCTTAGGCTTCACAGACATGCGCCTTAACCTCTAAGCCATCTCTCCAGCCCTACTTTCTCTTTTTAAAAAATATATTATTTATTTATTTATTGGAGAAAGAGAGAGAGAGGGAGGGAGGGAGGGAGGGAGGGAGGGAGGGAGGGAGGGAATGGGAATGGGAATGCCAGGGCCTCCAGCCACTGCAAAAGAATTCCAGATGCCTGTGCCACCTTGTTCATTTGGCTTACATGGATACTAGGGAATCACACTTGGGTCCTTAGGCTTCACAGGCAATTGCCTTAACTGCTAAGCCATCTCTCCAGCCCCTATAATTTCTTGAACTCTGTGTTAGAGGAATGCCATAATAACAAGAATGATGATCATAATGAAAGCTGCCATTCTGACAGTTACTTTGTGCTAGGTCCCATGCTAGGCTAGGCATTGGACGTTTAACTCACATATATTTACATACTTATTCTTCATGACCATTTGTGAGGACATGGACAGTCAAGAGCCAAAGCGCTAGGAAGTAGCAGATGCAAAGTTGAAGTCTTTGTTCTCAACTGAACTTCTGAAAATGCCCAAAGGGGCTGGGGAGAGATGGCTTAGCGGTTGAGGTGCTTGCCTGTGAAGCCCAAGAACTCATGTTCAGATCTCCTGGCCCCATGCAGCTAGATGCACAGTGACAGAAGCATGCAATGTCACACATGTGCCACAAGGGGAGCACACAGCTGGAGTTCCTTTGCAGCAGGCTGAAGATCCTGGTTCTCTCATTCCCTCTCTCTCTCTCCCTCTTTCTCTCTCTCTGTTTTTCAAAAATGAAAGAAAGAAAGAAAGAACAGAAGAAAGAAAGAAAGAAAGAAAGAAAGAAAGGAAAGGAAGGAAGGAAGGAAGGAAGGAAGGAAGGAAGGAAGAGAAAATGCCCAAAAGAAACAGGGCAGAAGGGGTTGATCTGGAGAGGACCAAGAGTGGCTCCTGACAGATGTGAGTTCAGTTGTCCACAGAGACAAGTGGGGAAAAGGGCCTTCTAGGTAGAAGAAATGGATCTGAAGTTTGACTGCATATGGAATGGTTTAGAAATGTGTGCATTTGGTGATGCTGGAGTGTTGAACACTTTGGTACCTGGGGCTGGAGAATGAGAAAGGCAGGTTGGCAGACTGAGAGCAAAAAGACTTACCAGTCACAAACTCAGACTCTATAGTTGGACCAGGGGTTCTCCAGTTTTGCCCTTCAGCCTCAGCCTCCCCAAGGGTTGTTAGCCACACAGGTTCCCCAAACCCCATTCCGTAGTTTGACTCAGAAGGGCCCAGGAATCTGTACTTTGTCAAGCCTCTCAGATGAGCAGCCAGATTTGAGAGGCAATGCATGGGAAGCCACTGAAATGTTTTAATCAAGGGTGACAAATGTCCACAGTTATGTTTATAAAAGGCAAGTTTAGCAGTGTGAATGACTGAATACCTCACGGAAGACCCAACCCTCCCAGGGCCCATTTGCTAGTTAAATACCAGCTCTTCCCATGAGAGGGAGGGGGCCACAGGATGACTTTTTTTTTTTTTTTTTTTTTTTTTTTTTTTTTGGTTTTTGAGGTAGGGTCTCACTCTGGTCCAGGCTGACCTGGAATTAACTATGTAGTCTCAGGGTGGCCTCGAACTCTCGGCGATCCTCCTACCTCTGCCTCCCGAGTGCTGGGATTAAAGGCGTGCGCCACCACGCCCGGCTAGGATGACTAGATTTTGATGAGAAGGAAATTGGGAATAACTGGGAGATAAGCTACCAGGAAAGCCTTGGTGGGAGCCAAACACCCTCTGCTGCCCCCTGCATCCTGCCCTGGGGCCTCTATACAATTTGGACCTTTTAAAATTTTTTATTTTTATTTATTTGACAGAGAAAGGGGCTGGGGAGAGAGAATGGGCACACCAGTGCCTCCATCCACTGCAAAGGAACTCCAGACGTGTGCACCCTCTTGTGTATCTGGCTAACGTGGGTCCTGGGGAATCAAACTTAGGTCCTTTGGCTTTGCAGGCAAACACCTTAACTGCTAAGCCATCCCTCCAGCCCATGATTTGGACCTTTGAGTCTTGACCCCAGGCTGGGCAGAGTAAAGTTACTCCCCAAACAACTCAAGACTTGCCTATCATATGCCAGGTGGTACTTCCAGCCCAGACCCTCACTGCCCTTTGCTTTTCCCAAGCTCTGCCAACCCAAGAAAAGGGCCCCACGCGAGTCAGAGGAAAGTTGAAATCAAAGACACTCCACATTTTATGCTTTATTTTACTTAAAAACTTTTTTTTGTTTATTTGTTTGCAAGGAGAAAGGGCAGGGGAGGGGGAAACACGGACATGAACTCCAGACACACACGCCTCTTTGGGCATCTGGCTTTATGTGGGTACTAACGAATCAAACCCAGGGTGTCAGGCTTTGCAAGCAAGCACTCTAAACCACTGAGCTTCTCCCCAGCCCTATTTTATTTATTTTTTTGTGTGTGTATGTATGTGTACATGTGTGTGTTTGCCTGTGGACATCAGAAGTGAACATCAGATGTCTTCCTTGGTTGATCAGTTGATTCTCACTTAATTTTATTGAGACAGGCTCACTCACTGAATGCAGAGTTCATTGATTTGGCTAGAAAAACTAGCTGGTAAATCCTGGAGATCTCATGTCTCTGTCTCCCCAGTGCTGGGATTGCAGGTGCCCTACCCTGTGCAGCTTTCACCTGGGCGCTGGGATCTGAACCCAGGTCCTCATGCTTGTGCAGCAAGTGCTTTATCCACGGAGCCTCTCCCCAGCCCTGGGTCTTTAAAAAAAACAACTTCTGGGCTGGAGAGATGGCTTAGTGGTTAAGGCGCCTTCCTGCGAAGCCTAAGAACACCTGTTTGATTCTCCAGGTCCCACATTTAGCCAGGCGCAAAAAGTGTCACAAGGGTGCAGTGTTACAAAGGTGCATTGTCGCACATGCGCCACAAGGGGCTCATGCATCTGGAGTTCTTTCACAGTGGCTGAGAGGCTGCTGGCATGCACATTCTCATTCTCTCTCTCTCTGTCTCTCTCTCTCTCAAAAGAAAATCTGCTGGCTGGCTGTGGTGGCGCACACCTTTAATCTTAGCACTTGGGAGGCAGAGGTAGGAGGATTTCTGTAGTTGGAGGCCAGCCTGAGACGACATAGTGAATTCCATGTCAGCCTGGGCTTGGGCCAGAGCAAGACCTTACCTTGAAAAAAATAAAACCGGACAAAGAAACAACTTACAACTTCTTTTCTCTAACATCCCCTTGTCATATTAGAGTATGTATGATGTTCTAAATCCTCAGCACATCATTAATGAGAAAAAGTACCTCTCAACAATTAGGAAACACCAACTGCGGGCACAGGAAAGAGGAGATCTGGGCTAGAGGAGCCTGGGGCAAATGTCCCCTGAGGTGCAGGAGCTTCCAGGGTGTTGCTGGGCAGACTCACTAGACCCTGCTAAAGTTTCCCTGGCTCTGGGATCCTGGGAGCCCATCCTGAAGGGGGTCTGCGCCTCGGCCTGTCCCTCTCAGGATGGGCCCTGCAGACCTACAGAGGACTCTGGCGTCTGGCCGCGACTGGAACTCTCTGAGCTCTCATAACTCAGACTTTTATAGAGGCAGGAAGAGCTTCAGAGAATGACTCGGCTTAACCCCTGGATTGAACTCTGTGCTGTTTACAAACAGTTAACATAACTGGAGCTCTTGCTCAGGTAACAAATGGTGGTGTAGCAGATGGCACAAATGTGGGTCTGACAAGAACTTCTCCGCGATGACCTGTGAAGGCTTAGTCAGAGGAACCACTTCAGGTCCAGCGGTGCTTCATCTGTGGTGTGGTTATTATCATAGAAGATGTTCGTGTCATGCTGCAGATGCTTGGTTCTGTAGGGCTCCAGATGCCACATCATGGAGGTAGAGCATGCAGTGTGTACAAGGGTGTGGAGTCAGGTAGAGCGTGCAGTGTGTACAAGGGTGTGGAGTCAGGTAGAGCGTGCAGTGTGTACAAGGGTGTGGAGTCAGGTAGAGCAGTGTGTAAGGGTGTGGAGCAGGTGTGTACAAGGGTGTGGAGTCAGGTAGAGCGTGGAGCAGGTGTGTGTACAAGGGTGTGGAGTCAGGTAGAGCAGTGTGTACAAGGGTGTGGAGTCAGGTGCAGTGTGTACAAGGGTGTGTGGAGTCAGGTAGAGCATGCAGTGTGTACAAGGGTGTGGAGTCAGGTAGAGCACAGTGTGTACAAGGGTGTGGAGTCAAGGGTGTGGAGTCAGGTAGAGCACGCAGTGTGTACAAGGGTGTGGAGTCAGGTAGTGTGTACAAGGGTGTGGAGTCAGGTAGGCACGCAGTGTGTAGTCAGGTGCAGTGTGTACAAGGGTGTGGAGTCAGGTAGAGCGTGCAGTGTGTACAAGGGTGTGGAGTCAGGTAGAGCACGCAGTGTGTACAAGGGTGTGGAGTCAGGTAGAGCACGCAGTGTGTACAAGGGTGTGGAGTCAGGTGTGGTAGAGCACGCAGGTAGAGCACGCAGTGTGTACAAGGGTGTGGCGTCAGGTAGAGACGCAGTGTGTACAAGGGTGTGGAGTCAGGTAGAGCACGCAGTGTGTACAAGGGTGTGGAGTCAGGTAGAGTCAGTGTACAAGGGTGTACAAGGGTGTGGAGGTAGTGTGTACAAAGGGTGTGGAGTGTGTACAAGGGTGTGGAGTCAGGTAGAGCACGCAGTGTGTACAAGGGTGTGGAGTCAGGTAGAGCACGCAGTGTGTACAAGGGTGTGGAGTCAGGTAGAGCACGCAGTGTGTACAAGGGTGTGGAGTCAGGTAGAGCAGTGTGTACAAGGGTGTGGTGTCACAAGCAGTGTGTGTGGAGTCAGGAGCACGCAGTGTGTACAAGGGTGTGGAGTCAGGTAGAGCACGAGTGTGTACAAGGGTGGAGTCAGGTAGGGTGTGGAGTCACGCAGTGTGTACAAGGGTGTGGAGTCAGGTACGCAGAGTGTGTACAAGGGTGTGGCGCAGTGTGTACAAGGGTGTGGAGTCAGGTAGAGCAGTACGCAGTGTGTACAGAGCACGCAGTGTGTACAAGTGGTGTGGAGTCAGGTAGAGTACACGCAGTGTGTAGTGTGTACAACAAGGGTGTGGCGTCAGGTAGAGCAGGTGCAGTGTGTACAAGGGTGTGGAGTCAGGTAGAGCGTGCAGTGTGTACAAGGGTGTGGAGTCAGGTAGAGCGTGCAGTGTGTACAAGGGTGTGGAGTCAGGTAGAGAGCAGTGTGTACAGTGTGTACAAGGGTGTGGAGTCAGGTAGAGCACGCCCAGTGTGTACAAGGGTGTGGAGTCAGGTAGAGCAGGCAGTGTGTACAAGGGTGTGGAGTCAGGTAGAGCACGTGCAGTGTGTACAAGTCAGGTGTGTGAGTCAGGTAGAGCAGTGTGTACAAGGGTGTGGAGTCAGGTAGAGTGTGTACAAGGGTGTGGAGTCACAGAGCAAGGGTGGTGTACAAGGGTGTGGAGTCAGGTAGAGAGCAGGGTGTGGAGTCGCAGTGTGTACAAGGGTGTGGAGTCAGGTAGAGCACGCAGTGTGTACAAGGGCGCTCTCACTCCCCCAGAAGATAGTGTTCCATGGTTCCTTCCTGTCTCCTGTCTTGGAACAGCCATTGTTGCATGTGTGTGCCATTTGAGTAGCAGGATGCTGACTTTATGTGATTTTGCTGCTAGGAGGTCCTTTGTAACCACCCTCCCTCCAATTCCCATGTTGACCCCATCAGTCTTGCCTTTTCAGGTTTATCAAAGCCTGTGCACAAGTTTTTTTGTTTTTGTTTTTGTTTTTCGAGGTAGGGTCTCACTCTGGTCCAGGCTGACCTGGAATTCACTATGTAGTCTGAGGGTGGCCTTGAACTCTCGGCAATCCTCCTACGTCTGCCTCCGGAGAGCTAGGATTAAAGGCGTGCGCCACCACACCTGGCATGTGCACAAGTTTTATCTGAAGACCGAGAAGCTACGGTGCCTTGCACAGGCCTGTGTCATCAAAGACACTGCCAGGCTTTTGCGCACACATAGATACTGTCCCTCCATGCTGCTGGTGGTTTATTGTGAAGACCCCCCCCCCAGTTTTTCCACCCCACCACAGCCTCTCGGTGGGCAAGGTATGAGCTCCCTTCTTGGCCTGCATTGGAATTTTTACCCCAACCTTTGGGGTGGAGGTCTCAAGGACTTTGTCACAACAGCTTAACATTGCATAGGTCTTATCTGCTTTTGGGGAGAGAGTTTGGAGTCAGAACCCTTTTCATTGTATGTCAAGGGCTGGGAAGTCACCCTAAAGAAGCAATGATGTTTTATGAGCTGAAGAGATGGCTCAGTGGTTAAAGGAGCTTGCTTACAAAGCCTGCCAACCCAGGATTCAATTCTCCGGCGCTCATGCAAAGCAATGTGGCTCACGAGACTCGCATTTGTTTGCAGTGGAAAGAGACCCTGGCATGCACATACACACGCACCCACCCCCCCCACACACACGCACACACACACAAATAATTAAAAAATAAAACAAAGAAGTAATGATGTTTGAAAATCACTTGAAGGTGGGAAGTTGACTCCAGGAGCATGTCTTGATTTGTGTCATACTATTAGCTTTAGGAAGAGACATGGAGGCTCTTCAAGTCAGTCCCTCCCCCGGAACCTAAGAGCTCAGATATGTGTGTAGTATGGGGAAGGGGACACCTGGAGGCCGGTGGTTTGAGTTGGGGGTTCTGGCAGGATGCTAGGCCACCAGTGGGGGCAGGGAGGCAGTAGAGGGAGGTGTTCTGAGGTTGGTGACACCTTTACTTAGGGAACAACTCAGGACAGGCTTGCTAGCCCTGGAGGTGATTTCTCTTCTTTTTTTAAAATTATTTTAAAGTTATTTTAAAATTATTTATTGATTTATTTGAGAGATACAGAGATAGAGAAACAGGTAGTGAGAGAGAATGGGCACACTAGGGCCTCCAGCCACTGCAAACGAACTCCAGATGTATGCACCCCCTTGTGCATCTTGCTTATATTGGTCCAGGGGAATCAAACCAGGATCCTTTGGCTTTGCAGGCAAGTGCCTTATCCGCTAAGCCATCTCTCCAGCCCTAGAGGTGATTTCTTTCTTTCTTTTTTTTATTTGCAAACAGAGAGAGAGAGAGAGATAGAAGAGAGGCAGACAGAGAGAATGGGCACACCAGGGCCTTCAGCCACTGCAAACGAACTCCAGATGCATGTGCCCCTTGTGCATCTGGCTTACCTAGGTCCTGGAGAATCGAACCTTTAACTTTGCAAGCAAACACCTTAGCTGCTAAGCCATTTCTCCAGCCCCCTAGAAGTGATTTCTTTAGCTGGTATTCTCAAGTAAGCAGCAGAGCAGAGAGAGAGAGTGAGAGAGAGAGAGAGAGGGAGAGTTGAGGGAAGTCTTTTTGCTAGTGAGAAAGACCTTGTACCCTCAGTTTTGCAAAGCTAGGTTGCTTGAATCAGTTGGAACTCATTACAAAATACTTACACCAGCTTAAGGGAAAAAAATAAAGTATTCATTGTTCTCAAAACAAAAAAAACTAGGATATCATCAGCCCAGATCATTCAGGACCTTAGTCAGCCCCCTGGGTCCTTTTTTTTTTTTTTTTTTTTTTACTCTTAGCTGGGGTCTGCCAGGTCACGTGGTCACCTCCCAGCCAATCACCGTCATCAAGGGGAGGGGTGCAAAGATGACCAAAAGTCCTATCCCGGGGGCTGCCAGCAAGGTCCCTGGTTGTAAGTGCACAAATTGCTTTCAGAAAGTGGGGCACAGGTGGAAACTTAGCACAACTAAGATGGGGTTCTGAAGCCTGCGTGAAGAAGTCATTTCCACGTGGTAGCTCGGGATGCCATCTGTTCTTCATTTCTAAGTAGGCCCGGTCCAGTCCTGCTTTTGGCCCCTTGGAGAACACACTAGATCGCACAACCCATGGCTGCTGAGAGATGGGATTCCCAAAATGGAGATGACTAGAGGCAGGGTGACCCATCCAACGGCTGGGGAAGACATCTCTTCTGTCACCTTCAATGACGTCGGCAGCTGCTTCTCCACCTTGGCATGCTGTGCAAGAACTTCCTGTTCCTAGGGGAGTGGCTGAGCCTCACTCATCAACGGGTTGTCCTGGTTGCCGTGCTTCCTTAAGATAAGACAGGAACCTAGAAGAATCGAGATCATGTCAGGAAACATCTGCCAGTGTCCCTTTTCTGTCTCTGCTAGAAAGCAAGGAGCCCTCTCCAGGGACAACCCAAAGACCCCGTTCTTTTTTTTTTTTTTTTTTTTTTTTTTTTGGTTTTTCAAGATAGGGTCTCACTCTGGCTCAGGCTGACCTAGAATTCACTATGTAGTCTCAGGGTGGCCTCAAATTCACCGTGATCCTCCTACCTCTGCCTCCGGAGTGCTGGGGCCCTGTTCTGGGTACAGAACTAGGATTTTTTTCATTTACATATGGTAATTATATGTATATTCTTATACACACAATAATGGTTTTCATTATGACATTTACACACAAATAAACTGTATTTTGTCCATAACCTTCTCTTATCCTTCTACTCTGGTCAATCCCTTTCCTCTTCTCTTTTTCCCAGTCAGTCCCTCTTCATTGTTATATTTTTTCTTTTTCCTTCCTTCCTTTTTCTTTCTTTCTTCCTTTTTCTTTCTTTCTTCCTTTTTCTTTCTTTCTTTTTCTTTCTTTCTTTCTTTCTCTCTCTCTCTTTCTTCTTTCTTTCTTTCTTTCTTTCTTTCTTTCTCTCTCTCTCTCTCTCCTTCCTTCCTTCCTTCCTTCCTTCCTTCCTTCCTTCCTTCTTTCCTTCCTTCCTTCCTCCTACCTTCTTTGTTTTATGGACTTAATGACATAGGTTTTTTTTTTCCTTCTTTCTCATTCATCTGCTCAAAAATCCTTCAGAAATGACTTGTACACTGGTGCTGCGGTTGGGGAACCTATAATCTGGAAATGAGTCTGAGACGACATGTGGCAGAAATGGAGGAAGAGAGGAGGTTGGGGGGGGGTGCCAGGCCTGCCTCAGTTGGGGGTGGGGCTCAACAGGGTTGATTGGAGGACACCTCCTACCACTTCTCCTCATTGAAAACCAGGGGTCCATTAAACAAATGATATCAAAATAAAGTGGTAGAGCTAAGGAGGAGGCCAGATGAGGAGCATCAGAGGCGGTAGTCAGGGCAGACTTGCTGGTGGAATAAAACAAAGGATGAGCGGGAGCTGAGTGCACTGGCACACTTCTAATTCCAGCACTTGGGAGGCTGAGGCAGAAGGATCATGAGTTTCAGGCCAGCTTAGGCTCCACAACAAGATGACATCTTGAAAACCAAGCAAAAGTAGACAAAGAAGATGAGTGAGAGTTGGCCTGGGAACTCCACATAGGAAATCCCACAGAAAGACCTGGGACCTCGACTAGTATATGCTGAAACACAGGGCACTGATATGCCCGAGGGACCCGTGGCCGAGATAAGCTGCTCACATGAAGTAATATTCCAGGACACCAATGAGACAATGCATTTTTATTTTAACAGTTCCATTGTACAATATGCAAGTATATCAGGTGCATTATGCAAAGACATTGGATAAAATAGATTAAAATGAGTTCATTTATACTTTGACTTTGAAGACAATCACTTTCAGCATTTGGGTTTTGATTTTTTGGCTTCCCCTCCCCTCTCCCATCATTAGTAGATATATACATGTATGTACACATCTCATATATAATGTACATACATAAAATTACTTACGATCTTTAAATGAAAATAGAACTATGACAATTGTGTTTTCTTCCCTCCTCCCCAAAATAAATTGTGAACATAACCAATTATGTTGGAAACCTTCATACAGATTAACTTTTTGTTGTTGATGGCCTGATTAACCATTTTGGATGACAACATCCTAGAATGGAGCTTTTTCTCTGGTCTTTTCGAAGAAGCCAGCAATAAGCGTTACTTTACTCATGTCTATGTTTCCTGTCTGGCTGGCTCAAAACTGGGCATGGCTCAAAAGGAAGCAGCAGATGTGGGCTAAAGTGGACTAAAGCCTGTGTTAAGCTGAGAACCATGTCTTCCCTAAAGAGTGTTGCCACTGCCTTGCTTGTCACTTGTGTCTTTTTGTAACTTTTCATCACAGCAAACCAGACCTGCGAAGTACATTGAAAGAGGGTATTTAAGGACTGGAGAGACGGCTTAGTGGTTAAGGTGCCTGCCTGCAAAGCCTAAGAAGGCTTGTTCAAATCTCCAAGTCCCACGTTCAGCCAGACACAAAAGTGACACAAGCATGCAATGTCGCACATGCGCACAAGGGGGCACAAGCATCTGGAGTTTGTTCACAGCAGCTGAGAAGCTCTGGTATGCCCATTCTATGCCTCTTTCTCTCTCTGAAAGAAAGAAAAAGAAAGAGAAAGAAGAAAGAAAGAAAGAAAGGAAGGAAGGAAGGAAGGAAGAAGGAAGGAAGGAAGGAAGGAAGGAAGGAAGGAAAGAAGATATTTAATCCAGGCATGGTGGCACATGACTTTAATTCCAGCACTCAGGAGGCCAGCCTGGGACTACAGAGTGGGTTCCAGGTCAGCCTGGGCTACAGTGAGACCCTACCTCAAAAAGACCAAACCAAAAAACAACAACAACAACAACAACAACAAAAGGGTTAGCTACAACTGAAACATCCTATTGCATGAAGCAAAGATGTGTCCGTGACTTTTCTTGTCGCTGGAAGCAGCTTAAGAAAGGAAGCGTGAAAGGTGTGATGTGAAGGTGAAGTGGCTTATGGCTGTGGTTGGTGGAGGGTGAAGTGAGAGGCCAAGAAGCAGAGATGGGATCAGAAGGAAGCAGGGCAAGGTCTGCCCCCTCCCCCGCAGAGATCTATTTCCCCTAGCTAGACTCCACCTTCTAAAGGTGCCACAGCCTCCCCAAGTGACAGCCAGTAGCAGACTAAGTATTCAAACGTGTGAGCCTGCAGGGGACACTTGACATTCAAATTGTCACAAGAGAGAAATTGTGTCCCCAGTGCTCTTTCTCAGGTGAGTTAAAAGAACACATTTTAAGAGTCTTGATATGCTTCATCTCATACTTTACATATGAAACTTTCTGCCACACTCTTCCTTCATGGCATTTACTGTAGAGAATAGCTGAACACCCCCACTCACTTTTTTTTTTCTTTTTTACCACTGGCAGCCTAAAGCCCAAGAAGTCTATTACTTTGTCAAGGTCATTGAGCTCCAAGAGCAGAGCTGGAGTGCAGCCTGGCCTGTTTTCTGCCCAAACTTCTGCCGTCCTCAAGGGGATGTGGCACATGATCTGACATCTCTGTTGGGCTGTGTTTGGACTGACAGCTTTTCCAGGGCTTCGGCCATTGGACTGGGAGGGGTTTTGCACGACACAAGGTCTGTCCTCCTGTGAAGGAATGAGGCCAATAGGAGACCCTGTTTCCTGGCCCACACAGCAAGGGGCTACCCCAAGTTTCACAAAACACCCAAGCACAAGACTGGCATGGACAGGACGAGGCCACAGAGTCTCCAGGAAGGGCCAGGCTCTGCCTTGATCTCGGGGCCTTCCCAGAGAGTGCTCTCATAGTGAGCGGGTGATGTTTATGAGGGTGGATTTAAATTTGATTCATTAGCAAGCAGGGCCCAGAGGAACATATTTGAGGGTATAAATCAGAGGTGGCAACCGGTGGCCACAGAGTAAATTCCCCAGAGCTGTGTGTGTTGGCCTTTATGGCATCTCTCTACATTTTTCTTTGAGCTTTAACATTTCTAAATTGAGTGACTTTATTTTTAACACTAGAATTTGGGCTTTTCTTGGAAACTGGGAGAGCTGCCAACAAAAGGAGGTGTTTCTTCATGAACCTAAAAGTGAATAATAGCTGCCTCCATTAAGTGGCAATTCTATTCTCTGCTTCACTAACAGCACCTGATGGCCTGAGTTCGAGTCCCCAGATGGCCCATGCATCTGGAGTTTGTTGGCAGTGGCAGGAGGCCCTGGTGTGCCCATTCTTTTTTTCTCTCTCTCAAATAGATAAATAAAAGAAAATAATTTTTAAAAAACAGGCCCCTTCATCTGTGCAACAGGAGGGCCTGCAGTTGTCTGAGGTGTTTTTTAAAAATATTTTATTTATTTATTAGAGAGAGAGGGAGGAAGAGGCAGATAGAGAAAAGAGAGAATGGATAAGCCAAGGCATCTAGCTGCTGCAAACGAACTCTAGATGCATGTGCCCTGTGTCCCCTTGTGCATCTGGCTTATATGGGTCCTGGGGAATCGAACCAGGGTCCTTATGCTTCGCAGGCAAATGCCTTAACTGCTAAGCCATTTCCCCAGCCCAAAATAATTTTTTTAAGTAGTGTTTCTGAGGCTGGCTGTTGGTCCATAGTGACTGGAGCATGAGATGTCTGAGGGCTTAAAGAGGAGATAAGGCCAAAGAAGGAGAATGGGGTGGGTGCCTGACTCAGAAGTGGTCTCTGGGCAAGCTGGAACATGCAAAGATTTGAATGAGGGGAGAGAAAATCCAATTCAGGTTTTAGAGAGACTCCTCTGGCATCATTGTGGGGTGATCAGACAGGCCAAGCCAGAAGTCAGGAGACCATGAGGCTGTTGACTCAGTGACGCATCACAGCAGCCATGGTAGGGGTGGCAGGGATGGAAGGAAGGGAAGTGGCCTGTGACATTCTCGAGGAGATTGGCAAGATGTGGAGTGTAATATTGAAGGTGGAGGGCCACAGAGACGGAGCAATCAGGGTGACTTCTGGGTGTCCCACCTCAGGCGCCATTCCCTAGGACACAAAAGAGTGGTGAACTGGGGAGGCAGAAGGCAATGGGCTATGACTGCAATGTAGTGAGTGTGAAGGCCTGTGGGACACTTGGCAGGACTTGTCTTAAGGCAACTGGCAATCCCATGTCCATCACTGTAGCATGTGTGTGTGTGGGGGGAGGGTTGTCAACAGTCATGTGTTAATTCTACACTTGACAGGAGCAAGCACTAGGGCTGGCTTGCCTTATTGGTGGGCTCATAAACAGCTCACTCTCTGGTGTAAAGAAGGGCATTGATGTGTGGCACCTTCTCGGGTCAGTTTACAGATGCTCCAATTACTACTAAGTGGATGTCACTGACATCACAGCTGAGAAGAGATGGGCAGTGGCATGTCATCGGACAGTTTACACTCAATAAAAGTCAGTCACCTAGGGCTGGAGAGATGGCTTAGTGGTTAAGATGCCTGCCTGCCAAGTCTAAGAATGCCCGTTTGATCTCCAGGTCCCATGTTTGGCCAGACATAAAGTGACGCAAGGACGCAATGCTGTGCTTGCCCACAAGGGGGTGCACACGTCTGGAGTTCATTCACAGCAGCTGAGAGGTTGCTGGTACACCCATTCTCTATCTGTCTCTCTCTCTCTCTCTCAAAAAAAAAAAAAAAAAAAAAAAAAGCCAGATCAGGGCTGGAGGGATGGCTTAGCAGTTAAGGTGTTTGCCTGCAAAGCCAAAAGACCCAGGTTTGATTCCACAGGACCCATGTTAGCCAGATGCACAAGGGGGCGCACATGTCTAGAGTTCATTTGCAGTGGCCGGAGGCTCCAGCGCATCCATTCTCTTTCTCTCTCTCTCTCCCCCTTTCTTTCTGTCAAATAAATAAATAATTAAATAAATAAATAAATAATAAAGAGTCCAGATCATAGTGAACATAGCAAAATAAGTAGAAAGTAGTTGAATATTAACTCCCTTTGTTTGTTTATTTTCGAAAAAGTATTTGGTTAATTTATGTTACACATATATATAATATAAAAGTTTTGTTATATTCACCCCATTACCTTCTTTTGGCCCCCTTCCCCTCTTGCTAAACCCTTTCTTCTTCCCAAGAAGCCCCCCTCCTCCTACTATCATGTCTTTGTTCTGTGTGAGATCCACTGAATGTAAGCTACAGTTGTTTGCATGAGCAGGCATGGGTGGGAGCTTATTTACCCAAGCATGGGCAATGTCCCAGTGGTTATACCACTGAAGAAAGTGTTTTCCCAGCCAGACGTGGTGGCACGTGCCTTTAATCCCAGCACATGGGAGGCAGAGGTAGGGGGATCACCATGAGTTTGAGGCCACCCTGATAGTGAATTCCAGGTCAGTTTGGGCTAAAGGAGACCCTATCTCCAAAGAAAAGAAAAGAAAAGAAAAGAAAAGAAAAGAAAAGAAAAGAAAAGAAAAGAAAAGAAAAGAAAAGAAAAGGGGGGAGGGAAGGGGAGGGGAGGGGAAGGGGAAGGGGAAGGGGAAAGGGGAGAGGAGAGGAGAGGAGAGGAGAGGAGAGAGAGGAGAGGAGAGGAGAGAAGAGAAGAGAAGAGAAGAGAAGAGAAGAGAAGAGAAGAGAAGAGAAGAGAAGAGAAGAGAAGAGTTCCTCCCCCCAATAATCATTAACTGGCAGTAGTTTCTCCTAAGTCCTTCTACCATCTATGATTTGGTGGACCTCATTTTGTGGGTCACAAGAAGGTAAGTACAGCTGTTGTGATTGCGCGAAGACAATGGCCACACCATGTCCAGAAGACCACGCTCCATCCCATCCTCAGTCCTTTGGCCTTAAGATAACTTATTTATCCGTAAGTTTATGTAATTTAAATTTGAATAATGTCTGCGTTTAAAAGCCAATTCACCAAGTTCTGGAAAACTTTAACATTAGCCCTTGTGAGCTTGGCAAACAGTTCTCACACACCATTGTAGAGGCTCCTCCAAAGCATAGAGTAGAAAGCCCTAGAATTTCTAAGCCCAGCCAGTTTCAGTGGCTCCCCACATTCACCCACTTGGTGGGGGGAGGTAGAGCACAATCCAGAGTCTGGGAGGAGTCCTGAGCCTTCATTCCTTCTAAGTGAACCTGAGGGACTCTGCCCCAATGGGGGTCTCTCAGACCTTGGGATACTGTGTGGTCTTCAACTCCAGAGATGATGACTTATGTCACCCCCTCTGTGAGTGACTCAGGAAGACGCTCTGGACAGCCTGGAACAAAGGGACCTGGACAAGATTTATTTTTGCTTGCAGCTAAATGGGAAGCTCAGATGCTTTTCTGCTGTTCCCGCTATCTTTGAACTGCCTCCGATTGAGCAACTTGCACATATTTCCAAAAAGAAAGAAATGTTTTCAAAAAGTGAACACATTTTTTTTTTTAAAAAAGAATTGCTGAAGTGAACAAGCTGGAAAGGAAACCTGGGGAAATGTTTTGGCTGATTTCCTGTCATGGCAGGGCAGGGGAAGTGGACAGGGAGGGAAGGTCCAGCCCTGCCCTAAACATCGGTCACAGTGTAGAACCTGGAGCTGGGGCATTTCAGGGTTTAGCTCAAGTTCCATGTTGTTCCAGCAGCATTTGCTTGGAGGGGCATCTTGAGTCTCAGGTCCTTAGGGGTGATGACGATGTGGGTCTTGAATGACACATGCCAATGTGCCCATGTGGTTCATAGGTGACCTCTGGCTGTACTGAACAAGAGGGTTAGGTGGGGACTGCAGAGAACCGAGCCCTGGGTCTGAGTCTTTGGTCCTGGATGCACAGAGATGACATGCTATATCCCCCACGTGGATGGAAAAAACCCTGGAGGAAACCCACGGTCCCGACTAACCCAGACGTTTACCAAAGAGCCACTTCCCTCTTTGGAGTCTTCTCCGTAGGGTTTTGGCAAGGAAGTGGGGCTAAAACTTTTCTGCTGTCTGATTTGGGGCTGCCCACCTCCCCAGGGAGGCAGGGAGCAGACCCTCTGAGGGTCTTGGTGCATCCCTGCTTCTCCTGGCTCTCTCATTCCACCATCTTGGACAAAGGAGTGTTTACCCTTACTTGAGATGTTTCTCCTTCCAAATATTTTTCCCCCAGAGCTCTTTTCATGTCTGTTTGAGACCTGTAAGGCAGGACTGAGCTTCTGTTCCCTACCTCCTGTTGCTATCTCCCCATCCCTACCGCAAGACAAGAGATTAGGAAGGAAGGGTCTTGGGAAAAGGAGGTGGGGAAGCTGAGCTCCAGTGCCTACAGCTCTTGTCTTGATGCACTTCCTCCTGCGCTGTGCACAGCCAGCACTCCTGGCCCAGCCTCTCCTTCTAATGTGACCTGGCCCACTCTGAGCAGGGCTGCCTCAGTCCCAGAACAACCTAGTCCACCAAGTCTGTAGAGATCTGCGGGAATGGAGGGCATGACCAGGGCAGCTAGCCCAGCAAGGCAGAGGCCGGAGGGAAGATGTGAATGGATCTGCAGAGCTCTTGAGCCCTCTTGCAGTGAGTGGGAAGCCAATCCTCACTCAGGCCCATTTGTGAGGTGCAGACCACACTTGTGCATTTGTCCTGGCCCACAGAGGCACAGCTCAGCACTGCAAGCTCATCTCCAATGCCGGGACATTCCCCAAGGCTGCCCTGGGTGAGGGGATGGCAGAAGCAGGAGGGTCCTCTCTCCTGTGACCACAAGGAGAAGGGGGGGGCCCCCTTTCACAGAAAGGACACACATTGCCGTGGCCTCTGCTACCAGCCTGCCTCCAAACTCAGTGCTAGAGAGCTTCCAGGCATAGCAGGGCCCAGGACCAGGGCCTTGGGGACCTTCCAGGATGCTGTCTTTCCCCAGGTGTGCCTAAATTAAGTCCTTGACCCTCTCTGGGTCTCAGATCCCCTTCTGCAAAAGTGGGAGTTGGGGAGCAGTCCCCCTATCCCTGTGGCTATGCAGAGGGGGTGAGAGAGGTGTGTGTGGTCACCCCTCAGAGGGAGGAGGCTAGGCTGGATGTTAACAGCAGCCTAATTGTACTTACATTCTTTGGGTGCCAGATGAAAACAAAAATCCCAAATTGGAAGAACAAAACCCTCCATTCTGAGAGGACTGAGTCACTCCCACGAGGTCAGAGAAGCTGGCTTAACCCCTCACTTACCACAAGGGCCTCTTGGCTCTTCCTTCAACACCCAGATTAACAGAGAGCCTTTGAGAGCCACACAGCATGCAGGCAGTGCTCCTCAGACACAATGGTCTCAAGCTAGGGGGTTTGACCTCTTCTGGGCAGGTCACAGGTTCTGGGAGAGGCCCCTGTCCACCAAGAGCTTCCTGCACATCCAGCAGGCTTGGCTCTGCAAGGAGCTGGAGAGTCAGACAGATAGCTAGGGGTGCCTGGCACTGCCTTTCACAAGCAATGTCTCTGGACTGTTTACTCATCCTATGAAGGGCCTGTTTACATTAACAGTAACAGTCCTCCCTTCACCACCTCTCTGGACAGCTGAGAGCAGATGAGGGCCATCTTTGTAACTCCTGATAACCCCTCAGCACTTCCTGTGGCATAGCAAGCCCTTGGGACCTACTCGGTGGGATAGACTTCCTTTCCTCTATCATGAAGCTCCCGAGGGCAGTGAACAAGGGGCCCCACTCTGATCACTGGGTGCAGGAGGGTGGCTCTTTGTGACTGGCACGCTTATGTTTATATGAGCACTCGGTCACGGGAGCCCTCTTCTGATCCCCCTTGCCCATCGTTCCCTGGTGGTCTATGGGGTTCTATAGCAGATCTCAAGGGCACAGCCTATACTCTTTCTTTGGGGGGGGATTTATTTTGGCTTACAGACTAGAGGGGAAGCTCCATGATGGCAGGGGAAATGATGGTGGGAGCGGAGGGTGGACATCATCCCCTGGCCAACATCAGGTGGACAACAGGAATAGGAGAGTGTGCCCACAGCCTATACTTTTGACCGAAGTGAGAGCTTCCTGGAGTGAACAGTTGGATGGACAAGCCAAGAGACAGTGGTGTGAATGGAAGAATCAGAAGAAGGGCCGACAGGAGGTCTGACCCACAATGGACAGGAGGATGAATGAGTGTGCTTGCCACATCGCAGCAGGGGTCATGCAACCTGAAGCTCTTTTGCCCTCAGGAGACCCCTGGCCTGATAACCAAAGGCTTGCTGTTACTTCCTCTCCCTGACTCTAAGAGTTTACACTCCAGTTCTCCGTGGAGTACAAGGGACCTGCTCGTCACCTGTATGCTAGCAGAACTCCTGGTGAATGAGGCCAAGTGAGAGAGGGGCAAGATGAAGACCTTTGAACTCAGCACAGCCTGGCATACAATCCCAGGCCTGCCACTCAGTACTGTGTGGTCATCAGCAAGTTGCTGAGTCTCTCTGAACCTGAGTTCTTTATTTTATATATATATATTTTTTTTAATTGAGATTTTTAAATTTTACTTTCATTTTTATTTACTTATGAGACAGAGAGAGAGAGAGAATGGGCATGCTCAGGATCTAGCCACTGCAAATGAACTCCAGATGCATGTGCCACCATGTGCATCTGACTTACATGGGACCTGGAGAATCAAACCTGGGTCCTTAGGCTTCATAGGCATGCACCTTAACTACCAAGCCATCTCTCCAGCCAGTTCTTCATTATATTAAATGGAAGTAATAAACCCTGTTTCAAAGGTCTGGGAGTATAGCTCAGTGGTAGAGCACTTACCCAGTATGTACAAGGTCTTGGGTTCAATCCCCAGTAGTGCACAAAAGTAAAACAAAGGGCTGGGGAAATGCTCAGCAGATAAGAGCACTTGGTTCACCCCTAGTTCAGTCCCTAGCACCGATGTGAACAGCTGCGCATGTCCCCACTGGCCTGCAACCCCTGTCCATGGGAGGAGAAGATGGAAAAATCTCTGGGACTGGCTGGTCACCTGGGGGTCACCAGTCCAGTCAGTCTGACCAAAAAGACCTGGCAGCTCCAGGTTCAGTGAGTGACTCCATTTCAAGGAAACAAAAGGGGAAGAGAACTAGTGAAGGACATTTGACATTCTCCTCCGGCCTTCCCATCTGTAGCAGACAGCTTCAGGTTCACTGAGATGAACTTCCAGGCACAGTTATGGAGGAAGGGATTTTTACTGAAGCTTACAGATCCAGGGGAAGTTCCATAATGGCAGAAGAAGCTGGCCTGCTTTCACAGGACCAGGCAAGAGAGCAAAGCCACAAGCCACACAGCACAGCACACTTCAGGAACTCCCTCTAGGCACACTTTGCATATCTTTACAATGGAATCTCAAACCCACCACCACACCTTAAGATCTGTCCAGTGACATTGCCTCCAGCAAGGTGGCTGCAGATGCAAACTATAAACTAATAAAACACTGAATATATTGGGGGCCATCTATTCAAACTACCACACCTCCTATGCAAAGGCATAGAGTGCATGCACCTGCACACACATGTATACACACACCACACCACTCATACTACGCACACACATGTGTGCCATAAAAACCTGATCTCATGGGGGTTAAGTAGGAAGTTAGCACTTGGCATTACACACACATACTCAGCAGGGGACCCATGTGTGACAGCATGACAACACATATCCCTCTGCTTTCTTTCATGAGCTGGGGGTAGATAAAATAGGTAAGGATGGTTGGTTTGGGGACTTCTAGCCTCCATCAACATGTTTCTCCTTTCTTTTCCTCAATTTCTCTTTCTGTAAAATGGGCACTGGTTGGAGACCAAGTGATCCACATCCAAGCCCGGCTCTTCCCTGTCTGGCGTCCGGAGCAGCACAAAGGGCCTGCAAGTGGGTGACGATGGAGCTGCTGAGGACCTAACAAACATGACTCAGTATTTTCTCCTTTTAAGGGCGGGTGCCCTAGAGCCCTGCTTACCGGAGGTTATATTCCAAACCACTCTGATGGATGTGAGGTCCGCATGCCCACAAGCTCCTGCAGAGCCCCAGAGGTCACCCAGGGGCGGGACTGGACTTCTACCTTGCTATTTTAAGCAGCAAGTTTACAATAATGGATGGAAAAGCAAACTGGGCCAGAGCAGTGTGGGAATGGCCTGAGGCAGGGCTGCCAGGACTCTCCTGAGCAGTGTGGGTTCCATCTTGTCACATGTGGGACCTCAGCCAGCCTTCATCCTGCTGCAGTTGACTTTTCTGGGTTTTTCCTGACTTAATTCATAATTGTTTTGTTTCTGACCAGGGACTGGAGAAGGCCTGTGTTGAAGAGAGGGAGGTAGGGAAGAAGAGTGGAGAGTTAAAAAATGGAATATTTCTGGATGTAGCTTTGGAATACTATGGTCCATGAATGATTTCTGGGCTGTGAGCATCAGGTTTTGCGAGTGGTTGTGATAAAAAAAAGAGCCCAGTATTCCAGGTTGGATAAGTCTGTGTTGATTGTGAGAATCACATGACCCCTTGCACCAGCCCTTACCAGAAGTCTCCCGGGAGCAACCTTCAACTATTATGTCCTGTCTCATCTTCAGCTGGCTCCAGACACTAACAAGTTTCATTGGTCTTCCTCCACCTGGCCTTTCAGTCTTTGGTTTGCACCTTTTTTTTCTGGAGGCACCAAGATCACATGAGTGCCTTCCATCTAGCTGAGAAGAGATTGCATGCCCCTGTAGTTAAAATTTCTAGTGCTTATGTGTAAATTCTTGTCCTCCTAGCAGCCAGCTTCCTGTTTTTTTGAACAATCCCCGATTTGTCTGCTATTTCTCGGACTACAGAGCACATATGATGCTTTTTAAAAAATTTACTTATTTGCTTGAGAGAGAGCGAGAGCGATGACAGATAGAGTATGAGTGCACCAGGGCCTCTAGCACTGCAAACAAACTCCAGATGCACGTGTCCTTTTGTGCATTTGGCTTTATGTGGGTACTGGGAAACTGAACCAGGTACATCAGGTTTTGCAAGCAAGTGCCTTTATCAGCTAAGCCATCTCTCCAGCCTCTACAATCTGTTTTGTGTAGACTAAGACATAAAGAAAAAATGGAATGTTCTTCTCCCATGGTTTGGAAACCATATTCCTATTATGGTTGGCTGGACTTACACAAATACCATACTTATTTTATTTTAAGAAACCACCTGAGGGCTGGAGAGAGATGGCTTAGCAGTTAAGGTGCTTGTCTGCGAAACTTAAGGATCCATGTTTGACTTCGCACATCCCATGTAAACCAGACACACAAGATGACGCGAGTGCGTAAGGTCATGTATGTGCACGGGTGGAGCACACATCTGGAGTTTGATTGCAGTACCTGGAGGCCCTGCATGCCAATTCTCTCTCCCCCACCTTTCTCACTCTCTTACAAAAAAAAAAAGGCCAAATTGGGAGTGGTGGCACACACCTTTAATCCCAGCACTCGGGAGGCAGAGGTAGGAGGATCGCCATGAGTTCAAGGCTACCCTGAGACTACAGAGTGAATTCCAGGTCAGCCTAGGCTAGAGTGAGACCCTACTTTGAAAATCCAAAAAAAAAAAAAAAAAAAAAGGTAAAAGAAACCACCTAAGAAGTGTAGCTAACTTGTCTGACTTCTCTGGCAGAATGTGAGTTTGTTGCTCCTTTGATACCCAACCCCCAACCACAGCCCAGTACCATGTAGTACCATGAATGAAGACTCGCCACAGTAATGTCATTGCTGCTGAAGTCTAAGCATAGATGACGAAGTTTACCACAGAGCTCACCCGTGATGTTCAGCTGGTTCACACAGTCGGCTCTGGGCTGGGAGACACAGCAATCCTGGCCTCACAGTCTCAGTCCCAAGAGACAAATCTGTCCAGCACCCAGCACAGCTTTTCCTGCTTTCTCCTTTTCCCTGCTCAGCCCCTGGCCTCTCCTGTCTGGATAAGTCCCATGTGCATTTCTGTGTTAGGGTTCAGCTCAAATACCATTTCTAAAGTAGAACCATGTCCCACAGCCCCAGGGTTCACAGCTAAGGACCTTCTCCTGAGGTCTCAGAACTGCTCATGTTCAGAGTATTTACCTCAATCACGGTGTTCAGCTGACACCTAACACTGGACTCTGCTCTTTGAGGCCTATGACCATGACCTTAACATCTTTGTGTTCCAGCACCTAGGTCGAGGTAGGTGAATTAGAAGTTCAAGGCCAGCCTAAGCTATGTAGTGAATTCAAGGCCAGCCTAGGCTACATGAACCTCTGTCTCAAAAAACACAACAACAACAGCAAAACCCAAAATAGCCAGGCATGGTGACTCACATCTGTAATTCTAGTACTTTGGGAGGTTGAGGTCAGAGAATAAGTAGTTCAAGGTCATTTTTGGCTACATACTGAGTTCAAAGCCAGCCTTGGGTATATTGAAACCCTGTCTCAGCAAAACAGCCAGGCGTGGTGGTGCACGCCTTTAATCCCAGCACTTGGGAGGCAGAGGTAGGAGGATCGCCAAGAGTTCAAGGCCACCCTGAGACTACATAGTGAATTCCAGGTCAGCTTGAGCCAGAGTGAGACCCTACCAAAAAAAAAAAAAAAAAAAGCAAAACATATAAACAAAAATAGATGAATGAGTAGATAGATGGGTGAATAAATAGATTCTGTCCTTGAGGTGTGCGCCTATTTCAAATATTTCAAGATGACCACCAGGGGGTGTCTCAACTATTTCAGAGTTGAGCGGGGGCTGCCCGTTCAAGACAAATGATTAAAAAAACCAAGGTGGGGATGGGATGGGGTGGGGGGAGGGAGGTGGCTTAGCAGTTAAGGCACTTGCCTGCAAAGCCTAATGACCTAAGTTCAATTTTTCCAGTACCCATGTAAAGCCGGATACACAAAGTGGCCCACACATCTGGAGTTTGCTTGCAGAGGCCGAAGGCCCTGGAGCCCTGTGCCCATTCTCTCTCTCTCTCTCCTCGAAAATAAATAAATAGCCAGGCATGGTGGCTCACGCCTTTAATCCCAGCACTAGGGAGGCAGAGGTAGGAGAATTGCCATGAGTTCAAGGCCAGCCTGAGACTATATAGTGAATTCCAGGTCAGCCTGGGCCAAAGTGAGACCCTACCTCAAAAATAAAATAAAATAAAAATAAATAAAAAATGTAAAACAAACAAACAAAAAACCACTTTGAGTTCCTGGGTTAAAGGTCTCTAGTTCTTTAAATTTAAACCTACCATCATTTTTTTTTTTAAATTCTTCGGGTTGGTTGCTGTGTCTGATGGGTACCAGCTTGGCTTGCAGCACTCTGGTTTGGGGGCCTTTTGGTGCCCTTTTGGTGCCCTTTCTGAGGGACAGGAAGGATCTCTGATGTCATGGAAGGTGGTGGAGCTTTCTGGCTATCCCTGAAGCTTCTAGAAGTCAGCAGCCCCTAGGACTTGGGACACAGAAGTTGCTTTGTTAGTGACGGTGTCCTTCGTCCTCCCCGCAGAGAGGAATGAGAACACGTAGCCAGGAAAGGCTGGGTGGTGTAGTAGAAAGAGCCTGGCCTCTGATCCGAAAGATCTAGGTACAGCATTAGAGAGACGAGTCACTTGATAAAACATGAGGATCCAACTTGATGTCCAGAACCCATGTCAAAAGCCAGGTGTGGTGGTGTGTGCTTGTAATCCCAGCCCTGGGGAGGTGGGGCAGGTGGCTCACAGTGGCACAGGAGACTGGAGCTTGCTGCCAAGCAAGTCTTGCCTACTTGGTGAGCTACAAGCTAATGAGATGCTTTTTCCCCCAAAAGGCGGATGGCGTACCCAAGGATGATCCCCAAGATTGTCTTCTGGCCTCCACACACATGAACATGCACATACACACTTAATATGCCCCCTCAAAGGTTTGGGTGTAAATACTTAGTTCTTTGTGTGCCTCGGGACCAGGGGCTTTTATTCTCAGAGGCTGTTCCCTTCTCTATAGACTGGGACCACCAATGCCTAATCAGAGGACACCCTGAGAAATCAAGTAGATGGTTTTAGTAACATACCCAGTAGGAGTTCAACAGATGGTGCACAAAACCAACTGACCCCAAGGGAACATCCTCCTGTAGTTATGGCTTTGATGAGCTGAAGTACTTCTCTCCCTTCTGGAACAGTTGTGTTGACTGTAAGGACCAAACCAGGTACAAAAAAAAAACCAAAATGCCACCTCTGCCTGTAAGTAGAGCCAGAAGGCAGGAGGCAATGCAGTTCCAAATGCCTGCTCCTAACCCTCCAGCAGTCTCCCTCTGAGGCCCTTAGATCCTGGGAAATGAAACTCAGCTTGGGATGGGGACAGGAAAGGATTTGACTTGTCCTTTTGGCATCTCTCCAGGCCACAGAGCCCATATTTCTTGGAGCATCTTTGGGGCCGACACAGCGGAAGTTCCAGGCATCCACAAGTCACTCCAGCCAGGAGGTTGCCATGCCCAACATTCCTGAGGACGAAGAGCCCCCTGGAGAGCCGCAGGCAGCCCAGAGCCCTGCCAGCCAAGTAAGCGCCCCTTTCTGTTCATGGCTAGCATGGCAGCAGGCCAAGCCAGCCACACCAGGCTGAGGCCCCAGCCCCCAAGCTACCCAGAGAGTGAGCTGTCTATGCTGGCTGCAGTGGGCACCTGGGGAAAAGTGTGTGGCTTCTATACGTAAGAAGACACTTTCTTGAATTCAGTTCAGGTGGCCAATGTCCTGTGAAAACATGAGTGTGGAACCATCTAGACTGTGTGTGACTGAGACAAATGAGAAATCAAACAACACTGGCCTTGCATGTTCCCTTCTACCGTGCAGAAAGATAGAAAAGAGGGCTGTCTGGACAGAAAGCTGGTCAAGACAGGGCAGTGGGCATAGCCAAAGGCTCCATTGAGTGCATCTGCTTAGAACGAAAATCAAAATTTCATACGAAATGATGAGAAAATGTCCAGTGACATTTTATTGCAAAACAGCAAACGATAAATAAGTTCCTTAAGAGGATGTTGTTGAACCAGGCATGATGACGTATATTGGCAAGGTCAGAATTTGGGAAGCTGAGGCAGGAGGATCACCATGGATTTCAGGCAGGCTACACAGGGAGATCCTGTCTCAAAATAATAACCACAATACAAACAAAAAAGAGGGTTCCATTATATCATCAATGTTTTTATCATACAAATGGAAGTATAAAAATATATTTTTTAAATATTTTATTTATTTATTTGAGAGAGAGAGATAGAGATACAGAAATAGGCAGGGAGAGAGAGAGAGAGAGAGAGAATAGGCGCGCCAGGGCCTCCAGCCTCTGCAAACAAACTCCAGATGCGTGCGCCCCCTTGTCCATCTGGCTTACATGGGTCCTGGAGAATCGAGCCTTGAACCGGGGTCCTTAGGCTTCACAGGCAAGCGCTTAACCGCTAAGCCATCTCTCCAGCCCTATAAAAATATTTTTACCTTGTATAAACTATAGGCTATATTTCGATCTTTAGATTGAACAAAGAATGAATCAGTTGTTGATTTTGACATTGATATGCTTTGTGTTTTATGTGAACAAAATGGCATATTCACCTGGTAACACATTCTTCACATTTTACTTTATAGCACTCTCATTAAGAGACTGTTTAAAATGTAAGGGATAAACCCATTTTTTCCAAGACTCTCCTTAAATCTTTTGATATTTAAATTCTTCCCTTTTGAAAACTGTCTTGCCATCTGTCATCCTAATTATTGTTTTCTTCATTCGATAACCGATTGACTCCATCAGACCCTCCTTGATTCATGACCTTGCTCATGAAATTTGTCCACGTGATTTTCTTTGATGTGAACTGTAGCTGGGCACTGAACCCGCCCCCTCTTGAATCTGACAGTGGTCCGCACGGGCCAGAGCCAGCTGGGATAGACTTGCCTAGCAGGGTAGGAATGTACAATGTACATCGTTTTTCCAGATGGGCAGATTCCCAGTGACTATTTGCATGTTATGATGACATTTGTTTTCTTACACATCACGACTGTGGGAACTAAGATAGCAAATATTTAGAAACGAATAGCTCTTTGTATCTCCGTATCCCAAGTTCATGGGTTTGAGATGTTGCAAACTTGGCATTCTTAAGGGTAGGGGGATGTCCTTTCCTTGAATGTCTAAATAATAAGGCGTCTGACCCCCATGTCTCTGTCTGCAGACACAGCTTGGGGTTTCATGCAGCACCCCACACCCACCCACCCTGGGACACCATCACCCTCATGGCTGCCAAGTCCTAGAAGCTTGGGGAATAAGAAGGGAATGGCAACATAGAGAAAAAACAATGGTGATTGGACTCATCCCCAGGCAGTGACTTTCTCAGACTCTCTCATTCCTCCGCTCCGAATTCCTCTTACAAAGACCATCCCTGACCCCTCCACTTCACCAACGATGGTGCATACTGGACCCAGAGTGCGAACCTGGTTCCCAAAGCCTGGGCAACTCCCCAAACAGTTTCCCCAGGAATAAAAGCATTACTAAATCAATGATAATCTAAGATCAGCAAAGGGACAACCCTATCATGCGTGATGACAGACTTAAACATATTTTATGTACTTATTTATTTGAGAGTAAGAAAGAAAGAAAGAGAGAGAGAATGGGAGGGGCAGGGCCTCTAGATACTGCAAACCAACTCCAGATGCATGTGCCACCTTGTACATCTGGCTTGTGTGGGTACCTGGGGAATTGAACCTGGGTCCTTAGGCTTTGTAGGCAAGTGTCTTAATGGCTAAGCCATCTCTCTAGCTCAAATGAAGACTTTCTATTAAATTCTGTTCTTCCTGCAACCAAACCTCTTTCAAAGCATACACTGTGAGATGTAAAGAAAGACAACAAAATATACTACCCTTCTGAACCTTCATGGCATTCAGTGGCTGGTAGGTACAGCAGGGTCATGACAGGGTCGGGGGAAGGTAAGTTTTTCAGTGGCACACTAGAGGGAGGGACCATGAGCTGGCTGCAAAATCAGGCTAAGAGACCTTGACTGGCCAATAGCGCTCTAGATGCTGTTTCCCCACAAAGTCAGTCTTCCTGTGACCTTGAGCCAGCTGGTCTTCTATAGAGCTATGGAGTGGGCTCTGATGGTCTCTCAAAGTCCTTCAAGTGTTTTGATTCTGTCTCTGGGCTCATAGGAAACTGAGACTACCTGGACATTTTCTTTGTAAGCTCTGATGGCATGGGCATTGCTGCTCAGAGGATTCAGGTCAACTGTAACCCAGGAAGCCTGGGGCCTATCAGGAAAACAGCACAGGGCTTTTGAGTATAGCTTCTGATGGTGGGGCGATAGCTCAGCCCTAAAGTATTTGCCTTACAAACATGGGAACATAAAGACCTGCATTCAACCGCCTAGAATCCACATTAAAAGAAAAACTTCAAGGGCTTAGCAAAGCCAAAGGACCTTGGTTTGATTCCCCAGGACCCACATAAGCCAGATGCACAAGGTGGCACATGCATCTGGAGTTTGTTTGCAGTGGCTGGAGGCCCTGGCGTGCCCATTCTCTCCTCCCCCCCCCACCCCGTGCCTCTTTATCTCTCTTGCTCTCTCAAATAAATAAATAATTTTTTAAAAAAGAAAAACATCAGGCATGATGGTGTGCCCTTGTAATTCTAGTTCTGAGCAGGTGGAGATAGGCAGACCAGTGTAGCCTACTTGGTCAGTTCCAGGCCAGTGAGAGAACTTGTTTTAAAATAAAAAGAGAGAGAGAGAGAGATGGTTAGTGCTTGATGAAGGATGTTTGACATTATTATCCTCTGGCTTCCACACATGTGCACATATACACAGAAACATGCACACATGCATGCACGTGCACACACACGAGTATGACCTCTGTAATCAGTCTAAGTTGTCCTTGGATGCCAGCTCCTCCACATTCTGGTCCGGAGTTCTGGAAGCTGAGTGTGTTAGTTTTCTGCCCTTGGTTCCTTGTGTGTTACAGGGTACAAGCGTGAGCTGCTGCCTCCTCCATCTGCCTATTTAACCCAGCCTGGGATTGAGGGACTACAGAGCTGCAGCCGTTGAGATCCTAAATAGAGGGACCATGTGAAATTTAACTTAAAATTTTTTTTTTCCAGGTAGGGTCACGCTCTAGCCCAGGCTGACCTGGAATTCACTATGTAGTCTCAGAGTGGCCTTGAACTCACAGCAATCCTCCTACCTCTGCCTCCTGAGTGCTGGGATTAAAGGCATGCACCACCATAACCAGCTTAATTTTTAAAACCTTCTGGCCTTTCTGCCAGGCTCTGGGACACTCTGAGCTCTCCAGAAGCTAACTGGAGTTAATCTGGTATGAGCTTCTGCCTCCATTGCATCCAGCAGACAGCCCACACTGGGCTCCTCAGGCAGCCAGGGCCTCAGGAGAGGGTCAGGCCTCCTGCAGCAGCTGGTGTCTCCAGGGGCTGGAGTCTGAGTCCGTGGGAGCCATAGAAGCCAAGCAAGTGGTCAGGGAAGCGGGGCTGGCCAGGGTTCAGCCGGAAGTCCTTGTTCCATGTGAATTCCCACTCTGCCAAGCAGGCAAGGAATGGAGCATCCTTCAGAGTTTACAGCTCCCCGGGGTCTAACTGGGGAGGCTCTGGCCCAGCCCTGAGTTCCCATCGCTGACCTGAGTATTAGCTGGGGCCTTCTCACCAAGCACAAAAGCTGGGGGACTAGGACTAGACTGGATTTGTGTGTGTTCTCTCTCTCAAATAAATAAATTTTTTAAAATATTTTTTTAATTTTTGTTTATTTTTATTTATTTATTTATTTGAGAGTGACAGAGAGAGAGGGGGAGAGAGAGAGACAGAGAGAGAGGGAGAGATTGGGCACACCAGGGCCTCCAGCCACTGCAGACGAACTCCAGATGCATGTGCCACCTTGTGCATCTGGCTTACGTGGGTACTGGAGAATCAAGCCTTGAACCGGGATCCTTAGGCTTCAAAGGCAAGTGCTTAATCACTAAGCCATCTCTCCAGCCCTTAAAAATATTTTTTAAAATGAACTAGAGAAATGGCTTCGAGGTTACGGCACTTGCCTACAAAGCTACAGGTTCAATTCCCCAGGACCCACATAAGCCAGATGCACCAGGGGGTGCATGCGTCTGGAGTTCGTTTGCAGTGGCTGGAGGCCCTGGCACACCCAATCTCTCTCTCTCTCTTTCCCTGCCTATTTCTGTCTCTCTCAAATGAAGAAAAATAAAAAAATTTTTAAAACTGTAAAAATATTTTTTAAATATTTTTATTTATTTATTTGAGACAGAGAGAGAGAGAGAGAGAGAATGGGCACACCAGGCAAAAAAAACTCCAGACGCATGCACTACCTTATGCATCTGGCTTATGTGGGTCCTGGGGGAATCGAACCTGGGTCCCTTAGCTTTGCAGGCAAACACCTTAACCTCTAAGCCATTTCATATATATATATGTGTGTGTGTGTTTTTCAGGTAAGGTCTTGCTCTAGCTCAGGCTGACCTGGAAATCCCTATTGTAGTCTCAGGGTAGCCTCAAACTCATGGTAAGCCTCCTACCTCTGCCTCCTGAGTGTTGGGATTAAAGGCGTGTGCTGCCATACCCAGCTCCTAGAAATATTTTTTAAAATAAATTTCCTGAATCCCAGATTTCTGAGCCCTCCCATTAGACCTAATTACTGGAGTTTCTGGTTTGGGTCTTAGGAACCTAGGAATCTACGGAAGCCTGTGCCGGGAGCTGGGCTTGGTGGCACACACCTTTATTCCCAGCACTCAGTTCTCAGATGTCACGCACACCTCAGGCCCAGCATGTCTGGGGCAGAGATGAGCATGTTGGCGACAAGAACCTGACTTCTACCTGACCAAGTCAATTCCCATCCAAGGGTTTCTGACAGGTTCCAGGAGCAAGTTCACAGGCAAACCCTAACCCTCACCACCCTTGCTCCTGCTATTCCCCACTGCCGCCTCCCTGTCCACCTTGATTGCCCACAAAGCCACTTAATAATACTAGCCAGTCAAGTTCCAAGTTCAAGTCTACACTATGAACACGTTTAACTTTTATTTCACTTTATAATATAGGATTAGATTTCCATTTCATAGCTTAGGAAACTGGGGCACAGAGAAGCTAACTACCTTCCATGAAGGTCACATAGCTCACAGACAGCAGACACAGGGTTTGAACTCTGGCAGCCTGGCCCAGAAGACCATGCTCTGGTTCGTAACCTGTAACAAACACTGTTGACATTGCTTCTGGCCTCTCCATGAGGGCTCCAGGTCTGGGCCAAGAGGACACTGTCCTGTGCTCCCCCCCAAAATGTAAATAATATATCAGAATTCATCTCTCTGCTTCCTGACTGCTATGTTGTATAACCAGCCATCTCACCATCCTGCCATCATGCCTTCCCACCATGATGGTCTCTTATTTATGTATTTATTTATTTATTTGTTTGTTTGCAAGCAGAGAGAGAGAGAAGAGAGAGAATATAGACACACACAGAAAGAATGGTTGCACCAGGACCTCTAGTTGCTGCAAAGCAACTCCAGATGAATGTACCACACTGTGCATCTGGCTTTATGTGGGTACCAGGGAATTGAACCAGGGTCATTAGGGTTTACAGGCAAGGGCCTTAACTGCTAAGCCCATGATGGACTTTTTGAACTTTCAGCCCCAATGAACCCTTCCTCCCTTAAGTTGCTCTGACAGTTATTTTGTCACAACAATGAGAAAAGCGACTAATACAGGCCTCAGGAGGGGAGCTACTTGCCGGGCCCCTGGAACCTCTGGCCTTGAAGTTACTGGCTTCCCACTCTTTGAGCTCAGAACTGGGGACCCCAGTAAGTGCCACCATAACAAATCAGAGGTTCTGTCTCTGGTGTCAACACAGTCAGAACCCCATCCTGGCTTCACCTCACTGGTCTGTCCCCTTGGAAGAGGAGATAAATTAAGTATCATTCCCCAAAGAGCCAGAGAGTTCTAGAAGGTGACAGGATGCTTCTGGGTTCTAGGCACACAGGTGTAAGCAGCACACAACCTGCCTGGACTTTGCGTTCCACAGTGGGACTCTGGATGCGTTAACCACTTACCACGTCTCAGGTTTCTCATCTCTAAGCCAAGGCTGTAGGGAACAGCTGCTAACAGCGCCTACTGGTTTTCTGTGTACATTATCTGATCTAATTCTCAGAGTGCCGCTATGAGGTAGGAATTACTGTTATCCTCATTTATAGATGAAGAATCTAAGCACAGGCAAAGAAAAAAAAAGTAACATGAGTGAGATAACCCACAAAAAAGCGTTGAGATTCAAATCTGGGAAGCTTGACCAGAACATCTCCCCAGAAAGGTGGAAGGTCAGTGCCAAGGAAAGCTTATCCAAATAATAAAGAAACAAACACAGGGGCTCCTATTGTCTTCTAGACTAAACCCTTTACACTCAGCAGCTCGGTGAATTTTCTGACATTCCTAAAGGAAGCAATGACTGAGCCCATTTTACAGATTCAGAAGCTAAGACACTGGCCCACAGACAGGCTCTGTCTACATCTCCCGGACGACTCAATGGGAAGTGAGTACTCCTCATTGGAGGAAAAACCTTATGACCTAAACAGCCAATCAGGAAGAGATGTGGATGAAATCAACAACGCACGTAAAACACTTGGAAACCAGTAAGGACTTTGTAGGGCAAAAATGTTCCCTACAACTCTCAGGGCAAGTTGTGGGGAGCCACAGAGCAGGTTCCCAGTCAGTTAATTTCTTTGAAGATATTTCATTTTACATATTTTTTTAAAATACATTTTATTGCGAACTTTAACATATGAACATACTGTAATTTGATCTTCTTGTCCCATTACCTTCTTTTGTCCCCCTCCCTCACTTGCATTTCTCTGTTGACCCTCCTCTTTCAGGGCAGTTCTTCCTCTGTTGTGATGTCTCCTTCCTTTTGTTCTCCTCCATCCTCCAGAACATGCAGGCCTTGGGGGTTCTGGATAAGCACTGTGATAACCACTGGTGAATGCACCAGTCAGGTCATGTTGGGAAGACAATGCTTTTACATTCATTCTTCTCCCTCTTCCACAATGTGTCCTGAGCCTTGGAGGGCATGATAGAGCTGCCTCATTTAGTGTAGAGTTCTTTGTTTTTTTTTTAAAAAAATACTTTTATTTACTTATTTATTTGACACAGAGAGAGAGAGAATGGGCACACCAGGGCCTCCAGCCACTGCAGCAAAGAACTCCAGATGCATGTGCCTCCTTGAGCATCTGGCTAACATGGGTCTTGGGGAATCGAACCTGGGTCCTTTGGCTTTGTAGGCAAATGCCCTAACCACTAAGCCATCTCTCCAGTCCTAGTGTTGAGCTCTTGACAGCCTCTTATTTTCAGCTTTGATTAATTTTGAGTCTCCTTACTGTATACAATAATCTCCTTAGAGAAGGTTTTCTGGCTGGCAGTGAAAACAGTTTTCTTCCTTCTTTCTTTCTTTCTTTCTTTCTTTCTTTCTTTCTTTCTTTCTTTCTTTCTTCTTTCCTTCCTTCCTCCCTCCCTCCCTTTCCTTCCTTCCTTCCTTCCTGATAGCTCCTCCCTCCCTCCCTAAAGGCAGGAGAAGCAGCCTGCCCAATCAGCCTCCACAGCACACAAAGCCCCACTTCAGGAACCCTCCCTTTCCCACCTTAAGACCGGCCCCCAGTCCAAGGTGATTGAAGATACAAACTTCCACTACAATGTTTCCTGATCCCTGGCAAATGTGATACAGGTGACTAGTCCAGTGATAAGCCTTGGGCCTTTTCTTCTTTTCATCATCTTGCTGAGTCTTGGGTCTCCACGGTATTCACCACCATCTGTAAGAAGAAGCTTTTCTAACCAAAAGTGAGAGTGGTATTAATCAAAGGGCTTAAATATACACATTTAGAAGGCTTTTTGATGGGCTTCCACACATCCCTTTAGCCAAAGAACAGCAGTAGCTTCCCTCTAGAGTCTAGCCATAAAGCATGAGGTGAGAGATGTGGATATTGTGATTTGACTATGAAATGGTCTCCCTGGACTCCTGTGTTGGGTAACTAGATGGCCGTGTGGCAGGGAATCATGGGAACCCAGCATTCTCTCGTACCCTGCTTCCTGCACAGCAGCCCTGCACTCAGCACTTATCACAACAATACCAGCAGGCAGGTTAGTGCCCACTTCACAGGTGTGTACACTGAGGCAGGTCATACATTCTTTGTCACCAGACAGTGCAAAAGAAGCACTTCAACACTTTATGTAGGATCTGGAGTTCATCATCCTGGAGGTCATTCCCCCGGTGCTAGTTGGGTTTCCATAGCTAAAGGGCTCCTCCGTTTCCCACTGAGGTGTTCCTGCTATTGCCTCCTCGTGCCCTTACCCACAGTAAAGCCAGTGAACTAAGAATCAAACACCCCAGGTATGGGTGGCAGGTGACAATTCCCCACCCTCTCTGGAGAGGTGGAAAGGGGGTATGAGAAGAATCAAGAGGACATTCCCAAAGCAGGAGCTGTGAGTCTGGCTGTGATAGTGCCTCTGTCAAACCAGAAAGTGTTCCAGACATGGTAGTTACAGGGATGGAGAGATGGCTCAGTGGTTAAGGTGCTTGCCTGGAAAGCCTAACCACCTGGGTTCGATTCCCCAGTACCCATGTAAAGCCAGATGCATGTGTCTGGAGTTCATTGCAGTGGCTAGAGGCCCTGGTGTGCCCATTCTCTCTTTCTCTCTCTCCCTCTCTTTCTTACTCTTTCTCCCTCTGTATAGTTCTGTTTTCAAATAAATAAATAAAACGTTTTTAAAAAATGAATGGGGGGCTGGGGTAATGGCTTAGTGGTTAAGGCATTTGCCTGTGAAGCCTGGGGAACCCGGTTCGATTCCCTAGGACCCACCTAAGCCAGATGCACAAGGGGCACGTGCGTCTGGAGTTCATTTGCAGTGGCTAGAGGCTCTGGTATGCCCATTCTCTCTTTCTCTCTATGGTCATGGTGCACGCCTTTAATCCCAGCATTCGGGAGGCAGAGGTAGGAGGATCACCAAGACTTCGAGGCCACCCTGAAAATACATAGTGAATTCCAGATTAGTCTGAGCTAGACAGAGAGAAACCCTACCTTGAAAAAAAAAAAAAAAAAAAGGAATGATTGTTACAATCAAGAATACATATTACAAAGCCAGGCGTGGTGGCGCACGCCTTAATCCCAGCACTTGGGAGGCAGAAGTAGGAGGATCGCTGAGAGTTCGAGGCCACCCTGAGAGTACATAGTTAATTCCAGGTCAGCCTGGACCAGAATGAAACCCTACCTCGAAAAACCAAAAACAAAAAAAGAATACATATTACAATAGTTGGTCTTGCCAGGCATGGTGGCGCATACCTTTAATCCCAGCATTTGGGAGGCTGAGGTAGAAGGATCACTGTGAATTTGAGGCCACCCTGAGACTACATAGTGAATTCCAGATCAGTCTGGGTTAGAGTAAGACCCTACCTCAAAAAAAAACATATGTATACACATAAACACATGTATATGTGTGTGTGTGTGTGTGTGCAACAGTTGGTCTTTGGTGCCTATTGTGTGTGACTAATGAAGTCACTTGTCCTGTTCTCTGTCTCTTCTGTCACACTATCTGAGAGCTACTTGGGGTCAGGGGTCACATCTTGCACATGTGTGTCTCTACCTTCAACATAGACCTAGTGTGTGGTAGGTGCTTAGGAAATAAAGGGAGAGAGGGAGGAAGGAAGAAAGAAGGATGGGTGGATAGATAATTGAGTGGTTGGATGGTGGATTGGATGATGGGATGGATAGATTGAAGGGAGGAGGAAACAGAAGAAGGAACACTATCAGGAAGGGAGAGAGAAGACAATGGGATGAATGGTTGGCTGGCTAAGTGACTTTCCACAGAGTAAGGCCAACAGCTATCATGTGCCTCCTGCCCCTTACACATAATCCTGAAGCCACAGTGACAGGGACAGCAGGAAAGTCTGGTAACTTCTGATCCTTGATTTCTGGGAATAGAATGGGCAATGGCAGGACAGAGGGTTTGGCAGAAGCTGGGCAGGGCCTGAGGGCATTGTTGTGGGGGGGCAGTGCTTGGCAGGGAGGAGCTGTATGCCCAGCAGCAACTCTTCCCATCTCTCCCATGGCCTTAGACTTGAACCGGAATCATCGGTTTCTTGCAAGTCCCCTGAGAGTGCTCTTCTCCTGTCATCTGAGAGTGAGCTTCTCTCCCTAGGGATCCCCTGCCTGCCTTCCAGGCTATAAGAGAGAGAGCTGGGGATAAACCCAACAGTGCGCACTCCCCCTCACCGTCATCGCCCTCATCACTTTGTGTTTATCTATAAAAGTCAGCCTGGCAATTGGAGATTCTTAGCTCCACTTGTGGTCGTGAACGTCAGAGAGTCATATAACTGGTTGGAGATCACTGGTGTGGGATTCCGGTGCAGGCTGGCCCACTTCACTGTCCATATTGCATGCCTCAGAGTCCTCCTGTCCCACTAACACCCGGGCCATGGAAAGAGCCACACTCTGGCTTAGGTTGTGCCTGGGGCAATTCCCTACCTAATCATGTGATATTGGGGATTTGAAGTGAATATTCTCATCTATGACACCAGCCTATATTTATCCCTGTGCTCAGCACTTAGGAAACTATTGTGCATTCCTGGGAATTTACTAGTGAAATAAACATTTTAATGTTTCTGTAGGACTCTAGGGGAACACAGTGTGACCTGCTGTGTATGACTGGGTGGGCTTGCTGGGAGACAGTCCAGCCCTGCAGAGCTTGCTGGACCTCGAGGCAGGGCCATGGGCTCCTGGGAAGACTGCACCCATGGACCAGCAGTACAGCTAGATCTTCCTGCCCTGGCTTGAGGATTTCCAGGAGGATGTATGCAGTTTGGAAGGATAAGTGAGGATTATCTGAGACCAGCTAACTGTGGGGTGGTGTCACCAAAGACAAGGAGACAGGACAGTTGGAAGAGCAATGTGGCATAGATAGAGAAGGACAAAGCCTGTGTTTAGTCACCATGAGGGTTTATAAGTTGCAGCCCCAGGACAAGGTCATGTTTTCAATGGTAAAGGAGGGATTGAAATAGAAAAGGAGAGAAAAGGAATGCAGTAAGAGCCAACTCCACACTCAGCGATTGATTTCTTCTCACTTCCCCTTCATGAGTCCAGAAGAGTAGGGGGTGGGGTGTTATGGTCCCTTGTTCACACGCATGTGTCAGTGGTTAAGGCACTTACCTGCAAAATCTAATGACCCAGATTCAATTCCCCAGTACCCGTGTGAAGCCAGATGCACAAAGAAGCACATGCCCCTGGAGTTAGTTTGCAGTGGCTGGAGGCCCTGGCAGCCCATTCTCTCTCTCTCTTTCTCTCTGCTTGTAAATAAATAAATAAATAGAAACCAAATTCCAGGGATGGGGAGATGCTCAGTGGGTAATGTGCTTGCCACACAAGCATGAAGACCTGAGTTTGGATCCCCAGTATTCACATTACAAAGAACCAAACTATGGTGGTGTGCATCGATAGTCCAGCCCTGGGAGGCGGAGGCAGAATTCTCCTGGGCCTGCTGACTAACTAGTCTGGCTGACTGGGTGAGAGGCCCCAAAATAAGTAGAAAACGATTGAGGAAGACACCTGACATTGACCTTTGGCCTCCACATACACATGCATACACATACAGGTACACACACATGCACCCATCACACACGAAAGAATTCTAGGGCTGGAGAGATGGCTTAGTGGTTAAGGCGCTTGCCTGCGAAGCCTAAGGAACCCTGTTCGATTCTCCAGATCCCACATTAGCCAGATGCACAAAGGTGAGGCAAGTACAAGGTCGCACATGCCCCCTAGGTGGCACAAGTGTCTGGAGTTCGACTGCAGTGGCTGAGGCCCTGGTGCACCAAGTTCTCTTTCTCCCTCTCTCTCCCCCCTCTGTTTTTCTAAAATAATAAAAGAATTCCAAAGTGATAAACTCATCCATGAAGGAGACTGTGACTATAGCCTCTGACATTTGTGAGCATTTACTCTGAGCCAGAGGCTCATTCTGATTAATGAAAGTGCTTTAGAGATGGGGATGGGGAGAAAATGCCGTGGCTACTGAGCTGTGGTTCTTGAAGTCCCCAAGACAGTAAGTTGCCTGGCTGACTCTACATCCAGCAGCACAGTGGCCTGTGACAAGCTTGCTGAGGGCCTGCCCTCTCTCAGGAGCCCTGAGTGGGAGTAGGGTTGGATATTGACACTGCATTAACCCTGGAAGACCTCACCAAGTGGGTCCCTGGAAACTTCTCCCACTCTCTTTCACAGATTACAGTCTCCCCAGTCCCTACTAGAGTAAAAAAAAAAAAAAAAAAAAAAAAAAAAAGCATGGGCTGAAGAGATGGTTTAGTGGTTAAGGTGTATGCCTGCGAAGCCTAAGGACCCCAGTTCACATCTCCAGGTCCCACATAAACCAGATGCACATGGTGGCGCATGCATCTGGAGTTTGTTTGCAGTGGCTAGAGGCCCTGGCATGCCCATTCTTACTCTCTCCCTCTCTCTGTCTCAAGCAAATAAATAAAATAAAATCTTTTTAAAAAAAAAAAAAAAAGCCTGCAAATCATGGGATGGTCCCACAAACAGTTTTGAGAAAAGCTAGAAATCGCCACAACTTGCCCAACCATTCTGTGAACTAATTAGGGAAAGACTATTTTGATTTGATTGATTGTATATTTTGAGCACAGAGCGGAGAGCCTTCCAGAATGCTCCACCAGGAGATTAGATGGTTTCCTCTTGATTGCTTTGGTCCTCCTGGGTTATGAGCAGCTCAGAGTTGTTACGTGCTTGGCACTTGCCACCCCAGCTTGGTACTGGCTGCAAGCCTCATGCAGAGCCTCTCACCGTTTCCTCGGGGAGGGTGGACATTTGAATAATGGCCTCTTCCATCCTCTTGGCCAATATCTTTGTGGAGCTCACGAGCGGATCTGCTGTCTGTGTTTCTGTTTGTTCTTTGGGCAAGTCATTATCCCCAGTTCTACCCTCCAAGTTCCCCATCTCCAAAACCCTCAGACTAAACTTAGAGATGCACTCAGGGTCAATCAGAAGCTAATTCAAGATCTTGTTTTAGCTTAAATCCCTTCCCACCTCCTGTCTCACATACCCCATGATCCATGATCCTGCCCCAGCCACTCGTAAATCCCAAATTCCCACTTATGCCTTTTGCCAATGCCATTTTCTTTGCCTAAAACCTCTTCCCTAATATCGGTTTTGCAAGCTCCTACTCGTTCCTTGAGATCCTCTAGTTTAAATGCCTTCTCCACTATAGTCTTCTTGTTCCCCCACTACAGTTTGCTTTTCTCCCCTCTCTGCTTTTTTAGATGTGGTTCATCAGTTTTGCCTTGCATTTATTATGAGTGTGGCACTTCCCTGTGTCCCTGGCCTGACTGTGAGCCCCTAAGGGTCTTCCCTTTTCATCTCAGAATGCTCCTGGCATGTGGTAGAAACCAAAAATTTTTAGAGGAGAGAGAACGTGATCCTGAGTAAGATGGTCATTTATTAAAAACATCAATTATGTTTTTATTCTTTTTTAAAAAAACCTTTTTATTGACAACTTCCATAATTATAGAAAACAAACCATGATCATTCCCTCCCCTCCCCCACCTTTCCCTTCACAAATCCACTCTCCATCATATCCCCTCCCTCTCTCAATTAGTCTCTCTTTTATCTTGATGTCATCATCTTTTCCTCCTATTATGAGGGTCTTGTGTGGGTTTTGTTAGGCACTGCGAGGTCATGGATATCAAGGCCAATTTGTGTCTGGAGGAGTGCATTATAAGGAGTCCTACCCTTCTTTGGCTCTTACATTCTTTCTGCCCCCTCTTCAGCAACAGACCCTGAACCTTGGAAAGTATGATAGAGATATATCAGTAGTGAATACTCCTCTGTCACTTCTCAGCACTATGGTACCTTTTGGGTCATCCCAGAGGTCACCACCATTTGAAAAGAGAAGCTTCTCTAACCAAAAGTGAGAGTAGCATTAATAAATGGATATGAAGGTTAAGAAAAGTGCTTACAGGGCAGTTTGGTGAGCATAATACATACATTTAGCCAGATAAGAGCAGGTGCTACACTCCTAGGGCTCATGACCTCCCCCACCATAGGCTTTTAATTAGGTTTTCAGTACCAGGCATGTATTCCCTCCCATAGAGCAGGCCTCTAGTCCAATTAGAGAGCAGTTGGTTTTCCCCATAACAGACATGCACCCATTCAGTCATTTGGCCTGGCTGGCCAAACTTAAGGCTTGTAGTGTCCAGGTTTTCACCACTGATGACTTCTGTCTCCTTTGGGGCTGCATGCAGCATAGCTTTTTCCAGCTTTCTGTCAGCTGGTCTACTGGGAGGAGGTTTTCAGCTCAGCTCCAGTTTGATTTCTCAGTGACCTTGCAGCCAAAGCATATGGAGTCTTCAGCAATCATGTTTTTAGTCATTTTTAGCCTTTATCGACATTATTTTTAATCTTTACACCAACCTCGCGAGTTAATCTCTAAGATCCTAGAGCATAGCAATATTAAGAAACTTGCCGGGCGTGGTGGCTTGCGCCTTTAATCCCAGCACTCAGTAGGCAGAGGTAGAAGGATCACTGTGAGTTCAAGGCCAGCCTGAAACTACATAGTGAATTCTGAGCTAAAGTGAAACCTCTACCTTGAAACAAACAAACAAACAAACAAAAACAAAAGCAAGCAAGAAAGAAAGGAACTTGCTCAGGGACACCTGGTGCATAGGTTGTGAGCAGAAACATGAGCCAGGTCTGTCTGTCTGACTTTTACAATACACAGTGCTCCCTTCTCCCGCCCAGTGGAAGTAGCTGCAAACTCCCCTTCCACATGCTGGGGGAGATTCTGAGTGCCATCTCCTCTAGACACTGCTACTCCCTGCAGTGACAAGGTCCTGAGCGAGAACATCAAGTCCAAGGAATGACTTTGCAGGGACATGGCTTCTAACCACGTGCACTTTTCTGCAAAGGAAGCAGCGTGATGTTCTCTGGGTAGCTTCGCATTCGGAGAGGTCTCCAGCTCACATCACCTTAGATTTGAGACCAAGGGAGGGGAAGAGATGGCAAACGGACAGGAAGGGAGCTGATTTCATCACAGATGGCAGGATTTAAGGGGTTCACACAGCACTTATGTGACCCAGCTAGCAAGAAGGTGAAATTTGACAAGAAAAGAGGGCCTTTTCCTATCTTGCCAGGAGCTAACATGCAGAGAGCTGGAGAACATGGCTCCGCCTATGTCTACGGGCTGTAGCCTATCAGCCAGCCTCAGGCCATGGCTGAGGAGGTTGAGGTCATTGGAAGCATGAATATGCAAAGGCTGCAGAAGGACCTGCACCAGCTGAGGAAATGGCTTAGTGGTTAAGGCATTTGCCTGCAAAGCCTAAGAACCCTGGTGCAATTCCCCAGGACCCATGTAAGCCAGATGTACAAAGGGGCGCATGTATTTGGAATGTGGTTGCAGTGGCTGGAGGCCCTGGCATGCCTATTCTCTCTATCTCCCTCAAATAATTTTTTTTAAAAAAAGGACCCACACCCAGAGATAGTAGCCATGGATATGACTGGCTCCCTGCTCTGATGGCATAGGAAGGAGCCCCAGCCATGACAGGTGGTGATGATGGGCTCATGAGAATAAGTGGACCGGCTGTCGGCAGCCCATGTACCAACACAGGATATAGATGTAACAGGATATAGATGTAACTGGTATGATGGTTGATCACTATTATCAACTTGACAGACTTTAGAATCACCATGAAATCCATCTCTTGACACATCTACTAGTGATTTCCAGATAAGATTGAGTTAAGACAACCCACTCTAACTTTGGGTGGCACCATTCTATGGGTTGGGACCCTGCGCTATATAAAAAATTCGCTGAACATCAGCATTCATATCTTGCTACGTCTTCCCTGCTTGCATAACAAAGTGATGGCAGCTATCAGCTCCTGCCGCACCTTTTCCACCATGATGAAACTTCTCCTCAAAACTATAAGCCAAGGGCTGGAGGAATGGCTTAGCGGTTAAGGCATTTGCTTGCAAAGCCAAAGGACCCAGGTTCAATTCCCCAGGACCCACATAAGCTATTTGCAAAAGGTGGCACATGAGTCTGGAGTTCATTTGCAGTGGCTGGAGGCCTGGTGTACCTATTCTCTCTCTCTCTCTCTCTGACTTTCTCAAATAAATAAATAAAACTGAAAAAAAAATTAAAAACTATAGCCCTGGGCTGGAGAGATGGCTTAGTAGTTTAAGTGCCTGCCTGCTAAACCTAAGAACGCCGGTTCCAATCTCCAGGTCCCACATTTAGCCAGATGCAAAGTGACACAAGGGCGCAACGCAGCACTTCCCCACAGGGGAGCACACACATCTGGAATTCGTTCACAGCAGCTGAGAGGCTGCTGGTGCGCCCATTCTCTATCTGTCTCCCTCTCCCTCTCTCTCTTTCTCTCACTCCCTCTGTTTCTCTCCCCAAAAAAAAAAAAAAAAAAAAAAAACTATAAGCCCAAAATAAACTTTTCTTCCTCAAACTGCTTTTTTTTTATTTTTTATTTTTTTAAAAATTTTTTTATTGACTTTTAATCTTACATACCAAAAAAAACCCCACCTGATATTTCCCTCCCCTCCCCCATTCCACTTTAGAACTCCCTTCTCCATCATATCCCCTCCCTCTCTCCATTAGTCTCTTTCCTAATTTGATGACATCATCTTTCTCTTCTATTTTGAGGGTCTTGCAAAGGTATTGCTAGGCACCGCAAGATCATGGATATCGAGGCCAATTTCTGTCTGGGCAGCTGCATTGTAAGAGGTCATATCCTTCCTTTGGCTCTTCCATTCTATCCGCCCCCTCTTCCGCAATGGTCCCTGAGCCATTGGAGGGTGTGACAGAGGTGTTTCAGTGCTAGACACTCCTCCATCCCTTCTTCTCAGCACTATGTTGCCTTTTGGGTCATCCCAGTGGTCATCACCATCTGAAAAGAGAAGCTTCTCTAGCCAGAAGTGAGAGTAGCGTTAATATGTGAACATGAACATTTAGTGTAGTGTCCCCAGGGCAGCTTGGTGGGAATAATATATACATTTAGTCAGACATTAGCAGGCTTATACCCCCAAGGCTCATGACCTCACCTACCTTAGACTATTACTTAGGTTTTTCAGTACCAGGTATGTATTCCCTCCCATAGAGAGGGCCTTCAGTCCAATTATGGAGCAGTTGGTTACCCCAAGAGTAGACACACCACTATTGCACTCGTTCAGTCATTGGGCCTGTCTGGCCAAGCTTGAATATTCAGCATCCACTGTTTTCACTGTTGATACCTTCTGTCTCCCATACGCTGCGTGCAGTGCAGCTTTTTCCAGTTTTCAATTGGCTGGTCTACAGGGAGTAGGTTTTCTGGTCAGCATCAGCTTGCTTTCTCAGTGACCTTGCCTCTCAGGCATGAGATGTCTTCAGCAATAGGGTCTTACTATCTGTTTCTCTAGGGAAACCAAGGGCTTTGGCAAAAGCCTTAATGTTTTGGAGGCTACCGGGACCTCCTTGGCCAACATCTCACTGGAAGGAATTCCATCCCAGGTACTGAAAATTTTCTAGTAACAGTCTACATCTTCTAGACATGCCCTTATTCAAAAAAATAATTTTACATATGTCTTATTGATAATATCTTGAGTTTAGATTGACCCTCCCCCTGCCCTTTTTGTATGCATTCTCTTCCCATGGCCTCGCTTAGGCCATTCCCCTCCCTGTACTCAGTTCTTCTACTTACATATGTGCATTACCATACACTTAAGTCCTTCACTTTCTTCCCTCCCATATAGCCTTTTACCCGCTTACTGGTTTCTGGAACCTATTTTTGGTTCCAGTTCCCACACAAGTCTATACATTGGTAGCTAGGATCCACATATGAGAGAGAACATGTGACGTTTGGCTTTCTGAGCCTGTGTTACCTCACTAAGTATAATCCTTTCCAGATCCATCCATTTCCCTGCAAATTTCATAATTTCATTTTTTTTTTACCGCTGAATAGAACTCCATTGTGTAAATGTACCACATCTTTATTATCCACTCATCTGTGGAGGGACATCTAGGCTGCTTCCATTTCCTAGCTATTGTGAATAGAGCAGCAATAAACATGGTTTTGCAAGTATCTCTAAGGAAGTGAGAAGAGTCCTCTGGATATATGCCTAGGAGTGCTATAGCTGGATCATACGGTAAATCTATTTCTAGCTGTCTCAAGAACCTCCACACTGATTTCCACAGTGGCTGGACCAGCTTACATTCCCACCAACAGTGTAGAAGAGTTCCTGTTTTTCCGCATCCACGCCAACACTTATTGTCGTTTGTTTTCTTGATGGCCGCCATTCTGACAGGAGTGAAATGGAATCTCAACGTGGTTTTAATTTGCATTTCCCTTATGGCTAAGGATGTAGAACATTTTTTTAGATGTTTATATGCCAGAATAACAAGAACTCAAACTGCTTTTTATTTATTCTTTTCGGGGTTGGGTATACCCCTAGCCCAGACAGACCTGGAGTTCACTATGTAGTCTCAAGGTGACCTTGAACTCATGGTACTCCTCCTACCTCTGCCTCCAGAGTGCTGGGATTAAAGGTGTGTGCCACCATGCCCAGATTCAAGCTGCTTTGGGTTGGGTATTTTGTCCCAGCAATGAGAAGGTAACTGATACACCTGGGAACAATTCTTTTTTAATATATTTATTTGCAAGCAGAGAAAGACAGAGAGAGAATGGGCACACCAGGGCTTCTAGCTACTGCAAACAAATTCCAGATACATGTGCCATGCTGTGTATCTGGCTTTATGAGGGTACTTGGGAATTGAACTTGGGTATTTAGGCTTTGCAGGCAAGTGCCTTAATTACAGAGCCATCTCTGCAGCTCCTCACCTGGGAACAATTCTGAGATGAAAATATTGTAATATATGGTAGTAGAAGAACCAAAGGGCTACAGAGTGTTTCTGTGAATGTGGTCCTACTTTATCCTTGGTCTGTTTACATTTGTAGATCTATTATTTTATTTATTTATGAGAGAGAGAATGGGGTGCAACTGGGCCTCTAGCCACTGCAAACAAACTCCAGATGCATTGTGCCACCTTCTGCATCTGGGTCCTGGGGAACTGAACCTGGATCCTTAAACTTCGCAGGCAAGTGCCTTAACCCCTAAAGCATCTCTCTAGCCCAATTTTTGTTTGAATTTCATAAATATATTTGTTCAGATAAACATTTTTTAAAAAGATTTTATTTTTATTTATTTATTAGAGACAGAGAGAGGGAATGAGAGAGTGGGAGAGTGAGAATGGGTGAGCCAGGGCCTCTAGCCACTGCAAACGAACTCCAGACACTTGTGCATTTGGCTTATGTGGGACCTGGAGAATCGAACCGGGGTCCTTAGGCTTCCCAGGCATGTGCCTTAACTGCTAAGCCATCTCTCCAGCCCCAGGTAAACATTTTTATAAAGAAAAACTAAACTACATTCCATTACCCATAGAAAATAATATCGCCTTTATTAAAATGTCAAAACTACCCAAGGTAAGCTTGTAATGGAATATCATTAGTGAGTGGGTGTCTTGCTTTTTCTACCAGCATTCATTCTTTCCCAGTCAGACTGAATGTACTCTAAGGACTCTGTCCCTTCTTCTCGCATTTGTTAGTGAGAGCTGCTAACAAGGGAAGGTGCCGTGTCCCTCATCACAGTGAGTCAAAAGTGGACTATGGGACCAGAGAGATGGCTTAGTGGTTAAGGCGCTTGCTTGCAAAACCTAAGGACCCAGGTTTACTTCTCCAGGTCCCACGTAACTCATGGTGGTGCATGCATCTGAAGTTTGTTTGCAGTGGCTGAAGGCCCTGGCATACCCATTCTCCCTCTCTCTCTCCCTCTCTCTGTCTCTAATAAATAAATAAATAAATAAATAAATAAATAAATAAATAAATAAATAATAAATCTTTTTAAAAGTATACTATATTGGGCCCGAGGAGATGGCTCAGTTGGTAAAGTGCTTGCCAAGCAAGCATGAGAACTGAGTTCAGATCTCTAGCACACATGTAATATACTAGGCATTGTGGTAAGCACCTAGAATCCCAGTGCTGGGGAGGTTGAGACAGACCTGCCCAGGATAAGATGGCTAGTTAGAGTAGTTGAACTGGTGAGCTCTGTGTGAGAGCTCCTGTCTCAGTAAATAAGGTGGAGAGTGCGAGGAAGGCACCTGACCTTGATCTCTGCCTCCACATATATGTAAACACACACACACACACACACACACACACACACACACACACTCACACACACACACGTCATGTTAAGCTCAGGTAACTGTCTGCTGGGGAATGAAGGAGACACTGGCTAGCCTTTCTTTGTTTTCTGAATAATCCAAATAAATTACATCTTTATATTATTCGTAGTAGCCAAGTAAGTATCGGTCAGTGGATGAATGGAGAAAGGAAATATGGAAAAGTTAGACACCTACAGTGGGATATTATCCAGCCTTTCAAAATGATGTGTGCCTGTTATCTGCAACCACAAGGATAAACCTAGAAGACACTATGCTCAGTGAAATGAGGCAGGTGCAGAAAGACACATACTGAACAAAACTCTGAAATCTAAAAACATTGAATGTCATGGAAACAGATAATAGGAAGGTGGTCACCAGACAGGCCAGAAGGTGGAAGAAATGAAATATTGGTCAAAGAGCACCAACTTTCAGCTCTAAGATAAATAGGTTCTTGTGACCTAACATACAACTTGGTAACTCCAGTTAATGATAAAGTGTTATGCACTTGAAATTTGCTAGGTCTTCACCCCATATACACACATGGGGATAAATGATGTGGCCGATATGCTAATTAGCTTGGCTGCAACTTGGTTTCGCAATGTAGACATACGTCAAAACATCACATTGCACATCTTGAATAAATGCAATTTTTATTTCTCAATTATACTTCAATTCTCAACTATACTAAAACAAAAAGCAGCACACTGTATTACCGTCCTGTCAAGATGCTCAGAGGGTCACAGGCTGGAGTGAGTGCTATAGCTCCAGGCCCTGAATGCTCCCTATCCAAGCCCAGGTCTAACTCCCTCTGTGTTTGCTCTAAACCACCAGGACTCTCCCTCCACAGGACCCGTTCACAGTCCTCCTACCATCATCCTGACTGGGGACACCGGTTCATCAGGAGAAACTGAAAGAAACCTGGCCAACAGGTACACGTCCCAGGTGCCTGAACCTTGTGTTACAATAGGCAGTATTTCCTAGAATGTGACGATCCAATGGCTGTATTTTTTTTTAATTTTTTATTATTTTATTTACTTTTGGAGAGAGACACAGAGAGAGACAGACAGAGAGGGAGAGGGAGACAGACAGAGATGGGTGCACCAGCAGTCTCTCAGCTGCTGTGAATGAAATCCAGATGTGTGCGCCCCCTTGTGGTCAAGTGCGGCATTGCGCCCTTGAGTCACTTTGCATCTGGCTAAACATGGGATCTGGAGATTGGAACCGGGTTCTTAGGCTTAGGAGGCAGGCGCCTTAACCGCTAAGCCATCTCTCCAGCCCGGCTGTATTTTTTTTAAATAAATATTTTCTTTTTTAATTTTTTATTTATTATTATTTTTAATTGACAACTTCTTTAATTGTAGACAATATCCCATGTTATTTCCCTCCCTCCCCCCACTTTCCCTTTTGAAACTCCACTCTCCATCATATCCCCTCCCCCTCTCAATCAGTCTCTCTTTTCAATTTGATGTCATGATATTTTCCTCCTATTATGATGCTCTTATGTAGGTAGTGTCAGGCACTCTGAGGTCACGGATATCCAGGCCATTTTGTGTCTGGAGGAGCATGTTGTAAGGAGTCCTACTCTTCCTTTGGCTCTTACATTTTTTCCACCCCTCTTCCGCAATGGACCCTGAGCTTTGGAAGGTAGGTTTGAGATGTTTCAGTGCTGAACACTCCTCTGTCCCTTCTTCTCAGCACCATGGTGCCTTCTGAGTCATCCCAAGGTTGCCACCATCTGAAAAGAGAAGCTTCTCTAACCAAAAGTGAGAGTAGCATTAATATATGGATGTGGACATTAAGAGAAGTGCTTACTGGGCAGTTTGGTGAGCATAGTATACACATTTAGCCAGATACCAGCAGACATTACACCCTTAGGGCTCATGACTATCCCTGTCGTACATTTTTAGTATCAGGGATGTGTTCACTCCCATGGAGCAGGCCTCCAGTCCAATTAGAGAGCAGTTGGTTTCCCCCATAACAGACATGCCACTATTGCACCCATTGGCTCATTTGGCCTGGTTGGCCAAATTTAAAGCTTGCAGTGTTCACTGTTGAGTACCTTCACTGGTGTTTTCTCTCTCCCATTGACCTGTAAAATAAATATTTTCTTCTCTACACCACTTCATTGATGAAATTGCTATTAAGTGGGACTGGGGCTGTAGCTCAGTTGATAGATTGCTTGCTTAGCATGCATCTTGTAATCTCAGCACTTGGGAAGTGGAGGCTGATAGATCAGGAGATTAAGGTTAACCTGGGCAACACAAAGAGTTCAAGACCAACCTGAGCTATAAAAGATCCTGTCTTAAAAAAAAAAAAAAGAAAGAAAGATAGCAAATAGTTTTTCAAAAGAGCTTGGGCTGGGCGTGGTGGCACACGCCTTTAATCCCAGCATTCAGGAGGCAGAGGTAGGTGGATCAAAGTGAGTTTGAGGCCACCCTGAGACTACATAGTGAATTCTGGGTCAGCCTGGGCTAAAGCGAGACCCTACCTCAAAAATAAAAACAAAAACAACAAAAAAAGAAAGCTTGGAATTTTTTCATTATCTTTTCTCAAACTGGCTTTCCCTCTCCAAGACTTTGGACTCTGCTAGATTTTATTTATTTTTTATTTATTTTGTTTGTTTTGTTTTTATTTATTTATTTGAGAGCGAAAAAGAGAGAGAGAGAGAGAGAGAATGGGTACACCAGGGCCTCCAGCCACTACAAACGAACTCCAGATGCATGTGCCCCCTTGTGCATCTGGCTTACGTGGGCACTGGGGAATTGAGCCTGAACCGGGGTCCTTAGGCTCACAGGCAAGCGCTTAACTGCTAAGCCATTTCTCCAGCCCGATTTTTTTTTTTTTTAGTTTTGTTTTTTCAAGGTAAGTTCTTGCTCTATCCCAGGCTGACCTGGAATTCACTATGCAGTCACAGGCTGGCCTGGAACTCATGGTGATCCTCTGTCTACTGCCTCCTGAGTGCTGGGATTAAAGGCGTGTGCCATCACGCCCAGCTCTGCTAGATTTTTTGCTTTGTTATTGGAGAGAGACAGAGACAGAGAGGAAGAGACAGAGAAAGAGAGAGACTGGGCACACCAGCAGACTCTCAACTGCTGTGAATGAACTCCAGACACATGCACCCCCTTGTGGGCAAGTGCAGCATTGTACGCTTGCGTCACTTTATATCTGGCTAATAATGGGTCCTGGAGATTGAACAGGCGTTCTTAGGCTTGACAGGCAGGTGCCTTAACCGCTAAGCCATTTCTCCAGCCCTCTGCTAGATTTTAAGAAAAGCACAAGTCAGCAGAGGAAGAAGCTCCCATAGCACCTGCCCAGATGGTTGCTGATGAACTCAACAGGTGTGAGCCTTCAACTAGAATCCTGCCCTGGTCCAAAGTAGGCCCCACAGGGGAAGATGTCTGTTGAGAGGGACACTGGTTCCCAGGCGCAGGGAGAGCATTACCTCTGTTTTCCTTAGCTTTATCCCTCACCTTCATCTAGCTGCAAGGAGATTGTCTAAGTATAATTTTCAAAAAGTTCAAATGATAATTCTGGGGAGCTGGAGGTATAGTTCAGTGGTAAGGTGCTTGCCCTGGGTATTACCAGCACTGCCATATTGATGGCGCTCGCCTTTAATCCCAGCACTTGGGAGGCAGAAGTAGGAGGATCACTGTGAGTTCGAGGCCAACCTGGGACTACAGAGTGAGTTCCAGATCAGGGTAGGTTAGAAGTGAGACTCTACCTTGAAAAAAAACAAACAAAGAAAAAAAAAAACCCAAAACACCTAAGAAGATAACTCTTATATAGTGAGCACATGCCAAAGACTTGTTTCACTTATTAACAAGGGTGGAAGATACAAGGAAAATGTTTATACACATATAACCAGTAGCTTCATACTTTTCAGAGTAATGAAACCATGTTCTTGTCTTTTTTTCCCACCCCCCCCCCACCCCTCAAAGGAAGTGATCCATATTCCTGCCAGACCACAGTTATTTCCATTTTGTGTGTGTTTCTACAAGTTAGCTCTTAGCTTAGAGTCTGGGCCCTAATACGTGGTAAATACTGTAGTAAGTCAAAGTCACGTCCCCTTAGGGGGGTTCTGGAAAACTTGAGTGTGTATCAGAATGACTCGGCAGTCTTGCTGAGTCACAGTTGCCAGGTCACCCCAGGGTTTCTGCTCCAGGAAGTCAGGTGGGGCCTGGGAATGAATTCAAGTTTCTAAAAAGTTCTCAAGGTGAGAGTGTGAGGGCCCCTGGACTAGCATGTGAGATGATGCTGTGGGCTGACCCCGAAAGACCGTGTGGACATCACGTTGCCCATCACCAAGCTGGTTCCCAAGGCGATGATTGTGTTCTGTCTTTCAGAGCTCCCAGTCCCCACCGGAGGCTTTCTCACCGACACCCGAGGGTCTCCACTGCTTCACTGACTTCTGTGGGTAAGGGCTGGCTTAATCCGAGGAAGCACTTGCATAGTAAGACTGAGGCCTGGCAGCTCGGCCAGGTGCAGCCCCTTCCCCTCTCTCTATTCCTCAAGCCCAAAGGGCACAGGAGGTCAGCTCCCTCCACATTTGGTTCCAGAAGTAATGTATCTAGTTTCAATGTGTTCTGATAAAAAGGGCAAACCAGGCTGGAGTGATGGCTTAGCGGTTAAGGCATTTGCCTGCGATGCCTAAGGACCCACGTTCGATTGTCCAGGTCCCACATAAGCCAGATGCACAAGGTGGTACATGCATCTGGAGTTCGTTTGCAGTGGCTAGCATCCCTGGCATGCCCTCTCTCTCTCTCTCTCTTTCCCCTCCCTCTCTGTGTCTCTAATAAGTAAATAAAAATAAAATCTTAACAAAAAAGGCAAAACCAGATTGAAGAGGATGACAGGGAAATTGGAAAAAAAAAAAACAAAACAGCTGGGTGATGCTCAACACTGGGGCCCAAGGGGCAGGGACCTGCATCTGTGCCAGCAATGCCCACATCGAGGTGGGATGTGCCCAAGTACAACAGGGCGACCTCAGCCCCCCGTTGATTCTCCGGACGGTTTCTCTCGGCCGTCTTGGAGCCATTGGAGCATATGAGTAACATGCACTTGGTGTTTATATGCATGTGTTGACCACAGTGTATGAGGAGACTCAGAAGTGCACCATCAGGACACCGTCGTATAATGTCTTTCATAGAAATCCAGGAAAACCAAGGCAAGAAGGGGATTCCTGCTCCCCAGGAGGAAGAAGGGTGTGTAGATATGGCAGAGGAAGTGACATTTGAGTTGCCCCATTGGACAGTGACATTTTGAAGAATAAATGTTGGCAGCAGGATAGCCATGACTTTGAGGCCACCTTGAGACTACATAGTGAATTCCAGGTCAGCCTGGGCTAGAGTGAAATCCTACCTCAAAAAAAAAAAAAAAAAAAAAAAAAGAGATAAGGAGCATGAATAGAGATGAGGGGTCCCAGTCATATTTGTGGGTAAATGCCTGGATTTGGACATAAAGGCTGAGGAAGAAGGAGGCATGCAGAGTGGCCCCTATGTCTTTAGCAGGTGACAGGAGGTAGTGTCACCCAGCTCAGTTTAGGAGAGGACAAGCTGGAAGAAGAAGAACAGTGACCATGGGCTGCAGTGGGGATCCTATGTCTCTGGACTGCTCCCCTAGCCCCACCTTCCATGCGCTAGGTCATTAAAGAAACAGTCCAGAGCTGGAGAGACGGCTCAGTGGTTAAGGTGCTTGCCTGCGAAGCCTCAGGACTCATGTTTGACTCTCCAGGTCCCACATAAGCCAGATGCACAGTGATGAAAGTGCACAAAGTCACAGATATACACAAGGGGGTCACGCGTCTGGAGTTGATTGCAGTGGATGGAGGCCCTAGTGTGCCAATTCTCTCTCTCTCTTGCATAAAAAAGGCAGTCTGTTGGGCTTGCCACACACACACACACACATAAAAGAAATTTAAAAAAAGAAAGAAACAGGCCAGAGGAACAATACACCAGGAGGAGCACAGCATGAAGGTGAGGCTCCTGATGGTCTTTGAGTTTAGGGCAGTCCTGGGAACCCAAGGTGGCTTCATGACCATTGGTGATAGGAGATAAAAGCCAGAGGGGCCATGTCTACTGAGGAAGCCTCTGTCTGTCCGCACACATCTCCACCCCAGACACCAACACCTGGCTGAGCTCTGAGGTATGGAGTGGCAGGACCTCTCAGGCCAGGGCCAAGGACGAGGTGGCTCTCACCTGGAGCCCACTGTCCCTCTGCAGACCCCGCGGGGCGCGTCATTGACCTGGTAAATGACCAGCTGCCAGATATCAGCATCTCAGAGGAGGACAAGAAGAGGAACCTGGCTCTGCTGGAAGAAGCCAAGTTGGTGAGCGAGCGATTCCTGACCCGACGTGGGAGGAAGTCCCGGAGCAGCCCAGGAGACTCTCCTTCTGGTAAGGCAGGGACTGGAAGGCAGCTGGCTGCTCTGAGCCACTCCAAGGCAGGGCTGAGGGAGGGAAGGACCATGCCCCAGCTGCAGGAGCCTGGCATCTGCAAGGGTGGCCTTCAACTGGCCTGTCCCCCACCCAGCCTCCAGGTCCCAGGCCTAATTTTGGTGGTGGTGGGAGTGGTGTGTGTGTGTGTCTGTGTAGTGTGTAGTGTGTGGAGATGATAGATGCCCACATGCGGTGTGTGTGCAAGCAGAAGGCAGAAGACAGCATGAGCGTGAAGTGCCCTTGTCTTTTACTCTTCCTCATTGTTTCCTTGAACCTGGAGCTGCTGTTTTTTTTTTTTTTTTTGTTTTTGTTTTTTTGAGTGAGAGAGAGGGAGAGAATGGGCATGCCAGTGGCCTCTCAGCCACTGTGAACGAATTCCAGATGCGTGCGCCCCCTTGTGGGCAAGTTCGGCATTGCACCCTTGCATCACTTTTTGAGTCTGGCTAAACACAGGACCTGGAGAATCCAACGGGTGTTCTTAGGCTTAGCAGGCAGGTGCCTTAACCGCTAAGTCATCTCTCCAGCCCATGGAGCTGCTGATTTTTGGTCAGACTTGCTAAGCAAGTGAGCCCCAGTGATTCTCCACTCTCTGCTCCCCACAGGACTGGGGTTATTAGGCTCAGAACTCAGAAGTCTTGGGCCCTTGTGTTTGCATGGCAAGCACTCTAACCCACTGAACCATCTCTCAGAGAAAGTATATTGTTCAACTTCTAAAACGCTAACCCAACTCTTGTCCTGAAACCACTCATGCCTTTTGCACGGGGGTGCTATGTGCGAGTGGCTATGGCTTCCTGTTTCTCAACAAACACCAGCCCATCTGCTACCTATGAACTTAAATTGACCCCCCCCACTCCATAAGCTTGCATATCCTTAATCCTGTATGAAGAGAAACGTGTGTGACACCCATTTGCACACTCACCTGCCTGTGTGACATCTCCACCCTCCCCAGCAGGGCCTGCTCTGTGGGCACCTCCTCAGCAAAGGTTTGAGGAGACCTCACCCTGACCTCCAGCTGTGGCAGTCACCTAGACCCTCTGGAGAAGAGACGGTCTTTGGGACAACTTCACTGCTGCCACCCCTCTCACTCCTGAGTATAAAGATGAAACAGGTTTTAGACAAGTCCAAATATACTTGGGAGGGCAAGGAGGACATTTGAAATCATGGTGGTCCTGGCGCATGTAGGAATGTACAGCCTTTGGAACTTTTCCTGGCAAGCAATGCCAGACCCTCAGTTTCTGGAAGGTTCTCTAAGGTCAGCCTAACCCCAAATGACCTGAAGCTTCTCCATTTGGCTGGCAGTAGGGAAGGTTTGGCTCTAATAGGAACCTTATGTGGCAGTCTACAGTTGCCTTTGACAAGGTAGGCCTCGTTCTGTGAGAAACAACTTAAAGGATGATCGATTAGGTAGAAGTTCTGCCACTTCCTGTCTTCTCTCAGGCATTTCCCCAAACCTCAGCCCGGGAACTTCTCCTGAGCCCTCTAGGAGCTGCACCCTCACTGTCTCTACCCCGCCAGGTGAGGCTGGCACCCCCAAGGGGACAGATACACAGACTGTTGGGGCCTGTGTGGGGAGGCAGCCGAGGCTGGGGGAGGACGGGACAAGGCCACATGTGGTGGGGGGGGGGGGGCTTGTGATGGGCACTCTGCCCAGAGAGGACTCAGAGACATCACCATCAAATATTCCAAAAAGTCTCTTACGTGAACCACTGTGCATTTTGTTTGTTTTTGGTGGTGCTGGGGATTGAACCTCGGGTCTTGTACATGCTAAGCAAGGACTCTGACCCTGACCCCAGCAGACCCACTGCGGATTTTCATTTCTTCCTTTTATTGGGCTATGTCCAGAACCACACCCTCAGACAACCTGAGGCCTGCCCTCGTCAGGGCCAAGTTCAGGCTCCTCCGTTCACATCCCAGAACAGATGCTTCCTGCCTAGGAGACCTTCAGGTCCTTACCTTGGTTTCCTCATTTGGTTTCTGTGGGCATTTGATGGGGCCGGGGCAGAACTTGCTGATATATGTGTGGGAGGCACTCAGCCAACAGCGGGGCATCTGGCTCTGAGGCCTGTGAGTGGTTACTGAGAGAGGTTGTTCTGGAGTGTGAGACATCATTGACAGTACTGGCCCATTTCCAGGTGTGGATGTGTGCGCTGACCCACAGTCCCCTCCGCCAGGCTCACCAGCACAGGTAACATGTCACTTGCACTGTCATTTACATGCTAGTGGGTCTGTCCCTTTACTCCTGACACTCACATGTCCTCTGTGACCCATGAGGGAGTGAGGTGGGGGGCATTTGGACAGCACTAAGCCTCACTTGTCTATGCTGACTTCCTCCAGCAGAAAGCCGATGAAGTTGATGGCTCCTCACCTCTCCTCAGTGAGCCTGTAAGTTGGAGCTCTGACCAGTTTGGGATCATTTGGGGTGTAGGGGAGCTTAGTCTCTCAGAGGGCTAGGCTGGCCTTTGGATAGCCTGCAAGAGTATATGTGTGTGTGTTGGGAGGGGGAGACAGGACTGGGATGGGGATGGAGGATGGGGAAATTAGCAGGTTCCTCTGTCCTGTCATGAGATAGAAGTCTGAGAGAGAGGGGGGAGGGAGCCTCCAATGGTGTGATCTTGGGGCCATGTCCACAGTTCTGTACCTTCAAGCAGGCTTCTGGTCCAAGAGATGGGTCAGCCTCCAAGCCCAGGCACAGTCAGACAAGACCACTGCTCCTGCCAACTCCAGGAAGTTCCAGCCCCCAATTGGGATGCTGCTGAAGGTGGCCAGGAAAATCTCATCTATGTTGATGAGTGGTAGAGGACCCCCCACCTGCTCAGAGCAAGGTGCCCATGCACCCCAGGCAGTGTGGATGTAGGGCAGCTTAAAATATCATCTAGGGTCTGGAGAGATGGCTCAGCAGTTAAGGCGCTTGCCTGAAAAGCTTAACAATGTGGGTTCGATTCCCCGGTACTATGTACAGCCAGATGCACAGTGGCTCCTATATCTAGAGTTTGTTTCCAGTTGCTGGAGGCCCTGGCACGCCTATTCATCTCTCTCTGTTTGCAAATAACTAAATAAAAAGATTAAAAAAAAAACTATCATCTCACTTGGAACTGGTCCAAGATAGAATCTTCTGGAAGAACTTCAACATTTACACAAGCCAGCATGCAGATTCCCATACCCAGAGCCCCTGCCCCTCACAAAGCAGGCTCCCCACAGGGAATATAAGAACAGAGAATCCCGGAACTTCTGAGCAGGAAGGTGGCATCTCTGCAAGAATCACTTCATCCTTTTGGATTACAGAGCTCTCTCAGAAATCCTTGAAAGTGTGGATTCTCTACCACCAACCTGCCACTCCTATATCCACAAATGAACATCATTGCATGTAATGTCAAAGGGCTTATAAACCTGGTGGGAAAAGTGAGTTCCTGAGAGTAAAAGGTCAGTCAGTCAGGGACAGGACTAGAATCAGGCAACAGTTAAGGCCAAAGCTGTCCTGTCATCTGCTTTTCTCATCTCCTCACTCTTGGGCAGGTTTTTTTTTTTTTTAATTTTATTTATTTGAGGGAGGAAGGGAGGGAGGGAGGGAGGGAGGGAGGGAGGGAGGGAGGGAGAGAGAGAGGGAGAATGGGCCTGCCAGGGCCTCTAGCCACTGCAAATGAACTCCAGATGCATGTGCTCCCTTGGTGCATCTGGCTTATGTGGCTCCTGAGGAGTCAAACCTAGGTCCTTTGGCTTTACAGGCAAGTGCTTTAACTGCTAAGCCATCTCTCTAGCCCTTAGCTGGTTTTTGAATTACATGACCCCTGTTCAGCGGTACATACCCCAACTTGTTTAAAGGTCCCCTTTGTTAGCTCAGACCTGGCTGACAAACCATCCCCTTCCATATGGTCCTCACCCCCATATGGACCTACATAAATGGGCCCCTAAGCAGGGTTTGCATCTCTTCCTCAGCTCATCTCCAGGGTTCCAACTCTACCTTGTCTTTTTCAGAATGTCCCCAAAGGGCTAGCTGACCGGAAGCAGAATGACCAGAGGAAAGTATCTCAAGGCAGGCTGGCTCCTCGCTCTCCCATGGTAGACAAATCTAAAGAGCTTGTCATAGAACAAAAGGAAAACTTTGATCCCCTCCAGCATACTGAAACCACACCCAAGACCCAGGCTTCTGGAACAAGCATCACCGGGAAAATGGCCCTGAACAGTCCCCAGCCTGGCCCTGCTGAGAGCGAGCTGGGGAGGCAGCTCCTGAAGACAGCCAGGGAAGGCAACCCTCTGCCCAGGAGTCCAGTCCAAGCCCCAGGAGAGGTTGCTCCCCCAGCTCTCCAGGGAAAAGGCTGTCCTGGAGAGCCCACAGGGCCCAGGGTGGGCACCAAAGCTGAGCTGCGGACCCCCATGTCCCGGCCCCCCCTGATACGGGGAGTCTCCAGGGACAGCGGATCTGAAGAACCAGGCCCCCGGCTGCAGAAAGTGCTTGCCAAGCTGCCTCTGGCAGAGGAAGAGAAACGGTTTCCAGGCAAAACCATCAGCAAGCCCGCCAAGACACCCGGGCTCAAAGACTTCCAGATACAAGTACAGCCGGTGCGCATGCAGAAACTGACCAAACTCCGGGAGGTGGGTTCCCACCCAGCTGCAAAGCATACACGCATGGTCCGCTCTGGGCTGCACACCTCTGCTCCCCATGGGGTCTCACACTCCCTGACCCTGAGAAGCCAGGCACATCTGTATCACATCTCCTTCTTAGCACTTTTAACACCTGTTCATAGGTAGAAGTGAGACTGGGATATTGTAGCTTCAGTGGAAGATGGGTTTGTGGAGGAATACATGGAGCCCCAGTCCACGGCTGCTTTCCTTCTTAAAATGGATTTGGTGCCTAGTTATGCCCAGGACTGGCAGGAGCCAGAGAAAGTAGGTTTCTCTCTCTCTCTCTCTTTTTTAATTTTATTTTTTGAATGAGAAACAGAGAGAAAGAGGAGAGAGAGAGAGAGAGAGAGAGAGAGAAAATTGGTGTGCCAGGGCCTCCAGCCATTGCAGTTGGACTCCAGATGTGTGCACCTCCTTGTGGCACACGTGCAGCATTGTGTGCTTGCGTCACTGTGCATCTGGCTACTTGGGACCTGGAGATTCGAACATGTGTTCTTAGGCTTCATAGGCAAGCGCCTTAACTACTAAGCCATCTCTCCAGTCCTCTCACTCTCTCTATTTTTTTTTTTGTTTGTTTTTTGAGGTAGGGTTTCACTCTAGCCCAGACTGACCAGGAATTCACTATGTAATCTCAGGGTGGCCTTGAACTCATGGCAGTCCTCCTACCTCTGCCTCCTGAGTGCTGGGATTAAAGGCATGCGCCACCATGCCTGGCTTCTCTTTTCTCTTTTTTAAAAAATATTTTTATTTATTTGCAAGCACAGAAAGAGAGAGAAAAGAGACAGGGAGAGAGAAAGAGAGAGAATGGGTGCCTCCAAGCTGCTGCAAACAAAACTCCAGATGCACGTGTCACTGTGCATCTGGCTTTACATGGGTACTGGGGAATCTATCTTGGGTCATTAGGCTTTGCAGGCAAGCACCTTAACCACGGAACCATCTCTCCAGTCCTTGAGGCTTCTCTTTTTTTACATTTTGTTTTTTTGGAGAGAGACACAGAGAGAGACAGATAGAGATGGGCACGCCAGCAGCCTCTCAGCTGCTGCAAACGAAATCCAGATGCATGCGCCCCCTTGGGGTGAAGTGTGGCATTGTGCCCTTGCGTCACTTTGCATCTGGTGAAACGTGGGACCTGGAGATTGGAATCAGCGTTCTTAGGCTTAGGAGGCAGGTGCCTTAACCACTAAGCCATCTCTCCAGCCCAGGCTTCTCTTTTGTAATGGCATCCAGCCTTTTTCCTGGTACCTGTTTTTAAAATATTTTATTTATTTATTTATTAGAGGCAGAGAGAGGGAAAGAGAGAGAGGGAGAGTGAGAATGGGCACACCAGGGCCTCTAGCCACTGCAAATGAACTCCAGACACATGTGCCACCCTGTGCATCTGGCTTACGAGGGACCTGGAGAATCGAACTGGGGTCCTTAGGCTTCACAGGCATGTGCCTTAACCACTAAGCCATCTCTCCAGCCCTTCCTGTACCTTTTAACCAAACTCAGACCCATGTACAAACCATGATGATGGCCCTTGGGGCAGCTCCTCCACGATGAATTTCTTTCAGTGTCCATGATGCCTCCAACTTCGCTGACCATCAAACTAGACACAGTGGTCACTCATGGGGCTGCACTGCTGTACAAGGAGCGAGTGGGGGGGATATCTGCAGACGTGGGGAAGACAGAACAGATTATAAAAGAGTGAAGAATTAAGTGGAAAGAGAAGTCCAGACTCAGTACTCCCAGACTCAGGCCAAGTTGACTGGGATGCCACTGAGTAGGGTCTGGAGCTGGCCAATGTCCCTAAGTTCCCTGCAGAGGAGAGAAAGGAAATGACCCTATTAGCACTTTAGCATTTCTACATTGGCTGGAACACCTTACAATGCTGGCCACTGTCCTGTTATGCTCCGAGGTAGGCTTAGGAGGAACTAGAGACTGCTGATGGAACTACATTATATAGAAACCTCCACCTGCCCCAATCCAGGAAGCCCTAAGTGACTCATAGGCTAGAACAGGGCTTGGAGGAGCCACCCATAGTGGGCCACGCCCACATCTGTGAAAGAAGGTGGGGCCAAAAGAGCAAGACTTCAGACCTGCAGGGATTTGCCTTCATGAGCCTTAAAGGCTGAGAAAGTGAGCCACTCCCCTCAGAATTTCCCACATCCCTGCAGCTTTCTGTCACCTGGCAAAAGAAGTCACAGACAGCCTAGAGGCTCACGCCACTAAAGGCCCTGGCAGCTGAGCGCCTGGCCCAGTGTGCTGAGGGTTGAGAACCTCTAGGGCCTCTCTGGCTTGCTAAGGACACAAGAAAGGGTCAGCCTTGATTTCCATTTGGATCCCAAGCACCCTCTGCAGGTCCCTTTCTTTCCTCCTTTACCCAGGGGCCAGTCACTAAAAATCCTTGAATGGCACAAGTCACAAGAGGAGAAGAGTTCTCCCAGGCATTCCACTAGGGGACCCTGGTCTGGCACTAATTGGCTTACAGCAGATGTGGTTTCCGCTGTCCACTTCCCACCTCACCCCAGTTCTGCCTTCTGAGGCCCCAAGGCAACACCTCTTAAGCCTTATTTTTCTAATGGTTCCACAAAGTCCACTGAGGAAAGAGGTTCATGACTCCTTAAAATGGGTACTTGCCGGGAAGAGCTGGGCAGGAAGCAACTATGGGTGATAAAATCCCAAAGATTGCTCACAAGAGCAGCCCCGTTCCTGTTCCCAGGGCCCTTAGCTGGGCTCCAGCCCTCTAAACCCTTTGGCCATCACGTAGCTGGCTGTTTATTTACCCTGACGCCCATGAATGTCCTTAACACGCAGACCATGCCATGCGGTAGCTCCTGAGCCAAGAAATGTGGCATTACTGGTAGATTTTCAGTCCTCCCTTCACGGGCTGGGAGAAGAGCTGGTATCCCTCAGGTTACATGTCATGCCTGTCCACCCATCTTGCCAGTGTCTCAGGGTTTTCTGCTTAAGGCTGAGTGGTCACAGAACCACCAGGGGGACGAAGAGAAGAGTGCGGTGCGGTGTCATTGAAACGTATCTCTCCTTCCTCCCACAAAGGAGCACATCCTGATGAGGAACCAGAGCTTGGTGGGGCTCAAGCTGCCTGAACTGAGTGAAGCGGCTGAGCAGGAGAAAGGTAGGTACGCGGGCTACACTCCCTCGGGGGACCTGGGCAGTCTGTCCACTCAAGGGCACTCAGTGTGTGTGAACACCACACTTCCTGTCAGCAGACCCTCACTCAGTGTTTGCGGTTGGGTGAGTGAAGCAGATGGTATGTGCTGCCCCAGGGGTGCACCCCCAAACCTGTCTCCTTCCTGCCAGCTCCCCCCACCCCACACACCCAAACCAGCTCTGTGAGCAACTCTGGGTCTGGAATGTGCCCTGGGCCTGAACTTTTGACACTGCCTTACCGCTCACACCCAGGAAGCCACCCAAACAGACCGGTTCCTCTTTGCAAGGCACCAGAGCCATCTCTTTGTAATTTGCTGTCACCACAAAGTCGATATCCCAGCTCCGCCCTGCTGGTGACTGCATTCCCCTTTCTCCAAGCTACCTAGTCTCTCCTATCCCATTCTCCCTGCCACACCCTTCTAAAAATCAGAGCAGAGACCAAGCCTTCCTCCATCTCGTGGATGGAGATCCCTGTGCCCATCCTTAGCCTGTTTTTCCACACCATGTGTTGATGCCCTGTCATGGACCACACCGTCCAGTTTAAGTCCAGGCTCTGCTACATTGACTAGCCACATGGCCTGGGCAAGCTCTCGGACCTCTCTGTGCCTGATCTCCCACTCCCTACACCGCTCCCTTGAAGACTGTCAGGGAGACTAAGTGAATTGAGCTATATTTGCAAGTGACAATAGAGCCTGGTACATGGCGTTGGCTATGTGTCAACTGTTATTGCCCCTAGAATAGAAGCCCCCAAGAACCAGTGTCTTTGTCTAGGGGTGTGTGTAGGTGTGCATTTGTGTGCTTCTATACACATTGTCAGCTAAGTGTTTACAACAGTGCCCAGCACTAGTAGTTCCTGATAAGTACTTATGAATTTCATGATATGGTATACGAGAGGGCATAGGGGTGACCAAGGCAGATACATAAGTAGAATCTGTAGCTATAACTGCAGTGCTAAGAGGGGAGCAAAGGGAATCAGAATGTATTCAGGGAGTGTTCTGGAAGACCAGGCTCTCTGTCCTTCCCTGTTCCCCCAGACCTCCTCCTAGGGGAGACTCACCCTCTGTCCTCGACTCTAAATTGGTGTACCCAATGGATTTTTACATGTTTCTCAACCTCATGGAGCCTCCACTTTTTTTTTTTAATTTTTTTTATTTATTTATTTATTTATTTATTTATTTGACAGAGAGAGAGAGATACAGAAATAGGCAGAGGGAGAGAGAGAGAGAGAGAGAATGGGTGCACCAGGGCCTCCAGCCACTGCAAACGAACTCCAGATGCATGCACCTCCTTGTGCATCTGGTTTACGTGGGTCCTGGAGAAGCAAGCCTTGAACCGGGGTCCTTAGGCTTCATAGGCAAGCATTTAACCGCTAAGCCATCTCTCCAGCCCGAGCCTCCACTTATGTTTGAAATTTATACCATTTTGTACAGTTTAATTATGACTATTTTTCAAGGTAGGGTCTCTAGCTCAGGCTAACCTGGAATTCACTATGTAGTCTCAGGCTGGCCTTGAACTCATAGCGATCCTCCTATCTCTGCCTCCCAAGTGCTGGGATTCTAAAGGTGTGCCCCACCACACCTTGCCAATTATGTTTTTTTTAAACTTGCATTGGATTCAGAATAAATGTCCAAGTTTTATTTGTTGTGTAATTTATAACCCTTTAATTGACTAAATTCGCAAACATTGAGTTCTCCTTTGGAGATAGAGTTTGACCCTCTTCAGTCAGGTATTCTTCTGTAAGAATATTGAAGGTTCTTTGTACATGGCTCTCATCTCTTAGAGATGTGACCTTGTATTGCTCGTTTGTTGCCGAGAAGACTCTCATTCGTTATATTTCTAACTGATAATTCGTGGCAGAGATGACCCTTGGTTCCCTATGCGTCTTGTGTAACAAATACTAGTAGTAAATGGGAGTGCGCGCACTGTAGTGATCAGTGTGATGGCTAAAACTAGAATGATTGATGCATGCTTTGATGTTATTTGACTCCTTTTCCCAATGATCTCGAGAAGTAGTTTTATCAAACTCCCTTGATCAGTGAAGAATTGAGGCTGACAAAGACTAAGGTCATGCAGCCGTTCATGGCCAAGGCTGGGACTGGAGCTCAGATGTGTCTAACTTCAAAGGCTTCTGACCACTTGGAAGCATACCTTCCTTTATTGAATTTGAAACAAGTCAATATGTTGTTTTTATGTTATTCAATTCACCATTTGCCGTGGTTGCATGTCTCTATGTGAGTATATGTGCGATTCTCCATGTGTGTCCTGTTTTATTACTTTGGCAACATTCTTTAATTTGATAATGGTGACAAGGAGAGCATTTGCCTTGCTTCTCTTTTTGATTGAATGTTAGTATGTATTTCTCCCATGCATCATGTGTCTTATGCACTGTGGAAGTTTTATTGGAGGCTGGGAAGATGGCTCAACAGTTAAATGTGCTTATTTGCAAAGCCTGCCAACTTAAGTTCATATTCCAAATCACCCACATGAGCCAGATGCAAAAAAAAGTGGTGCAAGTACCTGGTGTTTGCAGAGGCAAGAATCCCTGGCACACAAAAAACACACACATGTGCAAATACATAAATAAAAATTTAAATTATGGACTGGGGAAATGGCTTAACTGTTAAGGCGTTTGCCTGCAAAGCCTAAGGACCCCAGTTTGATTCCCCAGGACCCATGTAAACCAGATGTATAAGGGGGCGCATGCATCTGGAGTTTGTTTGCAGTGGCTGGAGGCCCTGGTGCACCCATTCTCTCTTTCTCTCTGCCTCTTCCTCTCTCTCTGTCTCAAATAAATAAATAAAATATTTTTTAAAAATTTAAATTATATTAGTCAATATGTTTGAAATATATATGACCTCTAATAAATATAAGATGTGGTATTTAATAGTTTATTATCTTATATATTTCCTCCAATTAATATTAGTTCTCTTCTCTTCTAAGTGTCAAGATTAGTGTTAAATTTTATTAAATTTATTTTGCCTAGCTATTGAAAATATTATGAATATCATTTAATTTATTTAATAATTTTTAAAAGATTTTATTTTTATTTATTTGTTTGAGACAGAGAGAGGGAGAGAGAAAGAGGGAGAGTGAGGGAAGAGTGAGAATGGGCATGCCAGGGCCTCTAGACACTGCAAAAGAACTCCAGATGCATGTGCCACCATGTGCATCTGGTTTATATAGGACCTGGAGAATTGAATGAGGTCCTTAGGCTTTGCAGGCATGTGCCTTAACAGCTAAGCCATCTCTCTGGCTGATAAGGTCATGTGGCCACAAACCAGAAGCAAGGGAGGCTGAGAACTTGGTTGCTAGCAGGATAACTACTTTCCTGTGACAGATTTGGGTGGCTAACAAGGTATTTGGCACATTGCCTTTTCAACTTTATAATTAGATACTTTCCCACTTAATACATGTGGAGATTTTAAATTTTAAGTTAAAAATTAGATTGATATGACACACACACACACACACACACACACATATATTCCCACCCATCTTTATTAATGTTTATGTCGTTTTCAGTTTTTCTCTATTATACACAATGGTATGATATATATATATATATATATATATATATATATATATATATATATATGTATGTATTTGCAGTGCCAAATTTACTTACAAAAATCGTGCCAATTTAGATATGCACTGCCTATAGCAATTTCTCACTTTTCCATAGTAACGAGTTACTAGGTTTTCGAAGTAAAATTACCAAGTAAATAAATTTGACTCCTACATGCCCCTAGTTTAAAGAAGAAGAAGAAGAAGAGAAAACCAGGGGCTGGGAAGATGACCCGGCAGGTTAAAGGGCTTGTAGTTCAAGCACAAGGACCCCGGAGACCCATGTAAACAGCTGAGCGTGGCCATGCATGCCCGTAACCCCAGTCCTGTGGGGAGCAGAGGCCAGAGAATCTTGGGGGCTCATTGGTCAGCCTGTCTCACCTAAAATGGCAGTTCCAAGTGCAATAAGAGACTCTGTCTCAAGGAACACGTGAATGAGCCAAAGAAGAAAATACTTGATGTTTTCCTCTAGCCTCTGCGTGTATGCACATGAAATGCATCATCTACATCTACATGTGCATGCACCACACGCACACGCCACACCATATATTCTACATGCACACGCACAAAATAAATATTAAATAAAGTTTTACAAAAATAAACCTAGCCATGGTAAGTGTTGAACAAATTCACGTCCTCACCTATTTATTACCAGGTCCAAGGTGTGGATGGCTGAGAACATGGGCTTCGTCACTTCCTAGCTGCATACCCTTCTGCAAGTTTCTTCTTCTCTTAGCATCTCAGTTTGCTCATCTCTCCAATGAGAACAATAATGGCACCTAGGTGCTTCACTAAACTGGGGCGATGTTTTGTGTGATACTGGTCTTCCATCCAACAGGACCCTGGAAACCATTGACATTATTGTCATTGAAGCTATAGAACTCTTATCTTGGCAACTCTTGGGACATACTCCTTGTTCGGTGATATACAGGACAGTGTTGGAGACATGGCATGCATGCTGGGTTGCAGAATTCTAACTTCCTCCTCCTGCATTTCGCAAACCCTTTCCCCTCCTGACATAGAGCAAAAGGCTTTGGGAGCATTCTGAGCCCTGGCTCAGAGCATTGCCAGGCTTTAATTCAACAGCGCACATGAGCCCATGGGAAACTCACTGCCCAGTGAGGTTGTTAGCTGCTCCTTGGGCAGATTCTTACCTAGACATTCTGGAGTCTTCGGAACCTTGGTTCTCCTTCAGTTTCTGAGGGCTTTTCCCTGCTGGATCTTATCTTCCCGACAATCCAACCAGTGCCCTTCTTAGGGACCACTTTGTCCAGTGTTTGGACTTGTGATCATTTGCAAGTGTTTTCAAGGCAGAGATGTGGGATTGGATATGTGCTCTTGAAATGCAATCTAAGAACAGGCTTAGGGGCTGGAGAGATGGCTCACTGCATTGAAGTGGTTGTGTTGCAAACATGAGGACCTGTGTTTGGACCCCAGGTTCCCACCTAAAAGTGCCAGGCATGGTGGTGTGTGCCTGTCATCCCATCCCAGTACTGGGAAGATGGGCACAGGAATACCTGGGCCTCACTGGTTAGCTGATCTAGCTGAGTTGGTGAGCTCCAAGTTCAAGGAGAGATCTTGTCTTAATAAGGTAGACCATGACTGAAGACGACCCCTAATGTCAACCTCTGGCCTCCACACATATGCACAGACACCTGTACACACACACACACACACACGTGCCCGCCTACATGCATTCAAGCATGCACACACTCATGCACCACACACAGACACACACACACTCACAAACACACACACGATATAAGGGGGAGGCTCTCCTTACTAGTAGGAGAAGCCTTGTTCCAGCTTAAACATCATCCTAATGGCTCCCTCAGCCCACACTCTCTACCCACTCACTGAGCTCCAACCACAACCCACATGGTAGAACAAACTCTGACACGCAAGTGTGTCAGAGGTCTCTTTCAGTTTTTAGGAGGGACGCTGGAATGTTTAGTGAAACCTGCAGGGCCCCCGTGGTTAGCCCCACTCATCGGCCAGCACTTCTGGAACTTCTCCCTCCCCACATGTCAACTCTGGCTTTCCTTCAGCCACTCAGCCCCCCTCATCTTTAGGCTGGGCACATGATATTTCCTCTTCATGGAATGTTTTCCCATCTCTTCCTCTTTGTCTAATGAATGAAGTTTCATTTTATTATAAGTGGTCTGGTCAAATATGAGTTTTTTTTTTTTTCATTTAATTATTAGAGACAGAGAAAGGGAAAGAGAGAGAGAGGGAGAGTGAGCTTGGGTACATCAGGGCCTCCAGCCACTGCAAAAAAAATCCAAATGCATGTGCCCCCTTGTGCATCTGGCTTACATGGGACCTGGAGAATCCAGCCAGGGTCCTTAGGCTTCGCAGGCATGTGCCTTAACCACTAAGCCATCTCTCCAGCCCAATATGAGGTTTTTTAGGAATGGCTTTTGTGGCATCTCCAGCTCTCTTCTCCTTTATGTACTGTAAGAAATGCAGTGTTTGCATTTTTCTCTGATTAATCTCCCAGTGGCTCTGTAGTTTGCTTAGCACAATATCTTTAGTTCTAAGCATCTTAACCTGGGCCATAGGAAGCATTTGGTCCACATGAAATGAATTCATGAATGAATGAATGCACCTTCACCAGTGGAGAGAGGACACTCAAGGGTGGACCAAGTCACTGCTACACGCTGCGATGAGACTTGCACAGAACATAAATACTTGGGGACAGAGAGGAAGAAGCAGCTGGCTCAATAAGGATGAGTCAGGTAGGGCTTCTGGGAGGAACAGCTTTGGTCTCAGGAAGAGGAAGGATCCCAGGCAGGAAGAACAGCAGGAACAAAGGCACACTGGCATCTTCTCGTACTCTGCATGCTGCAGAAGGAATTCCATGTGACCTCAGTATGGGCCATGTGTCTAAGGCAATGAGCTTTGTGTCCCAGAGGCTGCAACAGTGGGCTGGGAACAGAGAGTGTGAAGGCCTTGAGGGCCATTTGTGAGTCTGGAATTCATGTAGGACACTTGAAAATCCAGGAAAGCTTGTAGGTAAAAAAAGCCTTAAGGTCAAATCTGTATTCTAGAATCATTATTCTTGATTAAAATTTTTTTGATTTTTTTTTCTGAACAGATTATTAAAAACGAGCCTGAAGCAGGAGAGTGTAGGAATTTGTTATAGGAAAGAGAAAAAAAAAAAGGCTCAGACTAGGCACGGTGACACACACCTTTATTCTCAGCACTAAGGAGGCAGAGGTAGGAGGATCACTGTGAGTTTGAAGCCAACCTGAGACTCCATAGTGAATTCCAGGTCAGCCTGGGCTAGAATGAGACCCTACTTTGAAAAACAAAAACAAAAAAATAAGGCTCAGGCTCTACCATCAAGGAGAGGGCCTCCCTCCATGGAGATAAAGAGACATTGTGGAAAACAATATGTAAATAAGCTGATGAGGGGCAACCAGGTGGTAGGCCTGAGGGGAGGACAGTTTGAGAGCTATCTGGAGGTGAGGTTGGCAGGACTTGGTAAGCAGAAGACCTGAAATATGACTAGGCATCTGTGTGCATGGCTGTGGAAGTGACAGGTCCGCTCATTGGAACAGGGAGCACAGTAGGGAGAAGTCATCTGAGGAGACAGTGTGTCTGGGTTTGGACATGGTGAGTGTCCAAGGGAAGTAGATGGGATGAATCAGGGGGAAAAAAGACCCACTTTTGCACCTTGGTTTTGCTGTAAGCTAGCTGAGACCTGGGGAATCTATATCCTAACTGATCTTCAGTTTCCCCAGAAAGGAGCCTAGCAATGTTGACTCAGCAGAGCGCCTGCAAACAATCAGTAAGAAAGAGAATTGAACCTGTGGCTGATGTACCATGAGCGGTGGCTGTTGAAATGCTTTTACGTTTCTGTATCAAGTTGATGGTGTCTAAGTGGTAGCCGGATATCCGGGTCTGGATTCTGAGGGAGGCATGTGATCCTTCTAGACCCCCCCCCCAAAGGCTGGGCTCAGAGCCTCACTTCTCACCCAGGGAAGAGGCCTTCCTGAGAAGATGGGTGTGAAGAAAGTTTATTCCAACCAACAACTTTGGCTTTTGCGGGGGGGGGGGGCGTCATCCTGTCTTCTGAGCATCCTTAGTCAGAACCCAAAAAGTTGCTTTTCCATTTCCCTAACATGGCCAGAAACAAATGGTTTCACTGAAATGAGATTGTACAAGCAGTATTTCAAAACTGATTTTATTATTTTCATTGAGAAATTGTTTATTATCAAAAATTCCCGCTAATGAAAAATATACAGGAGAAAGAAAAAAAAAAAAATCCTTGTATCAAAACACTGCTTCCCTGCAAATAAAGAAGGAAGATTATACTAGATGAACTTTTCCAAAATAAAACAAAAAAATTACAATTTCATTGAGTTGGAGTTAAAGTGAAGTGAAACTGTTGAGACTTGCTGAATTTTGGTGATTGCTTCCTCCACAGAGGAGAAATTGGTTTTGACTGTGTATTAGGAAATGAGTTCAGGGATTGGAGTCATTGTGGTAGGGTTTTTGATTTTGTGTGGTGTTTTTTTTTTTTTTTTTTTTTTTTTTTTTTTTTTTTGAGGTAGGGTCTCACTCTAGCTCAGGCTGACGTGGAATTCACTATGTAGTCTCAGGGTGGCCTTGAACTCATGGCAATCCTCCTACCTCAACTTCCTGCGTGCTGGGATTAAAGGCATGCACCACCATGCCCGGCTTTTTTTTTCTACAACAGCTGTTTTAAACTTTACACATAGCATTTGTTTTAGTCAGGTAGGATAAGAAGGAAGAAGTTTATACTCACAAATATCGAACACAAGAGGAATGGCCAGTTGAGATAGAACCAGGTCAGTCTGGAGGCAGTGGGGGAGGGGAGATGTATCTCAGAGACTTCACTTGGGTTATGTTTTTTAATATTTTTATTTTTATCTATTTATTTGACAGAGAGAAAGAAAGAGAGGGAGAGAGAGAGAGAAAGAGAGAATATGGGGGCACCCAGGACTCCAGCCACTGCAAACGAACTCCAGATGTATGCACCACCTTGTCCATCTGGCTAACATGGGTACTGGAGAATCAAACCTGGGTCCTTTGGCTTTGCTGGCAAACACCTTAACCACTAAGCCATCCCTCCAGTCCCACTTGGGTTATTTTGGGAAGGGGCGAGCCAGAAAGAATGGGCCCCCTGTAGGCTAGGGATGGATAGTTGGAATCATTTTGGCAGGCTCTGCAGTAGAGGGAAGGTGTCTAATTGTTGAATACATGGACTTGGAGTGATTTGAGTCAGGGCTGAATATTGTGTGAGAAATAGATAAAGGAGCTGGGCGTGGTGGCACACACTTTTAATCCCAGCACTCAGGAGGCAGAGGAAGGAGGATCATTGTGAGTTTAAGGCCAGCCTGAGACTACAGAGTGAATTCCAGGTCAGCCTGGGCTAGAATGAGATCCTACCTCGAAAAACCAAAAAAACAAAACAAGAAAAGAAGAGAAAAAAAGAAAGAAAGAAAGAAAGAGAGAGAGAAAGAAAGAAAGAAAGAAAGAAAGAAAGAAAGAAAGAAAAGAGAAAGAAAGAGAGAAAGGAAGGAAATGGTTTGGGTATAGGTTCTGGATTCGTTGGTTTATATTTCAAAGCTCACACAAAAGAAAGCTGTTTCCTATCTCCAGGAATCAGCTAACCTGGAAGAGACAGTCTCTCTGGGATTACCTCCCCACCCCCCAAAGCCAGAGCACCAAGAACCCAGGACCTCAGAACATATTGTTGCTACCTACTGACATCCTGTGGGAAAAGATAGAATGGCAGCATTTCTTCTCGCCTTCCTATTTCTTCCTGCCATCCATTGACACCCATACAATGCTGACTCATTTTTGTGTTATAACATTGACATCTCAGTCTGCAGCCAGCACTCGCACAGTTGTTTAGCTGTGGACTCGGGAAACAGGTTTCCATGTTCACCACCAGCCCTCCACCATGGCTCACTATTCGCAAGTTTCTATTTGGATCCATGTCTCGTTTAGCTAGACATATAGTTTCCTAGGAGGCATATGCGCTGAATTCCAACATCTTTGAAAAACGTCATCTTTTTCCAAAATGGCTTGCGTGGTTATAAAACTCTGCGGTAACTTTCCCTGGGGACTTTGTTCATGTGTTCCATTGTGTTCTATGTCACAGAGCTAGCACCAGCTGTTTTCATGTCTCCTTTAGCTTCCAGCTCCTGGCAGGTATCTTGTATTTTCTGTAAGGATAACTGGAAAAGGACTCCTTTATATACCTCTATTAAAAACAACAAAGACGGTATATACACTCAGTTATCCTATAAGTCTATCTCTCCCTTCAGTTATATTTTCAAATATGATATGCTTTGTGGGTTGGAGAGATGGCTTAGCGGTTAGGGCACCTGCCTGCGAAGCCTAAGGACGCTTGTTCAAATCTCCAGGTCCCACGTTTAGCCAGACGCAAAAGTGATGCAAGTGCACAATGTCGCACATGCGCACAAGGGGGCGCACATGTCTGGAGTTAATTCACAGCGGCTGAGAGGCCTTGGCATGCCCATTCTCTGCCTCTTCCTCTCTCTCTGTGTCTCTCTCAAGTAAAAAAAGAATACATATATAGTTCCATTTGTTTGCCTCACTATCTCATAGTCAACACACAGTGTCTCAATGTCAGGTCCGTGTTGCATCTCTACACAACTGAGTCTTCTGTGCTTTTCTTTTTTTTTTTTTTCTTTTCTTTTTCTTTTTGAGAGAGACAGAGAGAGGGAGAGGAAGACAGATAGAGATGGGCGCACCAGCAGCCTCTCAGCAGCTGCAAACAAAATCGAGATGCGTGCGCCCCCTTGTGGTCAAGTGTGGCATTGCGCACTTGCGTCACTTAGCATCTGGCTAAACGTGGGACCTGGAGACTGGAACCGCTGGAGATTGGAACTGGCTTTCTTAGGCTTTGGAGGCAGGCGCCTTAACCCCTAAGCCATCTCTCCAGCCCTCACTTTTCTTTCTTTATGATCATCCAGTCTATACCACCTTCCTGCTAATTGACTTTGACACTCCATATGCCACATCCCTTCATTTCCCAATATATTAACTAGCTCTGTGTTTTTCATTTTCTGGATTAGTCCTGCTCTTTTGGTCTTCAACTTGTTTTCTTAAATAGATTTCCTCTTCTGTCTGTCTGTGACCTTTTTTTTTAAAATCTTGCTCTGACTTCTTAGTTTGTTTTTAGATCCTAATTTCTCCTACAGTCAAGAATGTGTGCTATGTATTTTGCACAGAAATGCATATTTTTTTTGCATTTTTGGTGTGTCTCTTGCAGCCATGTTTCCATCCTGACATCTACCTCTATGTGTTTCCCTTTTTTCCCTCCTTGCTACCTTCCTTCTGCCTTTCCTTCCTCTTTTGATTTTAGTATTTTTGTATAGTTGCCATGTCATTTGTTTTCTCTCTCTCTCTCTCTCTCTCTCTGTGTGTATGTGTGTGTGTGTGTTTACAGAACCTTTCCACCTGGATCTCTCCTTCTCCTGTGTGTAGGGGCGGGTTAACTTTTGTTGCTGCCGTCCTGCCTCATCTCTGAGATTGTTGTCCTCTTTAGGCTGTTAGTTGAAGACCGGGTGATCCATGTTTGTCTGCTTTTGTGCTGCTTGGGAGGTAGAGGAAAGGGGAAGTTCAGATAGAGCTGTGAGCAGTGTGTGCTGTAGGGTTGGTTTCTGCTTCCTTGCTATAAGTACAACCTGATTTTATTATAACAAGTTGGGGTATAATCTATTCCCTTGGGAGAAAAGTATAGTGAGTTTTGGACTGTTTCACCAATTTAAGAGAGAATTATAGGAATACTGTGCCCAGATGTTTGTTTTCCAGACTTTACCCAGCCTTACTTAGAATCTACTCTTCTGCCAGGCGAAGGAAGGAAAAAATAGACAGACTGCAAGAACTTTGGTCGCTTTGCTACTATTTAGCAGAGGGAAGTGTGGGACGGGGAGAGAGCTGCAACTGAGGCTTTCCGTACATCTCCTGCCCTTCACTCCATCAGAAAGGTTTATTTATTTATTTATTTATTTATTTATTTATTTATTTATTCTTAGTCTTCCTTTCTGGTAAATCTCTACATATTGTTCAAGGTAAGCAACTCTGATAGAATACTAGGCAACTAGTCTACCCTTCTGCCCTCTCCTTCCCATTAGGAAAAGCTAAATGCAGACCCTGGCAGAAGTCTATGTTTGTTTTCTGCTGGATTGGTCTGGTGGATTAGAGAACCTTCCATTCTAAAGAAACTTTTTTTTGTGTGTGTGATTTTTTCAAGGTAGGGTCTCACACTAGCCCAGGCTGACCTGGAATTCACTCTGTACTCTCAGGGTGGCCTTGAACTCTTGGCAATCCTCCTACTCTGCCTCCCGAGTGCTGGGATTAAAGGCATGTGATACCACGCTTGGCTCTAAAGAAACTTTTTGAGGGCTGGAAAGATGGCTTAGCAGTTGAGTGCTTGCCCGTGAAGCCTAAGGATCCTGGTTCAAGGCTGAATTCCCCAGTACCCATGTAAGCCAGATGCATAAGGTGGTACATGCATCTGAAGTTCATTTGCAGTGGCTGGAGGCCCTGGTGCACCCATTTTTCTCTCTCTATCTGCCTCTTTCTCTCTTTGTCTCTCTCAAATAAATAAATAAATAAATAAAAATATTTTTAAAAATCGAAACTTTTTGAGTCTCCTTCCCTGGCTACATACTCACTGTTCTGTCTGCTTTTCTTCTTGGTCTGCATCATGTCATGCTTTATCAGAAGTTTTCATCTCACATCTGCCTCCCAGAACTCATCTTTACTATGAGTACATGCTAACAGTCTCAGCATGCGGGAGGCTGAGGCAGGGGGATCACAGCAAGTTCAGGCCAGCCTGGGCAACATAGTGAGTTCAAGGACACATTGGGCTTGAGACTTTATATAAAAAAATAAATAAATAAATCAAAGCAAAATAAATCTCATTCTTCAGGAAGGAAAAAAGGATTATCAAGAGTGAGAGCTCCACATTTATTTCTAGTTACTTCTGTCTTTCTCTAGCCATTACTTTTAAAGAATCTTACCTTTTCCTGTGTTTGAACGTTTGCTGATATATGCTGATTGAGTTAACATTTGCATTTAATTTTAAAAGCTTTTTTGTTGCATTCAGGAAGAGGGCGGTGGATCCTGGAACTCAATTTTGGGACTGAATTTATAAGAATAGAAGCTCTAACTAGTGTTTTCTTCCTTCCATCTTCCTTTGCATTCTCAAATCGGGGGGGGGGTTGTCTAGGTAAAAAGCCCTTGGGAAGTGTTTTACTTGACTAGTAGACTTCTTGGGCTTCTGTGATACCCACAGAATTCTCAGGAGCCACTTGGCTCCTGCGTGGCTTTCTGCTGGATGTGGTGGAGGTATATACATGCAGAGCTAGGTCAGAAGCAACAGAGGTTTGCCATCTGTCACATGGAAATATCAGCAACAAATATCAGCCAGCATAGAGCCCAAGAGTTGACATGTGTCAGCTAATCCTATACCAAGAAAACTCTTGCTGGCTGTCCTGTCTCTGATAGGTGGCCCTCTAGCCTTTATATGGATACCATAACTATCAGAAAACCCATGTAACCCTTCTGTTATTGTTTGTTGTTTAAAGAGTTTTTTTAACCACAAACCCAACTACATCTCATCTTCTCACCTGTCTGGTCTCCTTTGATGACCTGGTTCCCCGTCTTACCTCTGTTTAGATAGCGGCTACAACTATTCCAGCCTTCCCAATCTCCAGTTCGCCTCCAGCTGGACAGCTGTCAGGTCAAAGGCAATGAGAGACATTAAAACGTGGATTTGAGGCTTTTTAACTTCACTATAAACACATTGTGTATGTGTGTGTGTGTGTGTGTGTGTGTGTGTGTAGAGTAAGGGCCAGGAAGTCTATGCTGCCTGCAAAGAAAGGTCATTTCCAAGTACATATACCAGCGTCCTCCTAGGATGAAGTGGTTAGAACATACCCGGGCTTCGCATACAGAAACATCACAGCACTGGATAAGGACCATAGTATACCACAGTGAAGTACTGAACATGGATCTAAAACCATGGCAGGGCTGCACTGGAGAAGCACAAGAGCTGTCTTCCAACAGGAGAAAGATTTATGGGAGAGGGGATACTGGGTTTTCTGCTCTCGGAGCCCAGTCCAAAAACTTTTCACAAGGTAACAAAGACCATTGGTTGGTTCTGTTGACTAACAAGTATCTGTATTGATGAGATCAAAGGCCTGATGACCTTAGCTTTATCCTGGAAAACCCCTGTTTTCTGTTCCTATCTCTGGGGCTATGAAACCAGGTGCTGACATCTAGGCAGTAACTAGAACTTTTGAATTTATTTGGGAAAGAATAATTGGGCAAGACATCTGAAAAGCTTGCCAAATAGAAGGGGTTTTCACACACATCATAACCAAAGAGACAACCAGCTTCTAGTTGCCAGACCTAACATGTGACCACAGACACAGATTCGCCTACCGCTGTGGGGAGGTATGGGAATCTGGTTATGCCATTAACTTGATCTTGAATCTCCAGGAATCCATTCAACCTGGCTGAGCCTTGGCCCATGCCCTCTGTAAAATGGGATGAGTGTGTTCTAGCTTGCTGGTACATTGTGAGGATATAGCAAGATGGCAGTTTATAAGGCCTTTGGAACAAAATGAGGTGTTTATAAGCATTGAAGCCCTTCCTGGACCCTGAAGCCAACTGCTAATGTTACCACTGGGATCCAAACACGTTTTATAGGAAGCATTTGTGTTTTTCAGGGCTGTCTTCTGAACTCTCTTCAGCAACTGATGAAGAAGAATCAAAGGGTGGCTTGGATGTCATGCCTAATATTTCTGACGTGCTGCTGCGCAAACTGCGGGTCCACAAGTCTCTCCCTGGAAGGTAAAACCAGAACATATGCTATGGAGGACACTGTAAGGATTGCCTGGGGGTTAGAGTAAGTGAAACACAGAGGAGAATGAATCTTGGATCTCACCCTAGAAGTGCCAAAGTCCAGTGGTCCAGGCAGTGGGGTTGGGGTGGGGGAAGCATGGGGCTGGAGGGATGGCTTAGTGATTAAGGCACTTGCCTGCAAAGCCAAAGGACTCAGGTTCACTTCTCTAGGACCTACATAAGCCAGATGCACAAGGTAGTGCATGAATCTGGTGTTCATTTGCAGTGGCTGAATGCCCTGGAGTGTTCATTCTCTCTTTCTCTATCTGCCCCCTTCCTCAAATAAATAATAAGCTAAATAAAACTGAAAAATATTTTTTTAAAAAGCATAAAGATGGTGCCAGGGTGATGTTTCCAATTCCAGGACCATGTGGGCTTCACAGATGGACAGAGCCCTTGAGGGACAAGGGTCCCCAGAGATTCATGTCAGCAGAGGGTGGTGGGCTTTGAGCCAGGAGATATGAGTTTCAATCCAGATATACCATTTACTGGATATTCCATATACTGGGAGGGTCTAGGTCTGATATTTGTGTGGACACAGTTGTAGAATACTTGGAATCACATGAATAAATGGCCTGGAGAAAACCTCTCAGGCTTCTGCCCATGGAGAGAAAAGGTCATTTCTGAGCCTGGTCTACACTGCCTCTGTAATGAGTCGTATGCTCTGACTTTGATAGGGAGCACTGGCTCCACGAGACTGTGTGAGCAGAGACTTACAACCATGTCAGATATAACAGGCCCTTAGGAACAGGGCTGAAACACGAGATAGTAACGTTTTTAGAAAGACCATGAGCCAGAGCGCGTGCAGAGAATGGCATGGGAGTGAAGCTTTGGATAGGGAATCAAGGGAAGAGTTATGACAGGGTAATAACTAACCTGAGGTAAATGACAAAAAGAAGGCTCCCTGTGAAGATTAGTAAACAGATTTCCAAACAGAAAGGAGAGTAATTTCAACAAATGGTGGCGGGACAACTGGAAAGCCACACATGAAAGAGTGAAGTTATCACTCAACTCCCCCAGTTGATGAACTCAAAATGGACTGGATAGAAATGTAAGAGATAGCACTCTTAGAAGAAAACACAAGAGTAAAGAGTAAATATTTAGGACCTTGAGTTAGTCCATTGCTTTTAGATGCAACCAATAGCAAAAGCAATAAGATTAAAAAACAAATAAATAAAAGACCAGGGCTAGGGAGATGGCCCACTAAGTAAAATATTTGCCCTGCAGACCTGAGGACCTGAGTTCAGAACTCTAGAACACATGTAAAGCCAGATATGGTAGCGCAAACACCTCTACTCTCAGCACACCCAGGAGACAGGAGAATCCCCTGGAAGCTCACCAGCTGGCTAGCCTTACAAACACAGTGGCAAGCAACAATAGGCCCTTCCCCAAACAGGGCAGAAGGAGGGGACCAACACCCACATGTGCACTGTGGCACAAGCATACCCAACACTCATATGAGTGTGCATACAGGCCCACAGCTCTGCCTCCTGGCTGCAGGTGCCATTTACAAGACACAGCTCTGTGTTAGGAACTGGGCATGCCATGTGGCTTCATGGCCTAAGTCAAACCTCCCTGGTCCTCACAGTTTTTTTTAAAAATTATTTTTATTGGGCTGGAGAGATGGCTTAGTGGTTAAGCGCTTGCCTGTGAAGCCTAAGGACCCCGGTTTGAGGCTTGATTCCCCAGTACCCATGTAAACCAGATGCACAAGGAGGCATGTGCATCTAGAGTTCATTTGGAGTGGCTGGAGGCCCTGGTGTGCCCATTCTCTCTTTCTCTCTGCCTCTTTCTCTCTCTGTCTGTCTGTTGCTAATAAAATAAATAAAAATAAAATTTTAAATTATTTTTATTTATTTATGAGAGAGAGAAGAGGCAGAGAGATAGAGGGAGGGAGAGGAAGAGAATGGGCACACCAAGGCCTCCAGCCACTGCAAAGGAACTCCAGACATATGCGCTACCTTGTGCATCTGGCTTACGTGGGTCCTGGGGAATCGAACTTGGGTCCTTTGGCTTTGCAGGTAAATGCCTTAACCACTAAGCCATTTCTCCAGCCCCCACAGTTTTTAATATTTAAAAAACATGATAGCTATGTTTTATAGTTAAAAACAGCACATGAGTCATCAAAGCAGGAAAAAAAGCTTAGGTAATTATTTATAAAAATATGTAAATTTCACATAACATTCAAACACACTTGGCATCAGAGGCGCATTCCGAGCACTTTGATAAATCATTCAGACAGCACGTATATGCACTACCTACCAGGGAAGAATACTCCAGACCTTCAGAGGGAAAAGCCCACTAGGTGGGGTTGTGACCAGAATTATAAGCCTCAGATATCTTTACGGTTGTTTGTTGCGTGTTCTGTTCCCTGCGACTTAATGGCCGCAGGGTCTTGCTGTCTCATCCTGACAGGAAGGCTCTCAGCGCCCCTCGTCCAGGGTGAGAACCAGTCCCTTGCAGAGATGGCTGACCCCTACCTTTGCTCTCGGGGTCCCCCTGCACCTGTCCAAGGGAGGAAGCTGTGTTTCCTGAGAGCTTATTGATGGCGTGCTCTCTCGCCAAGTCCTGTGACGCTGGTTGCACCCCTCCTGGCCTCCCCACCCAGCACAGGAAAGGGCCTGTGCAGTATTTACATTATCTGAGCTTCCAACGGGGCCAGCTTCAGTGACCAGCAAAGCGCTGCGGTGGCAGCCACACAGAACAGGGCACAGATCAGGGGACTGCTACTGGGACTGGCTGTGGGAGCTGCATGGGAACTTATCAGAAGGTCACCTATGTGCCAGCTGGGACTTCCTTGCCACTCTGATTCCAGTTTTCACATCTTGCTGTGCAATGCTCCAGCCACCCTTTCCCATCTTTTAGTTTCTGTCAATAGCCAGAGAGAAGATAGCCTTTGCAGAGCTAAGTAGCCCCCCACCACCAAAAGCTACAATGCAAATCAGATGTGTATGGCTTGAATTTGACAAATGCACATGACCTTTCGTGTTCCTCACAGCTAGTCTGGGCACGGATAGTACTCACAGCCAAAGTTCCCCGGGTGAGCGTGGAGTAGAGATGCCATGATGCTGAGTCCTTAGTACTCAGGGAATTTGTTCCAAGACACACACACTGCACACAGCCAAAGTTCCCTGGGTGAGCATGGAGTAGAGACACCATGATGCTGAGTCCTCAGTACTCAGGGAATTTGTTCCAAGACACACACACTGCACAGACACGAAAATCCACAAAAACTCAAGTACCTTGTATAAAATGGTATATACTTCCATGTAACCTATGCAATTCTCCCATGTGCTTTAAATCATTTCTAAATAATGTATTTTTTTAAAATATTTTATTTTTATTTCTTTATTAGGAAGAGAGAATGGGTATGCCAGGGCCTCCAGCCACTATGAACAATTCCAGATGCATGTGCCACCATGTGCATCTGACTTACCTGGATTCTGGGAAATCTAACCTGGGTCCTTAGGCATCACAGGCAAATGCCTTAACCACTAAGCCATCTCTCCAGCCCCTAAATAATCTATCTAATGTAATGTGGATTCTGTGTAAATAGTTGCTATTCTGTATTCCTTTAATTATGACTAAATGAAGTCTGAATATATTCTGTACAGATACAATATTGTTTGAATGTTATCAATCTATAGTTAGTTGAATCCAGGAATGTGAAACCTACAGATATGGACGGCTGACTACACACACACACACACACACACACACACACACACACACACATTCATACGTACATATGTGTACATATTGCTTAAAAGACTTTTGCACAGTATTCCCATTTTACAGGTGAGTAAGCTGGGCTTAGAGAGCTTAAATAACGTGTCCCAAGTCACATTGCTGGAGACTGACCTTAGTGTCTAATGTTTTCCATGCCACTTTTGTAAGGACTGCAATCTCACAGTGACAGAGCAGACAAAGGGGACTCTATCGTCACATCTCACTAGCTCAGCTTACTCCATTTCTAGAAACACATGGCCTGCTGGCCATTCAGAGTCACCTTTTGGTTTATTTAACAGGTTGGATAAAGTTAATTTGTGTTTATTTTTGTTTTGTTTTTTTTCTTTTTCACAGTGCCCCTCCACTCACTGAAAAGGAAGTTGAGGTAAGTGACTCAAGGGCTTCATGAAATTTAGTGACTGGACTTGCTGGAGCTGGTTCAGGGCTTTGCTTCCTTCAGCCTCTGTCTGGCCCTAAATTAAAAAAGAAAATTATCATTTGCTTCCAAGGAGAGAGAGAAAGAAAGAATGAGAATGAGCATTGGCAGGATCTTTTGCCACTTCAAACAAACACCAGATGCATGTACCACTTTGTGCATCTGACTTTATGTGGGTACTGAAGAATTGAACTCAGAACATCAGATTTTGCAAGAAAGTGCATTTAACTGCAGAGCTGTCTCTCCAGTCCCTGGCCCTTACATTTTTTGTGCAAAGATGAGAGAATTGTGGGACAATATAGATGTTTGGTTCCTACTGAGCTGCTAGGAATCTCAGTCCATGCGGGTTCTGAGGAATCTGGTTTGAGATAAGAAGGTAGTTGGAAACTCCACATTCCTTCAAGGACGATCTGTGTTCTTTAATGTCAGTTACACAAAGCTGGGAGTCTGCAGAACTGTACCAGATTTAGTTCAAAAAATTTTTGAAAGATGATCAAATTGCAACTTTCAAACTTTGATCTAGAGGGAAAAGGTGCTTGTCTTCTGAGGATTCCAGCTACACAGAACCCAGCCCAGCTGACAGCAGGATGGCCAATGGCATACTTCTCCCCCACCCCCGACTGACCATGAGTCCCCTGGGGCCTCCTTGTCCCAATGCAGGGTGTTGAGTGAGCTGAGAGGAACTTATGTTTCATTTTGGTAAAGGGTTGGAGGGACAAGGAATTTATCAGAGGTGAGGCAGTGAAGACTGTTGATAGAGACCAGACGAGTAAGGGAAGATGGGCCATGGGAAATGTCTACCACAGACAACAACCTTGCACCGTTTAATGCCATGACACAAGAGCCCTCCTTGCAGCTAATCTTCTCAACAGCTCTGCACGGCAGAGAAAGCTGGGTGATAAAACAGCTTGCCCAAGATCCTAGAATGAGGACTTGCAAAAAAAAAAAAAAAAAAAAAAAAAGATTTGGACCCAAGTATGCAAACTGAATTCAAGACCCTTTGGTTTTTTTGGTTTTTTGTTTGTTTGTTTGTTTGTTTTTTGAGGTAGGGTCTCTCTCTGGTCCAGAATTAACTATGTAGTCTCAGGGTAGTCTCAAACTCACGGTGATCCTCCTACCTTTGCCTCCTGAGTGCTGGACTAAAGGCGTACGCCACCACACCCGCCTCATTCAAGACCCTTTGTGTCACACTGCCATTAAGTGGTTAACCAGGCATAGAGAACTAAACACTGAGCACTTTTCATCAATCTTGAGAATCCTCATTGCTGGGCTGTGAGCTCAAAGCCACTCTAACAACTGTGGTGGTAAATTTCATGATAAAGTTATTGAATGACCAGACCCTGCCCTCAGATGCTGTGGGAACAGCATTGGAATCAGATAATCCAAGGTCAAGTCCTGGCTCTGCTATTCCCTGTGTCACCTTGAGCAAATTAATAACCTCTTTAGTCTCAGTCTCTTTGCCTGTAAGATAGGAATAACAGTTCCCACCCAAGAGGGTTGTTGTGGGATTAAATGAAGTGAGGTCATAAAACTCAGGGCGGAGCTGGCATATGTTAGATGATCGGTGAGGAGTCACTTTCAATATTACCGTCACCATCACCTTGAGGTCAGGTCTTGTCTAGAGATGAATGGCCATTTGGCCAGGTTAGGTACGCTTCAGGAACTCAAGCACAATCAGTAGCCAGAGCATTGACTTGCCCAAGGCAGGACAGATGAAGACTGTAGAACTGCAGACCCTTCCAGTGTAGAGTCCGTCTGTCTCTTCTCTTTAGTAGTTTCTCTATGTAGTATCTATACCACTTTTTAAAAAATTCATTCCTGGGCTGGAAAGATTGCTTATCAGTTAAAGCCCTTGCCTGTGAAGCCTAAGAACTCATGGTCAAATCTCCAGGTCCCACATAGCCAGATGCACATTAACGCAAGCACACAATGTTACACATGTGCACAAGGGGGTGCATGCATCTGGAATTTGTGTGCAACAGGCTGAAGGTACTGGTGCACCCATTCTCTCTCTCCACCCCCCAAAAAAATGTAAAAAAAAAATCATTCCTAGGGAGGTAACTGGGTTGGTTGCACACTATCCTCTCCAGAAGGAGGACCTGAGTGCTTTCCTCAACACCCACACAAAAGGCTGGGGATAGTGACGTGTTTTAATCCCCACATTGGGGAGATGAAGAGAGTGGATCCCTGGAGCTCACTGCCTAATTGGTGAGCTTCAGGCTAATGGGAGACCCTGTCTCAGAATTCCTGAAGCCTCCATGCACACACACGCACACACAGGAATTCATCCATGTATTCCATGCTGCATTTCGGGCTTGACTATTTATTCTAGAAAGCTTATCCTAACAGAATTGCCTGGCCTTATTTAATCTCCTGGCAGCTAGTTAAAATTGCTATTCACATAGAATTTGGGATCCACAGGCTGGAAGCTAGTTGAGGTTTGTTTTAAATCAACAAGGTTTCATCTCACATGGGGCTTCTTTAAATACAGAGATTTCATGCAAAACCTCCTAAATCCTCCGTGCAATAAATCCCAGTATAAATCCAAACTGCTTATACAACCAGCTACACTAGCCTGTTTATCCCAACCCAAACACAGGAGCTCACATTCTTGTTTCAGGGAAAGACAGAATGTTACTGTCTGAATGTTTTCTGGTAAATTGCAGTTTGTCCTCTGGTCCCGGAAGGACTTAGAATGGACCACACGTTGCTATTTCTCCATCTTTTGTGTGGTTTACTGTGAAATAAGGCTTCGTTTGCATGTGGCAGCCCTGGTGCAGGGTTCCAAGGACTGTTGTAAAATGCCCTAGTGCAAAACCCACCTGCAGCCTTGTTCCCGGCAGTAACTCCTCCTAGCACCTCTACCACACTCTTGTTCCCAACAGAACGTGTTTGTACAACTGTCCTTGGCCTTTAGAAATGACAGCTACACCCTGGAATCTAGAATTAACCAGGCTGAAAGGGAACGCAACCTGACAGAGGAGAACACCGAAAAGGAACTGGAAAACTTCAAAGCTTCCATTACGGTAATGGTGGGGCCTGATTTAAGGAGTCCTGGGCCATGCTGAGTGTCATATCTCGAAAAAAAATTATTTTATTTTTATTTATTTATTTGAGAGAGAGAGAGAGAGAGAGAGAGAGAGAATGGGCCTCTAGCCACTGCAAACAACCTCCAGAACTTCAGATGCATGTGGCGCCCTGTGCATCTGGCTCATGTGGGCCCTGGGGAACTGGACCTGGTCCTTTGGCACTGCAGGCGAGCTCCTTAACCATTAAGCCATCCCTCCAGCCCACATACTTCTTAGTTTTTACAGTGTCCTGAAATGAAAATCCACCCAAGACCCTCATAGAGCCTTCCTTGGAGAGCAGGGAGGAGTCAGGTAGAGATCCTGAGGGTCTAGTTACCTCAGGGCTGTGGGTAAGAGGCCTGGTGGCCTGGATGTGACTTCTTTCAGGCCAGTCAGGTAGAGTGTCTACACTGGACTTTTCAATACATGGAAGACACTATGGCCTGAGCCCTGTAGAAGCCTCTTCTTTCATTCAGAATGAGGCCTTGGGCTCATCTCATGAAGGACAAGCCCAAGTTTAGTATAACAAAGTACCACAGACTGGATGACTTGAGGAATAGACCGTCATTTCCCATAATTCTAGAGGTCGGAAATCTAAGCCCAGGATTCTAGCATGGTCAGGTTCTGATAAAGGCACGCTTCAGGCCTGTAGGCTGCCAACTTCTCATTTTATCCTGACATGGAAGAAAAAAGGTCAGATAACTCTCTAGGGTCCTTAAAAAAAAAAAAACACTAAAACTAGTCTAATTCACGAGGACTCCACCCTGGTGACGTAATCATCTCTCAAAGGGGTTGGTGTCTCAGCTCGAGGTGGAGTGCTTTAGGACCCCAGGTGATTCTCCTTTCCATCTCTCAGTCCTCAGCATCCATCTGGCACCACTGTGAGCACCGCGAGACCTATCAGAAGCTTCTGGAAGACATCGCAGTCCTGCACCGCCTGGCTGCCCGCCTCTCTAGCAGGGCTGAGGTAGTGGGAGCCGTCCGCCAGGTGAGTGCCGACACTGCTCAGCCTTGCTGACTGGCACTGTTCCAAGTGTGCTAACCTCCACCATGACCCAAATGGTGACAACAAGGGACACCACACAGTGGTGGCTCTAGGCCAGGCGTCCTGTGTAAGTTAAGGAGATGTTATTCACAGTCCTTTTGGTGGCCTACTAAGCTCTCAAGATCTTCTATGGACATGGAGATTTCATTTTATTTATTTTAAAAATATTTTTATTATTTATTTATTTGAGAGAGAGAGAGAGACAGAGAGAGAATGGGCATGCCAGGGCCTCCAGCCACTGCAAACGAACTCCAGATGCATGTGCCACCCTGTGCATCTGGCTTATGTGAGTCCTGGGGAATCGAACTGTGGTCCTTTGGCTTTGCAGGAAAGTACCTTAACTGCTAAGCCATTTCTCCAGCCCTTAAATTTTATTTTTATTTATTTATATGAGAGGGGGAAAGGAGGGAGAGAATGAGCATGCCAGGGCCTCTAGCCACTGCAAACAAACTCTAGATGCATTTGCCGCTATTGCAACTGGCTTATGTGGGTATTGAGGAATTAAACCTGGGTCCATAGACTTTGCAGGCAAGTGCCTTAACCACTGAGCAATCTCTCTAGCCCTGGACATGGAACATTTGAAAGACTATGTAATACCTTCTTTTCTTGGAGGTGTCTAAGTATGTTGGCTTTGGGACGTCCTATGTGGGAAAAAAACCCATTTAACTATGTGTTTGGGAAATGTATGTGACTGGAGAATCCCTTTATAGTTCTCACAAAAATACCCAGCCCCCACAGAGCCAGTATCAGGTAAAACATGTCTTAGGAAAAACTGCTTTGCTTCATTTGCTCTCCCAGTAACCCTGCCAAGTAACTCCTCTTTCCCCTGATGAATATGCAAGGTTTCAGAAAGCTATAGGTTGGCTATCACTAATATGAAAATCCCAAATCCAAACTATTCCAATTTTTTGAGAGCCCCAATGACTCCACAAGTAGAATAACAACTGATTTTTATGTAACAAGACAGAGCCAAAATGTAGGTGCAATAGATATTGCATAAAGTTGCGCTCAGGCCGCGAGTGTGAGGTACATATGGAACATAAATGAATGCCATGTCTAGTCTTGGTTTCTCCTCCCAGTATCTCTCTCTCCAAACCACTTGGCCCCAAGCATTTCAATCAGGGATATGGAAGCTGTACTGGCAGGAACAAGTGGCAAAGCCAGGGTGCAGATCCAGGTCTGGCTACCCCCTGGCCACTGTGAAGTCCTGAAGCACTTGGGGCTTCAGCATGGTGCAGTGTTGCAGGGCACCACCACTGAGTTGCTATCTGGACTCCATCCCTCGTTTGCTGTGTGACATAGGGTCAGTTGTACAGCAGTCTGCCCCAGTGTGAGCCAGAGATGATCCTGGTGCTCACTACATAGGATTGCTAAAATACTGGTAAGGCACTTTGATGCGGTTAAAATGTTTCTGTCACCATCACATCCTGCTGCCCTGCTTGGGTGAGAGGATGTTCCTGGGGTGCAGCCCTGAGCAGCACCAGTGAGATGAAGGCGGTCAAGCCAGTGGGCTGATCCACCCCTAAGTCCTTCTGGAGAAGGGGCTCCTGACTCAGCAGGACCGCCCAGGAAGTAACCCAGTTGGGAGCAGCAACACGGGAAGGATGCTAAGGAAGTGGCCGGTCTCAGCCCCACAGCCACGTGGAGACCTTTACTGGGAAGTGGATGGGGGAAATCCCTCTAGACCAGACAGGGCCTGAGCTAGGGCCTTGTGAGGACCCAAGGGTATTAAAGAAAACCCATCCCCGGTGTGTATAGCGCTCCCAGATGTGTCTCTAGCTCTCTGTATTGTTCATTCCATCTCTACCTTCTTTCATTTTACTTCTTATTTATTTTATTTTTTTAAAATATATTTATTTATTTGTAAACATGAGAGAGAGAGAGAAAGAGAGGGAAGGAAAGAGGAAAGGAAAGGAGGGAGGGAGGGAGAAAATGGGCGCAGCAGGGCCTCTAGCCATTGCAAATGAACTTCAGACACATGTACTACTTTGTGCATCAGGCTTTATGTGGGTACTAAGGAATTGAACCCAGGTTGTTAGTCATTGCAAGCTAGTACTTTAACCATTGAGCCATATACCCAGCCCCACTTATTTATTTTTGAGACAGGGTCTTACTATGTAGCCCACGCTGGCCTCCAACTCATGATCCTCCTGCCTCAGTCTCCAGAGTGCTACAATTATAGAAGCGAGCCACCACACCTATCTTTCACCCTTCTGTGGCTCTCTGCCCTTTCTTCTGCATCTCACTCCTTACCTTCCTTTCCAGGTCCACTGGAGGACTAGCTCAGACACTTGTCGCATCTCGCTGTTACCAGTCTCGCTCCCTTCACTCCTAGCTCTGTTCATGAGCTGATTCTCCCATGCCCTGACTTTTTCAATGGTTCCAATTTTCTTCAGACTAAGTCCGGGTTCCTTCAGTTACCATTCCACATCCTTCACATCGCAGGCCTAATGGACCTCCTGTTATTCCAAGCAAACCCACACACTTGCTGATTTTGTTTTTACATAAAGTAGGATGCTATGTGAGCTTGCTACTGCTTTGTGTATGCCCACTGTCCCAGTATACTTCAGGATGACACCTTCACTCATGCACAAGGTCTGAGAAGAACTGCCTGTGCAATCCTCCTACCTCTGCCTCCTGAGTGCTGGGATTAAAGGTGTGCGCCACTACATCCGGCTAAGATTTTATTTTTATTTATTTATTAGTGAGAGAGAGAAAGAGAGAGAGAGAGAGGTAGAGAGAAAGAATGGGTGCTCTAGGGCTTCCAGCCACTGCAAATGCCATCATGTGCATGTGCCATCATGTGCATCTGGCTTATGTGGGACCTGGAGAATTGAACCTGGGTCCTTAGGCTTTGCAGGCAGGCACCTTAACCACTAAGCCATCTCTCCAGCCGCTGGCCTCTGTATTTTTGTAGGTTCGGCGCATGTCTATATGCTCACACCCCACATCTGTGACTCCATCCCTGACCTGTTCTCTGCTAACAGGAGCAAATCCCTTCTCCCTCTTACCTTCCACAGTATGTGTCTATGCATTCTTTTCCTCCCCAGACACTGTTGTCCACGTCTATCTCTGGGCTTCACACCAGAGGTGACAGACTCAGAGCAGATTCTCATCTGATAGTTTCCCTGTAGCTGTTCCAGTCTCAGAGCACAGAACTGAAGTGACATTCTCCTTCCCCGCAGGAAAAGCGCATGTCAAAGGCAACAGAAGTGATGATGCAGTACGTGGAGAACCTGAAGAGGACGTACGAGAAGGACCATGCGGAGCTCATGGAGTTTAAGAAACTTGCAAATCAGAATTCAAGCCGTAGTTGTGGCCCTTCTGGTAAGAAACCAGGCTTCTGCCCCATCTTGCTCCCGTGAGGTATCCTCCACTCCATGGCTTTCAGCTAAGGCCAGAGGGATCCCAACAGCCCTAGGACCTGTTTCTGATTGGGCAAAGTTCCCTGCCCTCACCCCGTGTTATTCACAAGGCCCTTGTAGATGCTCCAGTGAGCCTGGGGGTCTGGAACCAGAAAATGTGAATGGCCCCAAGTGATCCCCCACCCCCGCCAACTCCTAGCAGATTAACCAGAGTAGCTGACCACAAGCATAAAGCCCACAAGAGTTTTTTAGTGTGAGTGACATCAGACCCTATGCATCTTTGTGCTTTGGGATCCCCAAGAAACTTTGGGCTTTATTCTGGAAAGCATTAGGGGTACAGCCAAGGGTCTTAACCACGGAAATGGCACGACCATACATGTAATTGAAGTGAGCTCCCTCTAGCCAGACAGCATCAATGACATTGCCAGTGCAAACCAGCACCAGGCAACCCTAGAAAGATGTCATTGTGGCATTCTAGGGCAGGGATGAAGTCTGGGCAGTGGGGATGGGGTGAGAGCCTGGCTAACAGAGGAGGGCCCACCTGATTCTGTTTAAGGGAGTCACAGAAGGCTGCACAGAGGGAAGTCACCTCTGAGTGATTTTAAAGCCAAAACTGGGCTGGGCAGATGGCTCAAGGGGTAAAGTGCTTGCCACACAATCATGAGGACCTGAGCTCAGAACCCGCATTAAAAAAAATGGCGGGGGTGTCATTTTAACATGTGCCTATAATCCCAGCGCTAGGGAGGTGGAGACAGGGAATCCTTGGGGCGAGCTCATCTGACTGAGTTCTATGTCCATTGGGCCACCCTGTCTCAAAGAGTAAAAGTGGAGAGAAAGACACCCAGTGTCTACCTATGGCCTATGCACGCAGGTGTACACACGTGCCATCACACACATAAGAATATGTATACATACATGCACACCCCCCCACACACAAATAAAAACTGAGTGTGCAGTCAAGAGAGGGAGAACCATCCCAAGTAAAGGATGCAGTATGGACAAGAGGGGTGGGGTTGAGGATGAGAATGAAGCAAATGGTTTGAAGGGTTTCCCAGTGCTAGGCATGATGGTGACAGTCTGAAAGTGAGACTTGGCAGATCAGGACTCCCTGCCAGACCATGCTAGCAAGCAGGCCTTTGTCCCACCGATGCAGGGAAGTCATTGGGGAGTGTGCGTTACAGGACAGGGCCTGGCTTTTGTTTTAGTTCACTCTGACTTCAGCCTGCATGGTACACGAGTGGACTGTCGAAGGTGGATATGAGCTGGGAGTCCCCTGCTCAGTCCAAGAGGGAAATGACTGTGCTTTGACTGAGAACCTCTCCCTGGCTGTTGCCAGGGTTTGGGGTCTGGCCTAAGAGGGTGGTTCACTATAGAAAGCAGACCTTGTCACATTAGGAATCCCTATGGAATGCAAACATCCGTGTTACCAAGTGCAAGAGGAGGGGACGTATGACAGATGGAGCAGCTTTTATAAACAGGAGGCTTCACGAGTTTCCTGGGAAACATCAGTGACACTTCCCAGAGTTTAAAGGCAGCGTCCACGTGCTGCAGCTGTCTGCTTTGGATCTCAGCAGCCAGGCTCCTGACCCACAGGAATCTGGGCTCCTAATATGTTGCTCTTGGCTGTGTTAAAAGTGGGAGGTGTTGGTGCCAAGGAAACTCTGGTGCATGGGTCCTGTCACTGTTCCTCTCAATGGTTCAAGGTCTCTTACAAACCCCCCTTGCCCAAGATTTATGGGATGAAGCCAAGCACAGTGGCAGATGCTTATAACCTATCACTTAGGAAGCTGAGGCAGGAAGGTTGTAATTTCAAGTCTAGTCTGGCTACAAAGAAAGACCCTGTCTTAAAAATAAAATAAAACAAAACAAACAAACAAAAGCACAACTTAGTGGGGCCCAGTTGACATGTGGGCATTATATACATGAATGAAAACATCATAATTGAATACACCAAAAATTAATAAAAATACTAGTTCAAGTAAAGAAATAACCCAGCACTTAGGAAGCTGAGGTAGGAAGGTTGTAATTTCAAAGCTAGTTGTAATTTCAAATAAGACCCTGCCTTAAAAAAAACAAAGCTTCATGGGATCCAAGTGACATGTGGGTATTATATGGCTCTTAAGGGCAAATTATTTTCAAATGACTCATTGATATTCCCATTTAATGGGTTACAGTGGTGCTTGATCCATTGAGCCACTAACCCCTCATCTTGCTCTGTCTTCTAAAATATATTTAACATTTATATGTGTAAATTGTTTTATCTTGTCATTTTAATTGGTAGGTTTGTGCTTTTCTATATATCCATGAAACATTCACTTCTACTTTTGTGACTTCTCTAATTATGACCTTTGCCCACTTTTAAGATTGGTATTTTATTAATTTATTTGAACAATTCACACATAGAGATTTTTTTTTCTGGTTTTGCAATATTGGTTGACTAGAAAACTTAAAAATTCTTTGGCTGAAATCCTTTTGTTAAAAATTCTGCTGGACAAAATAAAACAAGCAGTCTAAAAGAACAGCTGAATCCACAAGAAAGGCAAGCGAAATGCCCAGAAACAAGAAGAGAGAACTGAAACCTTGCTGACCCCCACAGCTTCCTTGGGGACAGAGTCGCCTCCATTATCTGGGACTGTTTGCCCTCCAAGCAGTCAGAGTGATCTAAGAAGAGGCCTGGGACCCTGGTGGCAGTTGATGCTGAGCCTCACACTAAAAGCTGAGATCTTTCTGGGGATAGACTTTGCATAAGGAAAAAGCAAGCAGCAGCCAAGTGAGAAATAAATAAGGAAGCTTGCCTGTTTCACCCTGTACTCTGGTAGGAAAAAATACATTCTCCTTCCTCACAGGAAAAGTACATGCCAGAGTGACAGCAGCGATGATGCAACATGTGGAGAATCTGAAAGGACAGCAAGATGGGGCCTAGAAGAACACTGCCAGCCACTCCTGAGAGACACACCCTGCACCCAGAACACACAGGACCCACAACATCAAGCCTCACTAAAGATGAGTTCACAATACAAAATTAGAAAGAACACAAGAAAGCAGTCTACCATGAATGGAAGTCATCAGAGGCAACACACTGGGGGACTGCACCCTAAGAACGTGAGATAATAAAATAACCAGAATGAAAAATACACGCCAGGACTGGAGCAATGGCTTAGCGGGTAAGGCACTTGCCTGCAAAGCCAAAGGACCCAGGTTCGATTCCCCAGGACCCATGTAAGCCAAATGCACAAGGTGACGCATACGACTGGTTTGTTTCCAGCGGCTGGAGGCCCTGGCTCACCCATTCTCTCTCACCCCACCTCTCTCTCTCTTTCAAATAAAGAAATAAAAATAAACATTAAAAATCACTTCAAATTATTAGAGACATAAAAGGATGGATGGAAAACATGAGTGCAAAAGAAGACAGTTACCAAAAAAGGGGGGGGGCACTTCTGAAAATGAGAAATCGAGTCATGGAATTAGAAGACTCGGAGTTGCAGTAGATGTGGTAGTACTAGGTCCCTAGAATGGGTTAGGCATTGTGTGGGCTTGGTGGATTACCCATGTCACATCTGAGCTGCAGCGTCTGTTTCTTCCTCCTGACCTGACAACAACCATCACTGCTTCAGAAGTGACAACACTAGAAGGTACAGCTTGACGGAAAGATAGGCTTACAATAGTTTCCAAAATGCAGTTCTGAGAGATACAGTGATTGAAGGGCTTGGGAGATGGTGGAGTTGGTAAAGTACTCACCACACAAGCATAAAGACTCCAGTTTGGATCCCCAGGACCCGCATAAAATGCCAAATATACACTCTAATAATATAACTCTAGCACTGGGGAGGCAGAGATGGAAGGATCCCTGGGGCTTACTGGCTAGCTCGTCGAAATTGTGAGCTCTAGGTTCAGCGAAAGACCCTATCTCAAAGAATAAGTGGAAAGCAACTAAGGAAGATACCCTATGTCTGCCTCTAGCTGCCCTCCCACACATGTGTACAACAACACACATAACAGCATGCATACATGTACACACACCACACATATGCAAGATAAAAATAAACATGGAGACATAAAATATAAAGTAAGAAACATAACAGCATGCATACATATCCACACACCACACATATGCAAGATAAAAATAAATATGGAGATATAAAATATACAGTAAGAAACATAACAGCATGCATACATGTACACACACCACACATATGCAAGATAAAAATAAACATGGAGATATAAAATATACAGTAAGAAACATAACAGCATGCATACATGTCCACACACCACACATATGCAAGATAAAAATAAACATGGAGATATAAAATATAAAGTAAGAAACATAACAGCATGCATACATGTCCACACACCACACATATGCAAGATAAAAATAAATATGGAGATATAAAATATACAGTAAGAAACATAACAGCATGCATACATGTCCACACACCACACATATGCAAGATAAAAATAAACATGGAGATATAAATATACAGTAAGAAACATAATAGCATGCATACATGTCCACACACCACACATATGCAAGATAAAAATAAACATGGAGACATAAAATATAAAGTAAGAAACATAACAGCATGCATACATGTCCACACACCACACATATGCAAGATAAAAATAAATATGGAGACATAAAATATACAGTAAGAAACATAACAGCATGCATACGTGTACACACACCACACATATGCAAGATAAAAATAAACATGGAGTTATAAAATATAAAGTAAGAAACATAACAGCATGCATACATATCCACACACCACACATATGCAAGATAAAAATAAACATGGAGATATAAAATATACAGTAAGAAACATAACAGCATGCATACATGTCCACACACCACACATATGCAAAATAAAAATAAACATGGAGATATAAAATATACAGTAAGAAACATAACAGCATGCATACATGTACACACACCACACATATGCAAGATAAAAATAAACATGGAGATATAAAATATACAGTAAGAAACATAACAGCATGCATACATGTCCACACACCACACATATGCAAGATAAAAATAAACATGGAGATATAAAATATACAGTAAGAAACATAACAGCATGCATACGTGTACACACACCACACATATGCAAGATAAAAATAAACATGGAGATATAAAATATAAAGTAAGAAACATAACAGCATGCATACATGTACACACACCACACATATGCAAAATAAAAATAAACATGGAGATATAAAATATAAAGTAAGAAAGTTTGCCATCTAATTATAAGATGGTCCCTAAGGTGAAAATTAGGCACAGAAAGTGTTCAAAGAAAGAGCAGCTGAAAAATGTCCAGGATTAAGGAAAGAATGATTTGTCATTGGATTCAGAAGTCCAGTGAGTTCCACAGAGAAGAAATAAAAACACGTAAGATGGAAACTTCCGCAGAGAAAAGATGAAGATCTTAAAAGTAATGAGACAAGATAACTTACAGAGGAATGACAATTCTCAAAAGCAGTAAAAGCGCCAGAAGACACTGGGTCACCTTTGAAGAAACACAAGAAAATGACTGTCAACACAGAGATAATGTCTAGACAGGAGCCATCGTGCCAGGCTGAAGGCTAGCTACTTAAAGACATTCTGAGGCTGCAGGAAAGTTTACCCTTCACAGGTCCTTGATGAAAGAATGTACTTACGAAAAAATAAAATTGAGTTTTAAAGACGAAGATGCAAGAAAGAGTGGTGCTCAAAGATGTTCATAAGCTTGTGGCTAGATCTGAATAAACATCCAACCATACACTAGCTGTAAGGAGTAATGAACAAGTGAAAAATCTAAAACAAGGTAAAAGAAAACATTAAAAAAATAGTGTTGGACTGGAGAATTGTCTTAGTGGTTAAGTGTTTGTGTGCAAAGCCTAAGGACTCAGGTTCAATTCCCCAGAACCCACGTAAGCCAGATGCACAAGGTGGCTTATGTGTCTGGAGTTCATTTGCAGTGTCTGAGGCCCTGGTGTACCCATTCCAGGTCAGCCTGGGCTAGAGCAAGACCCTACCTTGAAAAACCAAAAAAAAAAAAAAAAAAAAAAAAAAAAAAAGGAATGTTTTAAAAACAATAATGTTATAATGTTATTAAACTTTAAGCTGCATTCAGAAAAAAGACTAGAGAGACTTTGATAAACTTTAAAATTAAAGTCATAATAAATTCAAAAGTTAAAGACCCTTAAATATTAAAACTAGAAAGAATATTTCCCAGCCAATTTATGGGATGGCAAGTGCACTAGAAAAATAGTCAATGAATAAGGCAAGGTAAATAAAAAATACGAGAAGGTATAAAAATGCAAATTTATCCAAGATCACAAGAGTTTTAAACAATGTAAACTTGTTTGTTAGATAGCTTCAGATTAAGGAATCAACATGTAGATACATGCTTTTCAAGAGACACACCCAACATATGTGGCCGTGATGGACTGAGATGCAGTCCAGTGATAGTGGTCAAGCTGAGTCAAGCTGACCTGACTTTAGAAACAACTTTTGTAAAATCTCTGCACAAATCATATTTGGAGATATATTCAAAAGAATAACATTGCCATTTTCTGCATTTTAGAACAAATATGTTTCACGTATCCAGATGTTTTCTTGGTAGCACTGTTACGCGGGTGTGGTGCTAAACATTTTACATAAATTATGTAACTTCATATGCATAGTTAGACAGAGACTCCAGGGTGGTGGCTTCCTTTGTCCTGACTCATAGTGTAGGTGACAAATGAAAGCTGACTTCCGTTGGCAAGTTGTTGGCATCCTTACCAACTCCGTGCCTTCCTCGCTTAGAGCTACGTTGTTCCTCACTTGGGTTAGCCTGGAATGATCCAATAAGCTACATTATTGCCATGAGTAGTTTTTACACGTTATATCCAAGGCGATCCCCAGACCCGGTGTAGCAGAGTCAAATCAGAGGTTCAGGACTGGGCTTTCTTATGGTATGCAGCGGAGTTGGACGAAAACCTTTGTCCAGAAGTTTCCCCTTTCTGCAGATGATTTCCTTAGAGGATAAAGGACTAAATTTGGGTCACTAATACCAAGACGGATGGGTGGGCTCTTCAAGGCCAGTCCTGGCTTGTACATGACCTTGACTTGTTTTCTGTCTGCCTGCCTGCCCGTGTCCTGCTGGAGCCTAGCCTAAAACTTACATCAGTTCTCCTCTCTGTTCTCTCCCATTGTAGAAGATGGGGTCCCTCGCACGGCACGGTCCATGTCCCTCACGATGGGAAAGGTACGCATGTTCAAGTAATACCAGGGCTCCCAGAGGGAGTGTGACAGGAGGGAGTGTGACAGGAGTGTCCGTAGCCACTTAAGTGGTCATGTACTTGTGGATGCATAGGACCAACAGAGCACCCATTCAGCTTCCATGCTTAACCTCTAACATCCCGTCTTACATATGTAGTGCCCCCGACTGTCCACCCCTTAAGGGTACCTGAAATAAAATGAAATGATACCTGTGCCTTAACATTGCCATAAGCAGTTTCCACACGCTATCCAGGATGTTACCTGGAGACTGGGGCAGTCATTTCTACTCTGCTTCTCCAGGGTATCATAATCTAAAGATTTTTTATTTTTATTTACTATTAGAGACAGAGAGGGAAAGAGAGAGAGGGAGAGTGAGCATGGGCATGCCAGGGCCTCTAGACATTGCAAATGAACTCCAGACGCATGTGCCACCATGTGCATCTGACTTACATGGGACCTGGAGAATCGAACTGGGGTCCTTAGGCTTCACAGGCAAATGCCTTAACCACTAAGCCATCTCTCCAGCCCAAGGGTATCATAATCTAAATAGAAACATGTTGAGACACATGCACTAACAGGAAATTTGGGCCAACTTGGGTTTACTCTTTCACGCCATTCCCAACACCAGCACTTATCCCCCAAACACTGAATGTTAGGCGCTGTAGACTTTTCCAAGCCCCTTGGCACTGTGACTACTGTTATTTCCAAGACAGCTCACTTCTCTTCCTACAGAACATGCCCCGCCGGAGGGTCAGCGTTGCTGTGGTTCCCAAGTTTAATGCCCTGAACCTGCCTGGCCAAGCTTCCAGCTCGTCACCTATCCCCTCCCTACCAGTCCTGGTGAGTAAGATGGTGGCCTGCTTCCTGACCACGTCCGACCTGTCCCTCATGCTACTACCGTGGAGGGGACTGGGATGGGGAGAGTTAACAAGGACAGGAAATTTCTAGCATAGAATTTGGTTGTGGGGAGGGCCTAGGGAGAGATGGCTCAGCAGGCGAGAGTGCTTGCCTAGGAAGCTTAGGAACCCAAGTTCGAACCCCAGTACCCACATAAGCATCTGAGCATGGACATGCATTCCTGTAACCCCAGTGCTGAGGGGGAGTGAACACAGCAGGATCGCTGACGTCCTCCTCTTACTTGTGCTTACACACAAGTGCACAGGGCACATGTGCAAGCGCTCAGGAAGTGTTCCTTATACACGGTCACTCCTTCAAGTGTAGACCACAGTCCTCCAAGGAGGGTATGAGCCTTTTCTACTCCATCATGGCTTCAAGTAGCTGAAAGTTATAATATGGGGTGACTGATAGATCTGAACCAAAGATTTGATCCCAAAGTTGACGTCCTTAAACCCGGTGTCTTCCTGCCTCAACTCAATGCAGTATTTTATTACAACGAGACACTGAAAACAACCCTACATCCACAAATAGGAGATGGGTAAAGAAATTAAGGATCCCACTATGAATAATTTCTATAGAATTGCTATCCAGAATTTATTCTAAATAGCAATTTAAATAACATATATATATATAATATATATATAGTATAACTTTGTTTTGTACTTTTAAAAATGTGAGTCTTCATATAGACATAGAAAATGCTCAAAGAAATGCCAGGTGTGGTGGTGTACACCTTTAATACTAGCACTTGGGAGGCAGAGGAAGGAGGATTGCCATGAGTTTGAAGCCACCCTGAGACTACATAGTGAATTCCAGGTCAGCCTGGGCTAGAGCAAGACCCTACCTTGAAAAACCAAAAGCAAGCAACAACAAAAAGAAATTATTGGAAACTTAATGGTTATCACCAAACATTAATAAATAGGTAACTTTAATTTTCTTCTTGATTTTTTACATTTCCATAGAATACATAGATAATAATCAGAAAAAAAGAGAGCCATTTCATTCTTTAAACAAAGATTATTCCCAAGAAAGTCTTTTCTGTATCTCAGGCCTTTGTGTAACTGATTACTTTTCCAAAACTCTGAACTCTTTCTCCAGCGATTTCTCTAATCCTTGTGCATAACTAGCTCTACTGTGCAAAGAAAGAAGTCCAGTGTCTAAGTGCCGGGTAAAGTCAGTTCAAGCTCCATTGTACCAATTGGTTGCAATAGCTCTCATTTCTTTTGCCTCCTCCTCAAGAATTTCGGTAATCTATGAAAATAACTCCAAAATCATGAACTCAAAGGAACCTAAAAAAATGTGGAAAGACTAGGAAGGGTTGGCTAGTATGTTTTAACAGACCCCTTTCCCATATTTGACCTGAATGTGTAAAGCTGATTTCCAAATACACATTTCGTTAGTGGTTGGCAAACTGAAAGCTATACATTGCAATCACAAAGGGTGCATTGAACACGGTATCCATGGGCCTATCCCAAGACTCTGAGGTGGCAATACCAAGACTTTAAAAAAAAAAAAAAATTTCCCCCAGATGATTCTAATGTGTAGCCAGAGTTGAGAACACATGCTTATATCATACCCACTGAAATGGAATTGCATGGAAACCCCAGGGAGTAGATTATATAGAAATATGTGCTAGGGGCTAGAGAGATGGCTTAGCAGTTAAGGTGCCTACCTGCAAAGCCTAAGAACGCCCATCCAAGTCCCATGTTTAGCCAGATGCAAAAGTGATGCAAGCACGCAATGTGACACATGCACACAAGGGGGCACATGCATCTGGAGTTCGTTCACAGTGGCTGAGAGGCCCTGGCACGCCCATTCTCTCTCTCTCTCTCTGTGTCTTTCTCTCTTTCTTTCTATCTCTCTCTCTGTGTCTCTCTCAAATTAAAAAAAAAGAAATACTTGCTAGCTTGAGTGACAGCAGGCATCTCCTAAGAGCTGTGCTTGGGGCCGCATCTGTGGGGACAGTGACGGCTTGTGTGAGTCCATCTCAGGTTAGAGGCCTGCTGGTTCTCAGTTGCAGTTAGGAATGGGATGAAGTAAAACTGACTGCTCCCTCCAGAATGGAGCCTCAGAGTGTAAACGCCATAGAGAGCCATAGGAGAAGGAAAGAGAACAAGGTACCCCAGAGAGATGGACACTGAGGATAGAAAGACAATAGGAGCACAAGTAAGGCCTGGGGGAAAGAAAGAATGGACAGAATGCCACAGTTTGATGCGGATTGGGAAGAAGAGGGAGCAATTAAAAAGGGGCAGAAGATTACAATGCAACTGTGCAGGCAGAAATTGGCCTCTCTATCTATGATCTCACAGTGCCTAGCAATACCTTAATGAGACCCTCATAATAGGAGGAAAAAGATGATGGCATCAAAATAAAGGAGAGACTAATGGAGAGAGGGAGGGGATATATAGAGAGTGGAGTTCTGAAGGGGAATGGGGGGAAGGGAGGGAAATATCATGGTTTATTGCCTGTAAGTATAGAAGTTGTCAATAAAAAGAAGAAGAAAAAAAAAAAGGGGGCAGGAGGGAGAGAGGGACAGCGGTGGTCCTCTGCAGTGTCATCAGAAGCCTAGTGGCCCTGGCTGCTTCCTCCATCACTCACCCTCCGTTCTGGCTCCTGTTTCCCATCCAGTCAGAAGCACCCAATGGGAAGAGCAACATGTCTGTCACCCCAGCCCTGCCTGCACTTTTGGAAAAGTAAGTTTCTCCATTTTCCTCTTAGTATCTGGGTTCCTAAGGAATTTTCTCAATTGACCTTCTTTCCTCCCACTCTCAAACTCAAAATGCAATGCAAAGAGAATGAAGTTTGAAGAGAAATGAATGAGACTCTGATGCTCACAAAGATTTGTTTTTTCTGAGGTAGGGTGTCACTCTAGCCCAGACTGACCTGGAACTCACTCTCTAGCCCAGGCTGGCCTCAAGCTCACAGCAATCCTCCTGCCGCAGCCTCCCAGGCGCTGGGATTAAAGGCGTGTGCCACCGCGCCCAGCAACCATAAAGATTTCAGACCCCACCTTGCAAAATTCTTGGGCCAGGAAGATGCTATGGTGGAGGAGGCCAGGTGCACCTGATCTAAGAAGAGCCCAGGGGAGATGAACGCCATCTTTTTTCATTGTAATTCTTTGGGGATATCGGCGCAGCAAAATCCCAACTCAACAGAGCTTCAGTGAGGAGTCCAGAGGCAGAGCCGCTCTGGTGTGACGTGGCTCCATCTTTCTGCACCACCTGGATTTTGGCCTGTTCGTGTTGCCTTAATCATCAAACTGGCAAATGGCTACAAGTTCAGGGACTCTCCGACAGGGCTCTGCCTAGAGGAAGCTGGGCACTAGCTGTTTACTTAGGCAGAGGTTTTCAGTCTTCTCTCTTACTTCCTTGGCAAGTTGGGGAAGATGGTCCTTTTCTAAACCACCCATAGGCTTTGGGAATGAGATCATCACAGTTTTATACTACTCCTAGAGCTGTGCAGAGGGTCTGCTTCCCCTGAAGCATGGTGACTCCAAGAAGTGTACATTCCTGAACAGAGAATCATCTTTGTGTCCAAAAGTAGGAAGTTCAGCACAGCGTGGTGGCTCACCCCTTTAATCCCAGCACTCAGGAGGCAGAGGTAGGAGGATCACCGTGAGTTCAAGGCCAGTCTGACTACATAAGTGAATTCCAGGTCAGCCTGGGCTAGAATGAGACCCTACCTCGACCCCCCCGCCGAAAAGTAAAACAAACAAACAAAAAAAATCCAAAATGTAAAACCTTGACTCCTTTCTTTCTAAAAAGTAGGAAGTTTAGCGTCAGATTGGCCACCACCAGTGTCTGTTTGGCCTGACTGCTGCAGGCCACTCAGTATTTTACAGATCTTCTTATCCGGAGCCAGAGAAAACCTGGCTGTTCCTATGCACTGGGAGGAGAATTCTTTCATTTGCTTGTTGGAAAACATCTGGATCACAGCTGCCACCTCTCAGGATTTTCCCCTTGTGTCTTTCCTCTTCCTTGTCTTGTGATGGCTTTCGACTTTCATTTTCCGTTGCTGTTAGAAAAGTTTGGTTTGACCTGGCAGGGAGTGTGGACTCTTGGCCCCCTGTCAGTTTAGATCAACTCCCAAGCTCCACACTTCTAGACTCAGCCTGTGTCCCTCATCTTACAGTATGTGCATTACCAGCTTCCCACTCATGACCCCAAAGTCACAGTCAAAGTTCCTCCAGTATTTATCCCCTTGATCACCTCACTCCTGAGCATCCAGGCCCTTCGTGTTATGAAGTGTAGCCTCTCCCCTCTTGGCTTCTTGGGTGTATTTGTGTTATGAATGCATGTGTGTTCATATGCATGTGGGTGCACATGAGTTTGTGTGTGTGGAGGCCAGAGGCTGATGTTGGGGGGTTTTCTCAATCACTCTTCAAATTATTGTTTGAGCCAGGCATCGTGGTGCATGCCTTTAATCCCAGCACTTGGGAGGCAGAGGTAGGAGGATCGCCATGAGTTTGAGGGCACCCTGAGACTACATAGTTAGTTCCAGGTCAGCTTGGGCCAGAGTGAGACCCTACCTTGAAAAAACAAAAAAAATTTTTAAAAATTATTGTTTGAGAAAAGGTCTCTTGCTGACCAATTCAGCTCAACTAGCTAACCAATCAGCCTCAGTACTTCTCTCCCTCTCTCTCTCTCTCTCTCTCTCTCTCTCTCTCTGCCTCCCCAGCCATAGAATCAGAGGCCTGTACCACCATGCCCAGTGTTTTACATGGGTCCTGGAGATATACACTTAGGTCATCCTTTATCCTGTGAGCCACCTCTCCAGCCTCCCTCTGTCTTCCTGATCACTCCAGAGAAATTGTCAGGGGTGAGGTAATTAAGGCTACAGAATCCTACTATTTCCCTTAGAGCCACAGTGCCTTGTCCATGGTCTCTAGGTCTCTCCAGAAATGGTCACTTATGCTCACTGGACTTCTACTATCACTCCTCCCTTTGGGCTCACCAGTCCATACCTGAGTACCTCTGTCAAGGCTCTTCCCAGATCTACGCCTACAGAGCCAGTCGAGACAGAAGTTCAAGGGCCCTGCTTTCCCCACCAGATTCTAATGATGGCGCAAGGTCTGTACTCTGAAGACCTAATGCCCGGGCTAGCTGAGAGCTTTGGTCCAAGGCTGTGGGATTATCAAGAACATGACCTGTCCTTGGTAGGAGCATCTGGGGTGTAGTCCCAGATCTGTAGTATTGAGCAAGGACCAGGTGTGGTGTTGCCTTTCTAATTAGAATCAGAGGAGGAAGGCCAAGGTCAGAATCAGTGAGTCCAGCCAGAGGGTCCCAGGAAGGAGTATCAGCTCCCTCCTAAGCTGACCAGAGGTTATCTGCATGTGCTGTGGCTGAGTCACCTGCTGGGAGAACACCCAGATAAAGATGCCTGGCAAGAGGGGAAGGAGGACTCCAAGGAGGAGAGATGGAAGAACAATTGCTTCTCTCTGTGGATTAATAAAGGTGCTTAAGTGATTTCCATCTCAATTCATTATGCTGGGCCCATGTGATTGATCCCCAAGTGACCAGCAATGAGGCAATTTGTAAGTGAAAATGAATTCATGTCATCTGTTCTTTATGCAGATATAGTCCATTTTAGCTGTTCTATTCAGAGTGTTGAAGAGCAATAGTGTATTATAATTTAATAGACATTCCTTTCTAGATCAGGGAAGTCAGCTTCATGTTACAATATTCTACATTTCCTAAGCAGGAAGGAGCCTGGCTAGGTGTGCCCTTGGAGGAGCAATGGCTTATGGTTAGACCACAGCAAGTACTGAGGAGCTGACCGTACTATCCAGCGTAAGTTTAGAAAAGTCAGCCTTGCTCTTGCAGGTCATTTTGTAATATACTACACTACACTCTATAAGAACCTAGGTATCTGTAGACTTAAAATATATGGGCAGAGAGTGATATTTAAAGTTGACCTTAGGACTGGAAAGATGACTTAGTGGTTAAGAAGCTTGCATACATAGCCTTAGGACCCAGGTTCAATTCACCAGGACCCACATAAGCCAGATGCACAAGGTGACACATGCATCTGGAGTTCATTTACAATGGCTAGAGGCCCTGGTATGTCATTATCTCTCTCTCTCAAATAAATAAATAAAATTAAAAAATTTAAAGTTGGCCTTAAAGACCACATATTCATGGTCTTTAAAAAATTATTTTTATTTATTTGAGAGAGACAGATATATAAATAGGCAGGTACAGAGAGACAATGGACATGCCAGGGCCACTGCAAACGAACTCCAGATGCATGTACCCCGTTGTGCATCTGGCTTACATGGGTTCTGAGGAATTGAACCTGGGTCCTTTGGCTTTGTAGGCAAGCACCTTAACCACTAAGCCATCTCTCCAGCCCTATTCATGGTCTTTTATTTCATCACTGTGAAGTTGCTCTGAGGGGCGGGCATGGGGAATACACAAGGAGCTCTGATCTGCTGGGAAAGGCAGACAGGAAGCAGCCTATTCTTCTGCATTGTGATGAATGTTGTTGTAAGGAAGTTCAGGTTGCTAAGGGAGTAACACACAAGAAAATGTGAGCCTAACCAGTGTGGGTGTGAGACGGGGAAGGGAAAATGCAGATGTTTCCCCCTAGGCACCTACCTACCTTTAAAGGGAAAACTAACGGCTATATCATTAACTAGATGAGTGGGAGGGAAACAGCATGGCTCACTCATAATGAATTCAAGGAATGATGGTGAGAATTGTCATCATTAATAATATGAGGATTGCTATCACATTGCTGCATGTTCCCCCTATTCCAAGGGCCTTCCTAATTGCTGTACCTTCAGAGTCCTTTTTTTTTTTTTTTTTGGTTTTTCTGAAGTAGGGTCTCACTCTAGTCCAGGCTGACCTGGAATTCACTATGTAGTCTCAGAGTAGCCTCGAACTCACAGTGATCCTCCTACCTCTGCCTCCCGAGTGCTGGGATTAAAGGCGTGTGCCACCACACGGGGTCTTGGGTTTTTTTTTAAGTATTTTATTATTTATTTATTTTTATTTATTTTATTTATTTATTTATTTATTTATTTATTTATTTATTTATTTGAGAGACAGAGAAAGAGACAGAGAGAAAGAGAGAATGGGCATGCCAGGGCCTCTAAGCCTCTGCAAACAAACTCCAGAAGCATGCGCTCCCTTGTGCATCTGGCTTACGTGGGTCCTAGGGAATCTAACCATGGTCCTTAGGCTTCGCAGGCAAATGCCTTAACCACTAAGCCATTTCCCCAGCCCCAGAGTCCTATTCCATCCTGTCAATCATTCTGCCCAATGGGGCAGACATAGCACTAATATCCCCACATTACTCACAGTCACCTGAGATTACCCAGCTAGTCAACAGCATAGCCCTTGCTTTAACCTCTGAGAGGACAGAGGACATGCAGGTTGACTACAGAGAAAAGGATGGAGAATGAGCTCTTTTGATTGGATGGGCATGGAGAACAGAGAAAATTAGGAAGGAGGTAGGTGTGCAGTGAACCATTTGCCAGGAAAGCAGCAAGGCTGGTGCTCAAAGGCTTGGTTTCATAAAAGGAGCCACTGTGCCGGTACGTCACAATGCAACTGTCACAGCTGCGGTCTCAAAGACCACAGTCTTCCATGCTTGAGAAGCAGCTTGGGTAAGTTGCTTGAAGATTTTTGTATGCCAATAAGTTTGCGCAATAAGAAACCCATACCCTATTGATCGTGTTTTGGAGCAAATTATCCCCCAGGATAATTATCACCCAGGGATCTGGGACTGGGTGACAGAGAGTAAAGACAGTCCTCTTATCCCGACTGGGCTTGTTTGTCACAAGGATCCATTGAGTGGGGATGACTTAGAAACATTGCTACGCCCAAGAGGTAAGATCTGTCCATCGGAAAGGAGTGAAGTCACTTTCAAGTAATGCTTGTCAGGAGGCGAAAATGAAAACTAACAACCTGCCTGGCCAACATATTTTGACTAAACAGCCCCTTACATGAATGAACGTTGAGCACAATGACAAACACAGCCACGTTTTAATAAATCATTCCCAAGGGCTGAGGAGATGGCTTAGTGGCTAAGGCGCATGTCTGCGAAGCCTAAAGACCCAGATTCAATTCTCCAGGTCCCATGTAAGCCAGATGCACATGGTGGTACTTGCATCTGGAGTTCATTTGCAGTGGCTAGAGGCCCTGGCGCACCCATTCTCTCCGCCCCCCCCCACCTCTCTAATAAATAAATTTTATATATATCATTCCCAAAAGAAGAAATAGGATTTGGGGTGAGGTCTATGCCAAAATCTGTGTGTTCGTCCCAGATATCTCTGGAGTGTGCATAGGCTATGCTTAGCTCTCATTCTCAGATATGAATACAGATTCCTTTAGTCCAACCCAGACTCTGGATTCTCAGGAAATCACCATCTACAAAGAGGCCCAGCCCATTCCTGGGACTTGCATAAGTTATAGTGAAGTTGCGTCAATGGAACGAAGGCACCTACTGTGCACCATGCACCTTTCTGACTAAGTGTGGTCACAGTGATAAGCAGGGATTGACAGGTGTAAAACATGGCCTCTGAGTTGTGCAATTACAGTAGAGTGGCAAGAGATAGAGCAAGGGAGAGGTCACTTTAACCAGAGGGTGTGAGAGAGGGGAGAGCATCTGCGAAGACCTTAGCCTTATAGAAGAGAAGGATTTGAACTGGGCCTCAAAGGTGCATAAAGAGAAACTTCCAGGTAGTTGGAAAAGATATTTGGGGAACTATGAGCTCCATGTGGAGGTCAGGAACTCATAAAAAGTGAGCTCACTGGTGCCGTACGCACCCTGTCCAGTGTTAAACCAAGGATCCCCCCCCATCCCAATCCCTGTCACTCTTCTGTCAGCCTGTGGGCAAAAGAGCATCTCTGGCTGTGGAGATGCAGGGAGAAATGATTTCACTCCGCAGGGGCCTTGGGCCCTGCACACCACTCAGAAAGGGTGGCAAGGAGGCCTGGAATGTTCCTCTTGACGAGAAGTTGGAGGACCAAAGAGAGAGTCCTAGCATGACTCATGTGAATGGAGGCAAGTCCCTTAGTCAACTTCCGTTCGGGGTTCTCATCTTGCAAGTGGGGTAGTACCCCACCTGGGTAGCAGATAGTCCAGTCAACGTATGGGCCAGCATGCAATAGGGTGGCATTTAAGCTCTACCATGCACTGAGTGTATGTATGATGCTAGACTGGTTATTTAACTTCTCTGAATCATGGTTTCTTCACCCATCCAACAAGAGGCAACAAGATCTTATAGAGTTAGCCACAAGCCTCGAGTGATTGAGATCTTCAAGCTTGACCCATATATTAGGTCATTTCTGTCATCAGGAAGACCAGGGGAGAGAATGCATGCAAAAGGCCCATGGGGAAGAGTAGGTGGACAAAGTGGAAGAGTGAGGAAGACTGGCTTCCTGGTCCTGTTAGTGAAGAGTTTCATCTGTAGAGAGCAGTGACCTCCATCCCCCAAGCAGTGACAGTTTTGTCCATGGTGACATAATCAGCAATACTCTATGGTGGAGTGTAGTGACACAATGCACATACCTGAGAAATTTATTAAAGCAATCTTTTTTACATTTCATCATACTTTAGACTAGTTCACATTTAGGGCTCCTCTAACTCTGACGTGTCAGAATAATATATATCAAATCCTCCCTTTAAGATAAATTAATTGCCTGGGGATTTACCAGTTAGAATTTTCTTTCTTTCTTTTTTTCTTTTAGAGAGAGAGAAAAAGAGAGAGAGAATTGGCATACCAGGGCCTCAGCCACTGTAAATGAACTTCAGATGCTTACACAACCTAGTGGGCATGTGTGACCTTGCGCTTGCCTCACCTTTGTGTGTCTGGCTTATGTGGGATCTGGAGAGTCGAACATGGGTCCTTAGGCTTCACAGGCAAGTGCCTTAACTGCTAAGCCATCTCTCCAGTCCTCTTTTTAATTTTTAAGATAGAGTCTTACTCTGGAGTCCAGGTTGGCCTCAAACTCACTGTGTAGTCCAGACTGGCCTTGAATTCCTGTAGTGATCTTTCTGCATCAGCTCTCAAGTGATGGGTTGATGGATGTGTGTCATCACACCTGGCATTTTTTTTTTAGTGGATTATATTTGGAAGACATTTATTACAATTTATTACATTACAGTAACAATAACAATACTAGATCTTATATTCTGTATCACATTCCAGAAAGTTTACATTTCTTCCTTAATACTTATACCATCTCCATTGAGTGTGTATTATTATTGCCATCTTAAAGTTGAGGAATCTGAAGTTCAAGAAGTTTAGTAATTTGCATATGTTGAAGCTGGGACTTGAACTTGCCTTTGGCAAGTGCTCTTCCTTCATATTTCATCCCTCATACTTGTTTAACAGTAAAGAACCTCTAAGGTGGGCAGCTGTAGAGCAAAGAAACTACGGTGTAATGCTTATATTTCATTTCTAGTATATAGATATATTTCAGGAAAGAATGGTTGTCCCTGCTCTTGACTCTTGCTGTTTTTCTTTTCCTGCTCCCATCCTTTGGACAAATAGGAAATTGCACATTAGGCATAGGTCAGAGGGAAGGGAGTGGAGAGTGTAATTTGCAAGAGGAGAAATGTTATGAATAGCTGATATTTTTAGAGTGTTATCTTTCTTGTTCACAATGGGTTTTGGTTTCCAGCCTGATGAAATGTAAATTTTCAAGGTCTTGGGGAAAACGAAGAACCAGGAAACCAAAGCCAAGAATGGGGAGCAGACACAGGGCTCCCTCATGGACCCTGGCTGAGGGAGGCAGCTGCGATTGCTCAGCTTCCTGCTGCAAAGCTCTGCTCACAATTATACCTTGTTTCAGGGTTCCTCCAGGACAGCCTCATTTCCACTGGGATTTGGGGTACCCAGGTGGGCTTCAGGATCCATAGAGAAGGCAACACGTCCTTAAAGCTTGTAGATGGGAGTGTAGACCTCGGATGGGCTTCCAGCTCTCCTGTTATGACGTGGATGGGAGTGTAGACCTCGGATGGGCTTCCAGCTCTCCTGCTATGACCTGCTCATATGTTTATTTTCTTACTTTCCGGTGGCTCTCTTGTACTTCACACTCTTCCTCAACCTTCCCAGGCCCTTCGACCTTTTTTGGGTAGGTAGGGTGTTGCTCTAGCCCAGGCTGACCTGGAATTCACTATGTAGTCTCAGGGTGGCCTCAAACTCACGGTGACCCTCCTAACCCTCTACCTCTTACTCTGCAGGTGACCTGATCTTGCACTTCCAAGAGAGCACTTTAATTGTCAAACAGAAGGAGCCCACTCATCTTTTTTCACCAGATCTCAGCGGCATTGTCTTCCTCTTCTTCTCTTTGTCCTAACCAAGAAGAGGTTTTCCCACTGTTCTAAAGTTCCTTTAGTCTAAGTCATCGTTCCTCTGGTCACCTTCTTCTTTTATTCCCTCCACTTGACCATTTCTAGCCATGTCCAGGCTGTGGCTGTATCCCTCCACTACTTCTTATTTGTTGTTGTTGTTGTTTGTTTTTATTTATTTATTTGAGAGAGAGAAAGGCAGAGAGAGAGAGAGAGAGAGAGAGAGTGGGCACACCAGGACCTCCAGCCACTGCAATCAAACTCCAGATGCATGTGCCACCTTGTGCATCTGGCTCACGTGGGTCCTGGGGAATCGAACTGGGGTCCTTTGGCTTTGCAGGCAAATGCCTTAACCGCTAAGCCATCTTTCCAGCCCTACTTGACAACTTCTTCAACTCAGTGTTTCCCCTAGCATGCCTCCTGGTCTCCTTCATTGTCAAATGATGGGCTCCACCCCTCTCACCTCACTTTCCTTCTAAGCCCATTCAGTCATTACCTCAAAGCTCCACATGACTTGGGCATTACCAGATCTAATGGTCACGTTGTCTTCACCGGGGACGTGGACTTGAGGAGATACAGTGAAGCACAGTGAGCTCTCTTCCCTTCACACTCCTCCCCTGACTCCCAAGACTCCACACATTCCTGGCTTCCTCATACCTCTCTAGTTGCCGTTTCCCAGACTCTGTAGGTTCCTGCTTCTCCACCTGTGTGAGTGAAGAGCTCCCTGGGGCTTGGACCTGGGCTTTCATCTCTTCTTTCCTAATGCTATCTCCCTAGCCGATCCAACCCATTCCCCTAGCCTTGAACCTCAATTATATTTTAGCAACATCAAGTGAACATCTCCATCCGAGGGTTCTTCTCTGATCTCATTTGTGCATGTCCAAACTGTCCACTCAACATCATGCTTGTACATCTCACACGCATGATGAATTTATGCCCAATAGTTAATTCCAATTGCACTGACCCCTTCAGCAACTCGGGTATCCCATCTCTGTTGAGCCTGCACCCCACGCCACTGTACTCATCATGTGCTAGGGACACGGCTGAGCCTGTCTCATCTTTAAGGCCAGTGCTTTAATTTCAACACCTCAGAGAGGCCTCTGCTGACAATTCACTCTCCACATACCCCTCCTTGTTATTTCCTGTATAATTCCTTTTCTAAGCGTCATGACTTGTAATTAACTATATTAGGGGTGCATTCTCTTTTGCTAAACTTTACACCGGCAATTTAAAAAATTTTTTCAACACTCTACTGTGACATTATAGTTCCCCACTGTTTCATCACAATGTTACATTGTGACACCACAATACTCTACTGTGACATTAAAGTTCCTCACTGTGAATTCCAAGGCTCCACTGTGACGTCACAATGTCCTACTGTAACATCACTATGCCACATAACTACAAGGTGCCCCACTAACCCATCACAATGCCACACCATGAGATCAAAATGCCTCATTGTGACACCACAATGTGTCATTGTTCATTCACATTATGCAGCTATGACATCACAGTGTCCTACCCAATACCACACTGTGACGTCTCAATGTTCTGGTGTCACATCACAGCGCCACACAGACTACATAGTGCTCCATTGTCATATTATCATGTGTCATTGTTCCATCACAGTACCCTACTGTGACAGCGCACTTCTCCGTTGTGTCAGCATAATGGTCCACGGTAACATCACAGTGCCACACTGTGACATTACAACTTCCCACTGTTACATCATAATGCCACCCTGTCGCATTACCGTGCCATACTGTGACAGCACAATGACACACTTTGACGTCACAGTACCACAGTGTGACATCATAAACCCTACGATGATATCATGATTCCATATTGTAGTGTACCTGTGACTATTAAGTTGATAGTTGAAAGAATAATTGAGAGCCATGAGACACAATAGGCTACACTAACGGAATGATCTAGAATGTTTTGGGCTGGCCTTTCTTTTCCTTACCTCAGGACTATGATACTCCTGATATTTGTCCACTCAATGGGAGATTTGGGGGGGGGCATTAAAATAAGGGGAGCTGATGGGAGAATTCATGAAGCAGGGTCTTTATAAAGTTTTGTCTTGAGGTGGGACTTTAAAAAAAAAACCTGAAAGCATTGGCAGAGCCTGGGTCCTCTCCCTGACTCAGGAGTCAGGTCAAAGATGACTTTGTTTGTAAGACGCTCAAGCTCCCCCTGAAATGACTCCCTGTACTTCCCTCTTTTCACTAGTGGAAAGACAAACGAGGAGGCAGATTGTGAAACCTGTGCCCCCGTGCCACTCTCGAACCGCCTGGAGGAGATGAGCCAAGAGAACAAGGCCAGGCTGGAGGAAGAAGCTTTCACCAAGGGGTGAGTCAGACCCACAACCCCGAGGGCATCCAGCACGTCTAAGAAGATAGCTTCCCACGGCCTGGCTTGCTCCTGGTGAGCTTTGGGGAAGTAACCAGTGCGCCCAGGGCCTCCTTGTGTCAGGAAAGAACTACACAGGAAAGAGCGAGACTGTTCCATGGGAAGGACAGAAGGAAGCTGGGTCACATAGTGTGGTCAGACAACAAGCAGACTGCTCTCTTTTTTAGGTGCAACACACTACCCAGAAAGGTCTGGAAATCAGGGGCCTGGGGTGGTTTCCTCTTGGTGATGCCTGAGGCTTCCTGACGTGTGTGAAGGGCCATCACGTTGCTGCCAGTGGTGCCCAGAGACAGCTGTAACTCTGTGCCCTAGACCTGCCCTAGTTATCCCTAACTCCTAAAACCTTGAGCCTCTCCACTTCCATCCCTACCTTTCTCTAAATAAGCTGCAGTTGCACCTAGGGCCAGCTGTCAGTCACTAGGAGATAGCTTGAACAGAGTCAGGGCCTTGGACTCAAGGTGGAAAGTCACTTCAAACCTGACATGGCACCCCTGTAGCCCTTGAGGAACATATGGCTTGCCATGGTCACAGAACCCCTGGGCTTCTGTGTGGCAGTCACATTCAGTAGTGGGTACAGATGGGGGCCACCTCAGCCAAACTGATAGAATGAGATGCCTCCCTAAGTCAAGTCCCGGCCCTTCAGAGCCACGTTCCAGTGCCCTGGGAGATGGAGGGCATCCTCGCTGCTGAAACTCCCAAGTTCCACCGAGAGCAAACGCAATCTTATCTCCACAGAATGTTTTGTAGGATAAGAACCCCGGCAGTAGACCTTGTCCCACATTTTTCCCCTGTCAGTTTGTCACAATGTCACATAAACAGGAAGGATGACTGGGGAGTGAGGGAAATTGTACTGACATGAGTCGCATTGGGGTTCAGTGGAGCGTCCCAGCTTTTTCCTGTTGTGTGGAGCCACAGGAAGTGCGTCATGTTTAGAGGTGCTTGAACCCCCATCCAGGAATCTCAGGAAAGAATGCGCTGCACCTGCCCCTTTCAGACTCAGTTGTTCCTTCCTGTCTTCCTTTCTTCTTTCTGCCCTCCAGATACCAGGAAGGTCTAAAGAAGACCAAAGAACTTCAGGAGCTGACAGAGGAAGAGGAAGAACAGAAGAGTGAGAGTCCCGAGGAACCAGAGGAAACAGAAGAAATTGAAGAGGAGGAGAAGGAGCCGAGAGGCAGGTAGGAAGCCTGCACTGGGTGCCCGTGCCATTACGGAAATGGCTTATAAGTTATCTCATTACTGAAGTACACAAAACCTCTAGAAATACCAGGCAGAAGCATGTCTGGAGCCAAGTAAGAAAGCACTCACTCGGGAAGGTAGAGGAAATAAAGAGCTAAGATAGTAACGGGATATTTGCAAGAAACAGAGAAGCAGAGATGGTCACGGGCAGAGTGCCCTCCTAGTTAAGCTTCCTAGTCAAGGAGAGTCAGCCCATTCCCCCAGCCACCTCCATGGAAGAACCCACATCAAGGGAGCTGGACTGACTCTCCAGAGGAAGTTCCAGACAAGAACACAAACAGGGCCAGAGGGGACATGTCAGGTAGGGGGCAAATTTAACTCGGTGCTGAAAGCGAGTCTCCTTCTGTGCTGACCAGCCAAGCTTAGTCGTATACATGGAATCTTCACTTTGAGCCGGGCGTGGTGGCGCATGCCTTTAGACCCAGCACTCAGGAGGCAAAGGTAGGAGGATCGCCCTGAGTTTGAGGCTACCCTGAGACTATATAGTGAGTTGTTCGTCAGCCTGGATTAGAGTGAGACCCTACATAGAAAAAAAAATTCACTTTGAATTGGAAATAAAATATTTATATTTCAAGTGGATACTTTCCCTAAATCAGAAGGAGTGGAAATATAAGAAAGTATATGTGGTCCTATTTGATCATGCTGGATAGTAGAAATAACCTCATCCAGTTCAAGGCCATTTCATGTGATGAGGTTTTAGCCTTATCAGTCCAGGATTATTCCATACATGTATGTGCTTAGGGGCTAGAGAGATGGCTTAGCGATTAAGGTGCTTGCCTATGAAGCCTAAGGACTCAGGTTCGACTCTTCAGAACCCACATAAGCCAGATGCATATGGTGGTGCATGCATCTGGAGTTCATTTGCGGTAGCCAGAGGCCCTGGAGCTCCCCTTCATTCTCTCTCTCATAATTAACTAACTAAATAAAATATTTTTAAAAATAAGTATGTGCTTAGGGATAGCAGAAACTGTCCCTAAGAAGAGGTGTACACTACCCTATCCCTAAAGTGACCACATCAACAATGTGGATTTTCGTGACAGCCCCAATTCATATTCTGCCCTACTATCTCAACTATTAGCCTTAATTTTTTCTCAAATGTAGATATAGCAATCTTGGAATACTTTATCAAAATCTTTGTTTGTAGACCCTTGGGCTTGACTGGAGCCCAGAGCAGCTCCAGGCAAAATGGTTAGTTATCTGATCAGCAGTAGAACTTGGACATGGGCTATGTGGCAAACTCCAAGCACCCGTGCATATGCAATGAAGAAGTTAGGAATGAAGATTAGAAATAGGGGGACTATAGCTTCAAAGCCTCAAGAAACCATCCACAGAGCCCAGTGGTGGAAGATTCACCCACTGGGAAGGCTGTCAACCTGCATGTCCCAACCCCATTGTCAAAGGCAGAGCCTTGTGGAAGAGCTGGGAGAACGCTGCCCGGGGAGAGTACACCTGTGCTGGACCCACAACCTCCCCTGGGGAAAGAACCTCCTTTTGAGTCAGAAAAGCACAGCCTTGACTCCAATCAACTGGATCCTGTTCTCCTTACATCCCACCTCCCACTTAAAGGCCCTCTGCACTTATTTTGCCTTCTTCTCTTTTATTATCATTTGAACCAAAGCCCTTCCTTTGGCACCCTGAATGAAGCTAAGACAGGCAAGAATGTCTAGCCCTCCCAAACACTGGGAAAGAACACAAGAGAAATAAACAGAGCGAGTACATGGAATATAAACAGTCTGCATTACGAAGCAGAGGCCTTATCTAGCTAATTGGATCTCTGGCAGTTGGCCGCTCCCTCCCCTGTTATGAAATCCCAGGGAAACAAAGCTTTGCCTGGGTCCCTTTCTGCCAGCTAGTGAGCAGCACTAGGCCATGGCCACCTGCAGCATCCATCCCCTGGGTCCTGCTGATCCAAAGAGACTTCACTGGGTCACTTGCCCTTCACTCCTGCTTGTCAGTTTTGAGGGCATACCTGTTTTTCAGGTGCCAGATGCTGGGTCTGAGCAGGGTCCTCAGATGGTTGCTCAGGGCCAGCAATAGGGGACCATCTTCTTCAAAGGGCTGACACTGACATTGCTATTATATAAACTACATGCTCATAAGGTCATAAGGTCCCTTTCTGACCTATAACCCAAGCCAAGTTGGTCCCAAGAGCTGCCATCCACAATGCCAAGGGACGCTTAGCCATTTCTGAGCCCCTTAGACCCGAGTTGCTTGTGGCACCTGCACTCAAACCTGAGGTCTTTGGGCAACATTAGTACACAAGGTCTGAAGTTTTACAAAGTTCTGTGTCCTGTTTCAGGGATTTAAAAAACATTGAGCACAGCCCAGCATCTAGTCTCTATCAAACCATAGTCTTTTTATCTAAATTTCTTCTTCTTTGATGTATGTAATGATAGAATCTGTTATGAGTATTGCTATCTGGAGGAACTTTGTGAGAATTAGCCCAACATCCTAGCAATATTAAAACAGAATGCAGTCTTATGACATGTAGGTAATATATATGAGACCCCTAAGGTGTAACACAAAACTGTCTTTTTCTCCCACCACCTGTTCAAGTTAAAATTGATATTTAGGGAGGTGTCTTTACTTTTCCAATAACTCTCAGAAAACAGACTTTAACTATTATAAATTGACTTCCAAAAGAATTGTATTTCTGACCTAACTTTTTGTCCAACCTCTCTTATGAGCTAAAAATGACTGACCAGCTAGATCTTGGCCTCCTTCTATGGAGTCTCTCCTAAGAGTAGATTTAGAGGGATTCTCCCAAAACCAGCAGCTTGTTTTGTAGCATAGAAATACAGCTCCCAGACTGAAGAAATAACTCAGTGGTTAAGGCACTTACCTACAAAGTCAAAGACCCAGGTTTGATTCCCCAGTATCCATGTAAAGCCAGATGCACAAGATGGCACATGCATCTAGAGTTCACTTGCAAGTGGCTAGAGGCCCTAGCATTGCACAATCTCCCTCCCTCTCTCTCCTCTTTATCTCTCAAATAAATAAAATATTAAAATTTAAAAATATATATTAAAAAAGAAATACAGCTTCTAAGAATGCCTCCCTTCATGATTCCAACTATATCTAAATAGAATCTAAAATTCTAAATAGGGCGGGAAGGAAAGAAAATTCTCCCTTCTCAATAGTTGTGAAAATAGCCAATGATTTTTACTTCATCAAATGTGCTTAGTTGTACCTAAACTGACTTGGTGGCGTTCCCAGATAGACTAGAAACCATGGTCTTGACCTCCAAGGCAAGCATTCTGAGCCCCTGGCCCCTTTGTAAGAAGGGCATTGGTGCCGGGCATGGTGGCACACGCCTTTAATCCCAGCACTCCGGGGGCAGAGGTAGGAGGATCGCCGAGAGTTCGAGGCCACCCTGAGACTACAGGTCAACCTGGGCCAGGGTCAGACCCTACCTCGACAAACCAAAAAAAAAAAAAAAAAGAAGGGCATTGGTTGAGAATTTAAATCCATGGAAGTCATGCATTTCCTACAAAACCTACATTAGAACTTCCAGCTTCTTAGCAGCTGGCCTGAGTAGTTCAGTGTCTGAGTCACAGGGTCTTCAAGAAGTCCTTTGTTACTTTTCTACCTCTTTGGTTTGGTAACCTTCAGTAGCGTAATTTTTCAAATTAAAAAAAAAATAGATCTGGGGGCTTAGCAGTTAAGGCATTTGCCTGCAAAGCCAAAGGATCCTGGTTCAACTCTCCAGGACCCATGTAAGCCAGATGCACAAAGGGTGCATGCATCTGGAGTTTGTTTGCAGTGTCTGGAGGTCCTGGCATGCCCATTCTCTCTCTCTCTCCCAGCACTTGGAAGGCAGAGATAGGAGGATCTCTGTGAATTCTAGGCCACCCTGAGACTACATAGTGAATTCCAACTCAGCCGAGCTAGAGTGAGACCCTACCTCAAAAAACAAACAAACAGAGCCGGGCGTGGTGGCACATGCCTTTAATCCCAGCACTCGGGAGGCAGAGGTAGGAGGATCGCTGAGAGTTCGAGGCCACCCTGAGACTACATAGTGAATTCCAGGTCAACCTGAGCCAGAGTGAGACCCTACCTCCAAAAACAAAACAAACAAAAAAAAAAGATCTGGGATTAAAAGTAGAAGAAAAATGAACCTTGATAAATACATCTAGGGTTTCTTCAGATCTTCAGAGAGCTCGAGGATGGAATTCCGGTAAATGTCTTCTTATTAAGCCACAAAGAGAGATGCCACTTTGTGCATCTGGCTTATATGGGTCCTGGGGAATCGAACCTGGGTTCTTTGGCTTTGCAGGCAAACACCTTAACCACTAAGCAATCTCTCCAGCCCTGAGAGAGGACATATTGAAGGACAGTAGGTAAATAAGCAAATGGAAAAGTGGTAACGATGGAGCAGGAGAGAAATGCAAAGGGGAGAGTAACAAAGAGGAAGGAAGAGACAGAAGAGGAAGAGAAAGAAATGGGAAGATGTATATAATGAGATTGATGAAATGTCAGAATGAGCTGCCCAGAGATTTTGAGAGGCTAACCCTGTCCCAGTTTTCCTTACGGTGGTTTGAAGTGAACTCTGATCCCTTGTCATTGGTTGCTGGCAATTCAGTTGCATAATTCTTCCACTTTGAACACAGAAGTGGAACGGAAACCAATGAACCACACCTCTCAACATTGATGTGGGTGACAGGTAGTCACTGATACAGCCAGGTGCAGAACGGATGCCAGGAATATGGACCAGCTAGCTAACCCTACATCCATGAGGGTTGTCAGCAATCATCCCATGAAGTGATGAGGACATATGTGAATGGGTGAATATTCAAACAAATAATAGAGTGGTATGTCCCAGTGGCATCCACGTCGCCTAGGGAAAGTTGACTATAGAGTCCTGGACCATAACTTTGAAGATTCACATTCAGGAGGCCCTGGAGTATTTTTTTTAATTTTTAAAAATATTTAATTAATTAATTTATTTATTTGACAGAAAAAGAGGGAGAGAGAGAGAATGGGTGTTCCAGGGCCTCCAGCCACTGAAAACGAACTCTAGACACATGTGCCCCCTTGTGCATCTGGCTAACATGGGTTCTGGGGAATTGAACCTGGGTCCTTTGGCTTTGCAGGCAAGTGCCTTAACCACCGAGCCATCCCTCCAGCCCTATTTTTTTTAATGGGTGCACCAGGACCTCCAGCCACTGAAAACAAACTCCAGATGCATGTGCCACCATGTGCATCTGGCTTACATGGGTCCTGGGGAATTGAGCCTCAAACTGGAATCCTTAGGCTTCACAGGCAAGCGCTTAACCTCTAAGCCATCTCCTCAGCCCCCTGGAGTCTTTTTGAATGTCTGTCAAGTTAATCTTCATATAGCTGAGCTTGAGAACCTCTGCTGTAGACAGTCTAGAAGGTATCCTCAGAAGAGAAGTGCATGGGTCTGAACATCCTATGTGTGTCCAGCATATTAACTCCTCTGCCTCTGTTTTCATTGACAGCAAAGTTGAAGATCTGGTCCACTTCTTACAAGTCATGTATACCAAAATGTGTCAGCACTGGCAAGTGATCTGGATGATGGCTGCAGTGATGCTAATCTTGACCGTCGTGGTAGGGCTCTACAGTTCCTACAGCTCTTGTGTGGAGCAGGCCGATGGGCCCCCTGGGAGATCCACCTGCTCAGCCGCCCAGAGAGACTCCTGGTGGAGCTCAGGACTCCAGCATGAGCAGTCTACAGAGCAGTAGGACACCTGACTCCCAGCCCTACCCTGCTGCAGTACATTCAGCCCACCATCCTGCCCCCAAACATGACGCTGGTCAGGCCCAGCTGTGGGCACATAGCCACCTACCCTGTCAGAGAATGGGGAGGACTTTTCACTCTGAGCACCTCCATGAGAGCGATTCATACTCTAGGAGGATCAATGAAACTGCCCTGGGAAACCATCTTGTAGTCGAGAAGTAACCTTTGCAAAGTACCGTGGCCGAAGAGAGGGGCTCCTGGACAGGGAGAACGGAAGTCCCCTCACTGGGGGACAGTCAGAAGCTCACTCTCCCCTTCTCCCTCTGACCAGGAAAGTTGTGCTTGATGGCCAATCACGACCAGGAATCTGGAGTCACAACATGACTGTCCCTCAGCATCTTCTCTCTTCACTTCGGATTCACAGTTTTTGTGTGTTTTTTTTTTTCACAGAGTAGGAAAGGTTTCTCAGAAAAGGTACCAGCTAAATTTAGCTCCATGCCTGGAAGGACATGTAAAGAGTAATATATATGCCTTTGTACACATTGGACCACACACACATACCACACACGTACATGAAGCGAACAGCCCTCCGAATGTATGCACTGGGTATGTGTGTGCTCTGAATCAAGGAACTGCGTGTCGGGCCACCCACAGGTTTTTCACTAGGTGGGGAGCAGTCACTGGGCACCTGGCCAGTGCACTCCCCACACAGACTGAGCGGTGGAGAGCTGGTGGCTTCCATGGCACAGTTGCTGCTCTCCTTGCAGATGCCAGTGCCCAGCTGATCCACGGCATGGCCCATTTCCTAGTTGTTCTCCCCTTCTGATGGCGATTCCACACAGCGAGTCCACCCCTTCAGTGGGTGAGAAATGGTGTGCCTTTTACTTCATTCTCTTACTCTGTTATATCTTCGTGCTGCAGTTCACGTGAGATTTCCAGTCCAAGTGTGTGCCTCCAAGGAGCCCAGCCCATCCCCAGCACAACGTCTCTGCTCACTTTTCAGCCACTGCCTTCTTTGTCCAGCCTCATGAGATGGGAGGGCATAGGTTCTGTGGTGTTGGTTGTGATTTTGTGGTGGTGTTTGCTTTTCTTGCTGATGTCACACAGAGCTGACTGGGAGCCATCTTGGTCTTATTATAGGGGAATTAATTAATTAATTCTATGTTTCTCTTCCCAGTCTCAGATTAGGAAACTGAGGCACAAAAATACAAGTGACTTGTCAAGCACATGCAACTAGTGGATCATGGAGCCAGTCTTCAAAGCAGGGTGGTCTGGCTCCAGGGGCTCCACTCCTGGCCCTATATTGCACTGTCTTCTCGAGGGCTTCCATTCTGGTCCTACACCCCTCGCTAGCCCTTCTACTAAACTATCTCTGGTTCCCACATACACTTGCTTCTCCCATGCTCTATACTTCCACTCAATACCTGTTCTCCTGCCATTCTTCTCCTCCATGCTAGACACTCTTGAGAACCAAGTGTCAAACTCAGGCCTGCCTGCATACAGGCTTTGATGACCCGCTACCACACTCTCACTATGCCCAAAGCAAGGGGTCACATGCGCCTCTGTGCTCTTGACACTTGTTAAGTATTTTCATTGTGGGCCTATACCCAGAGCCCATCAAAATAACTTGCTCATACACGTATCTCTCCTAAGCCTTTTTTTTTTCTCACAGAAAGAACCATGTTTTACCCATCTCCTGGATAGGTGCCTAACATGGCGGCTGAGGCTTGAGAGAGTATTGCTAAGTGTTGGTCAAAATAACAAGCAAAGGGATGGAGAGATGGCTTATCACTTAAGGTGTTTGCCTGCAAAGCCAAAGGATCCCAGTTCGACTCTCCAGGACCCACGTAAGCCAGATGCACAAGGGGGCACACACATCTGGAGTTCATTTACAGTGGGTAGAGGTCCTGGCATGCCTATTCTCTCTCTCTGCCTCTTTCCCTCTCTCAAATAAATAAAATTTTAAAAAGAGAACAAGCAAATATTCCTAAGGAGTAGCTTTCCCAAAGCTGTTGCCACCCCAATCTCATTGAGCATTAGCATAGTGAAACACAGAAAAAGAGAGATTTATTCAATTGGCCACATTGGGAAGAGAGACAATGCCCAAGTCCATCTTCAGGTTCTTAAGACATGATTCTTGACCTTGTCTTGACCTCTGTCTATTCTGAGAACAGGAATGAAACTAGACTAGCAGCAACACCATTTCCAAGTTCAAGACCTGGGCTCAGTGCAATCACTCCCTTCAGAATCCCCACCCCTCACTAAGCCCTACTTTAAAGGGACCATCATTTACAGTGGCTAGAAAATTACAGAGAGAAAAGCCCAAGGATGTGCCATTAAGGTACAGAGGTGCAGAGTGAGGCAGAAGGATTCTTCAGGAATGGGGACCTGGTGACCTGGTCTCTTCCCTGGGGCTGGAGAAAACTGAAGAAGCTTTAACCACATGAGCCCCTCAGAACCAAAGTCAGGCTATAAAGGGAGATCCCGTAAGCAGTGGGGCAGGACTCTAGGTGGCCAGCAGCGCCCGCAAAAGGAAGCCCAGGTTGAGCTGGCCCACTGTCCACTTGGCCTCAAGGACCCCAGCCCTGTTTTTTTTTTTAATTTTTGTTTAAATTTTTTTTTATTTATTACAGACAGAGGGAGAGAAAGAGAGCGGGAGAATGGACACACCTCTAGCTGCTGCAAATGAACTCCAGACACATGTGTCACCATATGCATCTGGTTTATGTGGGTCCTGGGGAATCAAACCTGGGTCCTTAGGCTTCACAGGCAAGCATCTTAACCACTAAGCTATCCCTCCAGCCCCCTGTTTTGAGGTGACAAAGTTGAGAAGGTGCAGAGAGCTTCAGCACCTCTAGCGGCCTCATAGGCTTGCAAGGGTCCTTGTGCACAAACCCTTGCCCACACTACTCCATTTGTGAATAAGGACAGTTCAGGGAAAGGATATCTCCAAAGAGCATAAGAGTAGCCATGTTTACAAGGTTATGGCTGCAAAAGTACCCATCCATCTACTGTTCTGAACCCGAAGCAGTTTTAGCTGTTGCCAAAGCAGTTGTGAGATGGAAATAGGCCCTGTGTTTCCAACATGACATTGATCTGAAATTACAAAGTCCCCTTCAAGATGCCTCTGAAACCTAACATTTCTGGTTAGCTCTGGGAAACTACCTTCAGTTACAAAGTGATGTGTTTGCATCACAGTTGATGTCACCTTCTAAAAGGATCTTTATTTTCTGGCTGCTACAGAACCACACAGATAACTCCCCTTGTGCCACGGGGCAGAGGGGATGGAGAGGAAGATGCTAGAATTGTGTATTACCAGCTGTCCATCCCCAATGCTGATATGCCTCACACAGGTGTGCTAGCGTTGAACTGTAGAGTGCCACGTAGCTGAGTTTGAAAATAAAAGCACATTTCTAAGCCTTTGGCAGCAGTCAGATGCTTCTTCATTCCATTAAGCTGAGTCTCAATCTTTCTCCAAAGCTGAATTGGATTCACAGAGAACAGTATTCATGGATTATAGGTCAGAAGGCACATTTAGAATCTAATCAAGGGTGGTTGACTGTGGTGGACAGAATTTCTAAAATGTGTCCCTAAAAGATGTCTGAATTCAACTTCTAGAGCCTTTGAATATGAGATATAACTCCTACTACTATGTTTTATGTGATAGTTAATCTTAAGATGGATTATTCAAGTGGTCCCAGTATAATCACGGGAGCCTTTAAAAACTTGGATCTGGGCTGGGGGTATGTATTAAGTTAGTAAAGTGCTTGCCCTTGCAAATGTGAGGACCTGAGTTTAATTCCCATGTAAAAATATTGGTGAAGTGGGTGTTTCATACCTGTAATTTCAGTTGGGGAGGCAGAGACAGAAGGATACCTAGGGCTTGCAGTCTATCTAGCCTGACTGGCAAGCTCTAGGACAATAAGAGACTAAGTCTCAGAGAGAGAGAAAGAGATTGTTCTCTGGTCTCCACATGCATATGCACACATGCATCCCCCCCATACGCACATGAATTCACGTATACATTGAAAAAATCACAGAGCTTGTTCTGGTTGATAGAAGGAAACATCAGACAGATGGAAAGGATATATGTCATGCCACTTTGAAAATAGGCCTCTAGGAAAAAGACCTCATGTCAACAGCCTCCAAGAAATAAATTCTGCCATCACTTGAATAAGTTTGGGAGTAGACTCTTCCCCAGAGACTTCGGGTCATAGCCCAGCCTAGATGACATCTTGATTTTAATCGGTGAGAACCGAAGCACGGGACCTACCTGAACCCACTCAGACTTCAGACCCACAGGAATAGTGGGCCAAAAAATGGATAATGTTGTAAGCCAGTAAGTCTGTGGTAAGTTGTTAGGCAGCAACGAAAAACTGGCAGGACAGATGTCTTCACTGGCTTCCCATGGCTGCAATGAAATCATAACACAGGCTACTGACAAAGAAGACGCGGCTTTAGTTTGTTGTTTGCTGGGGAGCAGAACCAGGACTTTGTGTATGCTAGTCTCATGCTCTACCACTGGACTACACCACCAGCAATTGCTTTTTAAAAGTTTTTAAACTTTTATTTATTTTTATTTATTTATTTATTTGAGAGAGAGAAAGAGGCAGAGAGAGAGAGAGAGAATGGGTGTGCCAGGGCGTCCAGCCACTGAAAACGAACTCCAGATGCATGCGCCACCTGTGCATCTGGCTTACATGGGTCCTGGAGAATCGAATCAGGGTCCTTTGGCTTTGCAGGCAAACACCTTAACCACTAAGCCATCTCTCCAGCTCTAAAATTATTTATTTTTATTTATTTACTTATTTAAGAGAGAGAGAGAGAGAATAGGCACGCCAGGGCCTTTAGCCTCTGCAAATGAACTCTAGACGCATACATCACCATGTGCATCTGGCTTTGCATGGGGTCTGAGGAAATTGAACCAAGGTCCTTTCACTTAGCAGGCAAGTGCTTTAACCATTAAGCCATCTCTCCAGCCCACCAGCCATTGTTTTGTTGAGACAGGATCTTGTTTTGTAGCACAGGTTGGACTTGAATTTATGATTCTCCTGCCTCCACCTCATGAGTGCTGGGATTATGGGCATGTGCCACCATACACAACTCAGAAAGACATGTTTTTAGCTTACAGTGGTTGAGTTCAAAGTTTTGGTGTCTTTGTCAGCTTGTTCTGGTGAGGACCTCGTGGTGAGGGGGAGATGGCAGTGGCAGAAGTGGGCATTGAAGCAAGTGGTCACCTGTCTAGCCAAGAAGCAGAGAGGGCGACCAGGCCAGGCTTGCTCCTTGGGTAACAACTGTCTACAAGAATTACCAAAGGGATCATTCAAGAAATACCTTTTGCCCCGACAATGACCTAAAACCCTCCGACTAGACCCCCACTTCCTCACACAGTGCCAACCTGGAGACCAATCCTTGAATCACAGTGGGTCCCCAAAGGACACCAAAACCACACGGAGTCCAGAGCAATGACTTTTGTAGCAAGGTTATCCAATTTTTTGACTTTTTCAAAAAAATATTTTTGTTTATTTTTATTTATTTGAGAGCGACAGACAGAGAAAGAGGCAGAGAAGGAGAGAGAGAGAATGAATGGGTGCACCAGGGCCTGCAAATGAACTCCAGACACATGTGCCACCTTGTGCATCTGGCTTATGTGGGTACTGGGGAATTGAGCCTCGAACCAGGGTCCTTAGGCTTCACAGGCAAGCGCTTAACCACTAAACCATCTCTCCAGTCCCAATTTTTTGACTTTCAATGTGACATCGACAAATGTATCGTGCTGCATTCATAGTTATGCTGGGACACATGCAGCCTGTGACACGAGACACATGACACCTGCTTTAGTGTGTCTCTTCATCCAGCACCACTCTAACCTGGTGACTGCTGTGACCTCCATCCTTTACCTCCACCTGTGGGAACTTTTGTTGTTGTTGTTTATTTATGTACTTATTTATTTATTTATTTATTTATTTATTTATTTATTTATTTATTTGAGAGAGACAGACAGAGAGAGAAAGAGGCAGATAGAGAGAGAGAAGGGTCACACCAGGGCCTCCAGCCACTGCAAACGAACTCCAGATGCATGCGCCACCTTGTGCATCCGGTTTGTGTGGGTCCTGGGTAATCGAGCCTTGAACCGGGGTCCTTAGGCTTCACAGGCATGTGCTTAACCACTAAACCATCTCTTCAGCCCCACATGGGGGAACTTTTGCCAAGGCCATCCTGCTTCTCTGTCCGTGGGGAGTCATACACACTTTTTAAAGTCATAGGTAACCAGATGGCAAAGTGCCACAGCTGGCCCTGACTAGAAAGAGCATGCATAAGTCAGAGATCTATTCTACATGAAGGAGGAACAGTGAACCCAAGGTTGGGTGAGCAGACAGGGACACTATCAAAGGCCTTCTAGATCACCTACTCATTTTTACTTTCACTGTTGGACACGTCGCTAACGAGATGCCTTCGTTAAGTTAGACAGGACCATGAGACAAAGTCTGGCCTCGGGACTACTGACAAAAGAGATATGGGGCTGGAGAGATGGCTTAGCGGTTAAGGCGCCTGTCCTAAGCCTAAGAACGCTGGTTCCAATCTCCAGGTCCCACATTTAGCCAGATGCAGTGATGCAAGGGTGCAATGCCACACTTGCCCACAAGGGGGCACACACATCTGGATTTCGTTCGCAGCAGCTGAGAGGCTGCTGGCACGCCCATCTCTATCTGTCTCCCTCTCCCTCTCTGTCTGTCTCTCTCTCCAAAATAAAAATAAAATTTTTTTTAAAGTGATATGTCCCAGACCTGGCTCCTAAAACAGCTTCCAGCACCACCCTCTCTACTCTTATCTGGTTTCTGGTTCAATGTGAAGATCCCGAGGGAGAACTCAAAGGTACTGGGTGTCAGGAGAGCCATGCACAGACTGATGGGAGGAGCTTCCATCTTGAATAACTGGGCAGTAGAATCCCTAGTGCACATTACATGTCAGATATTACCACCGTCACCACCCCGTCAGCCACCAGATTATGATGCAAACTTTTCATCTAAGCCATTGGGAAGTAGGGTTGTTGGTTATAGCAAATAGAATACACTGCCTAGGGCTGTGGAGATGGCTCAGTGGCTTGCTTGCAAAGTCTGCTGGCCCAGGTTCAAATCCCCAGCACCCATGTCAAATCAGATCCCAAAAGTGACACTTGTATCTGGCATTCATTTGCAGCAGAAACCCTGGCACACTCATCAACACTTGTGTGTGAAAAAATGAATTTTACAAAGAATACATTAACACATTGGCCTGCCTATGTACGATAATATCAGATATTATAATTCCCTCTGGCAGGTCAAAATAACTGAGGCCCCAAGAAGCTAAATATTTCTTAAGACATTCTCAAGGACACTCACATGATTAGGTTTAGAATTTAAGCTAAAATTGGATCTTGACCTCATTCCAGGACCCTGGGATGTATTGTATATCCTTTTATCATGTCCCATCTCAAAACTTCCATTCAATTGAAACTTGTACATGCTTGTGTTAAATCAAGTAGATAACTAAAAATCTCCAGCTCCAAGTTCATGATCTCTGAAGTAAGTTCAATCTTCCCTCTCAGGTCCAGCTGTAGTTCTGATGACCTATGAACTTTCACTCTTGTTGGTATTCAGGAAATAAGAAAAGTGGCTAGATAGTCCATGTTTCCTGCTCTCATTTCAAACTTCATGGTTAACCTGTTAATTTCACAAATTCTAGTTGTCCAACTTTCTTCTTGACTCATCGGTTCTCCTGTGTGATGCTGTGAGCTGTTATTTAGAATTGGACAGTACTGGTTTGGAGAGATGGCTTAGCAGTTAAGGCGCATGCCTGCAAAGCCTAAGGATCCCAGTTCTATTCTCCAAGTCTCACATAAGCCAGATGCACATGGTGACAGATGCATCTGGAGTTCATTTGCAGTAGTTAGAGGCCCTGCTGTGCCCATTCTCTCTCTCGCTCGCTCTCTCTCCTAGAGGCCCTGCTGTGCCTGTTCTCTCTCTCTCTCTCTCTCTCTCTCTCTCTCTCTCTCTCTCTGTCTTTAACAAATACATAAAAAATAAAATCTTAGGGCTGGAGAAATGGCTTAGCGGTTAAGGCACATGCCTCGTAAGCCTAAGAATGCTGGTTCCAATCTCCAGCGGTTCCAATCTCCAGGTCCCACATTTAGCCAGATGCAAAGTGATGCAAGGGCGCAATGCCACGCTTGCCCACAAGGGGGGCACGCGCATCTGGATTTCATTCTCAGCAGCTGAGAGGCTGCTGGCGCGCCCATTCTCTATCTGTCTCCCTCTCCCTCTCTGTCTGTCTCTTTCTGTATCTCTCTCCAAAATAAAAATAAATATAAAAAATAAAATAAAATCTTTAAAAAAAGAAGTGGACAGTTCTGCCGCTGGCTTTTCCTCATCCTGAGCACTCTCAGGATGTGGAAAGAGATTCTCTAGCAGTGTTTTCTTTATGGCTTCAGATTTTAGCTCTTGAAAACAAAATATACAGTGTTGAGAGGCTTAGAAGATGATGTGGCATGTATTCTAACTTACCAAGAGAGCTAATGAGTTCCAACCAAAAGGTTCCAATCACGTGTCAATGATGTCTTAACTTTTCTCAGTGGAAATGTAAAGGAGCCATTGTTTCTTGTCTTAGAAATTCATTGCCGCCAGTACAATCATCGAGACTCTTTAGCCAACATATATCCTCTATCCACTTGCTTCCCAAATCTAACGTCACCTCCTTTCTCATAAGCTATTCCTCCCATGCTTTGCCTTCCTCAGTTAGTTTTTCCCTTCCTGTCATTCTTTCTCTTTTTTTTGTAATAATTTAGTTGGTTTCAGACATAGTACTAAGCACTAAGGGCATGCATGGTCTCCGCTTCTCTTTGGCACTAGGGTGCTAGAGTCCTGCGGGGCTTGTGCACACAAGTGATGAGTGTGTGACCTTTAGGAGCTATTTCTCTGCTCTCTTAGAGGTTTCCTGTGCTTCTTGGACAGAGGAGGGTGCTCAGCGGAACAGGAGTTGGTGGGGGAGGGGACGAGAAAGGGCAACAGGAGGAGAATATGATCAAGGAACAGTATGCTCATCTATTAACATTATCAAGAAGAGAGGCTCCCTATGTTTGTGCAGGAGAGATTCTGCTTTGACTTGATGGCCAATACTGATCATATAGAAAAGAGTACCATGCCTAGAAAAGACACACTTTGGGGAGAGCTCATAAACCGTTGCTCAAGATAATGATGGCAAGCCGTAAACAAGCCACTGAAAACATAGCTGGGAAAACACCAAGTTCACTCTGCTTGAACATGAGACAGGTATCTCTCACATTCCCCACATGAGAAAAGTGGAGTCTAATTTTAATTTGGGTCCACCAGTCTATAACAGAAGTTATGAAGGAGAAAGTTATATAAGGAACCTGCCCCCCCCATGGATATAAAATGAAAAATTCTTTTGTAAAGTGGAAAGTGATTAATTTTGTAAATTGTCCCCTAATTTTGTTTTGCAAATATGACTCTTTATATGCCAGGTTTTTTGAAAAAGGAATTCCCTGTAGCACTGTTGAATTATCCAAAGTATGAAAGAAATCCCAAAGGAAGGCATAATGTTTAAGTGGGCATTTGTTTTCATGAGCCATCATCCCTCCCCACATTATAAAATAATGCAGCTGAGGAAAAAAGCACACTGATTGTGGGAGGGAAAGATACAACTCATTCTCAATCTCCCTTAGTGACAGAGGCAGTGTCGGGAGTGTATGAATGAATGACCTCCAAGGCATAATAGTGAACAATGTGGGAGCTGAGCCCACAGAGGAGGGTGAGTGGCAGGGAAAATGGGAATTAGGAAAATCTTCAGCAGCTCGAGCTGTGCTATCTGCTTCCCTCATTCGTGTGTTTTCTGAGTCAGCATTAGCTAAGTTTCCAGAAAGCCATCCACAAAGTACAGCCTGGGCGTTCAAGGGATGTCACTCATTTCCTCCAGTGACTTTGACAAGTCAGAAGCTTGAAAGCAGGGAAATCCTCAACAGATTTCCAGAACTCTCCATCCAGCCTGGTGATTGAACAGCTGTTCTCTTTACTGCCGGTAGCCATCTGTAGAGCTTCCCCGGTTCTGAGGGCTTTGCAGCATGGCCAAATGCCTCAGCCTGCTGGTGCTTGTGGCCTCCATCTGGACCACTTGGCTCCTGGTCCAAGGCTCTGTCCGAGTGCAAGGTAGGTGTCTTTCCAGGTTTCTAAACTGAGGCAAGACAAGGTCTTGTAATCCACTCTAAGCCCACTCTGCTCGTCAGCATTTTGGAATTGTTGGGAATGAGGGTGACCCTTGAGGTCAATGGAAGACAAAAGGCCAATACATATTGTTTCACCAGAAATGTTTTCACCATATTGTCAACTTTACCAAAAATGATTTACATTTGCCCTTATATCACTTGGAAAGTTACTTCTGGTTATGGCATATTTTTAATTATAAGAGCTTGAAATAAAAAAATGAAAAGTAATTTGTTTTTTAAAGTGTTTCAATCATGAATGTGAAATTTTTTAAAGCAATTGCTAAGCATGGGGGAAAACAGGTAACATTTACTAAAGATTGGCCCATTTATGTTTCAGAAATGTTTGAATAGCTGTTTTAATTTCAAGATTACCATTCCATAAATGGAAAACTATGATTTAATATGCAGTAAATTAACTGAAAAAAAATTGGGACTATAGAGGTTTAAAAATTTGCCACAAGCTCACTACCAAAGCAGTGGCTCTGGGCTTCTGAGATGCCTATATGGAAACCTCATTTTGCACTGTGAGCAAAAACTTGAAACCACAAATCACTTGTTACAGTTCTGGGTAGATGAAAATCTGAGCGTTTTTATTAAAGGGAAATTATTCCTTGCTGGAAGATGCCTTGAGACATAAAATATGTCAGTAACAGACATTTGTAGTTCATTTATATATTGTTGCACTTTAATTTTATAGGGGAAGAGAGAGAGTTATAGGACTTGGGATTGCCCCCCCACCCATATCCCAACACCCGAGCTGTTACTTTTAAATCAACTTGGTCCTCTGATGCACCTGGAGAAGCTATTCCACTCTCCCATAGTGTTGCCATGATTCCAGCCCTTTGAAAATCATTTGCTTTCTCTCTCTTTCTTTTTCTTTCTTTCTTTCTTTCTTTCTTTTTTCTTTCTTTCTTTCTTTCTTTCTTTCTTTCTCCCTTCCTTCCTTCTTTCCTTCCTTCTTTTCTTTCTTTCCTTTTTTTTTTTTAGGGAGTGCTGGAGTCATGGCTGATTTAGTCCTGGCTGGCCTCAAACTCACTCTCTAGCCAAAAATGACCTTGAACTGCTAATTCTTCTGCCTCTGTTTCTTCAATGTTAGGGTTACAAGCTTGCATCATCACACCCACTTTATGTGGTGCTGGGGATTGAACCCAGGGCGTTGTGCATCCTAGGCAAGCACTCTGTCAACTGAGGCACATCTCAGCCCACGGAAATATTTTTTTAAAATTATTTAATTTATTTTAGAGAGAAAGAGGGAGAGAGAGAGAGAGAACGGGCACACCAGGGCCTCCAGCCACTGCATGCACTCCTTTGTTCATCTGGCTTTTGTGGGTCCTGGAGAGTCAAACTGGGGTCCTTTGGCTTTGCAGGCAAACACCTTAACTGCTGAGCCATCTCTCCAGCCCCCCTTTTTTGTTTTGCTTTGTTTTGTTTTTTTGAGGTAAGGTCTTGCTCTAGCCCAGGCTGACCTGGAATTAGTCTCAGGCAGGCCTCGAACTCACAGCAATCCTCGTACCTCAGCCTTTCAAGTGCTGGGATTAAAGGCATGTGCCATCATAACCAGTGACAACCATCCATTAACAATGACTCTACCACACTCTTTGCATCCTTCCTCAAAAATGGTAAAAATTTTCCTAAGGAAATTAAATGCTTGGTAACAGCAGAAAGTTACTGTCACCACAATTGTGGGATCAATGGTGATGAAACTGAGTGGATACAGATAGAAACTTTTTATTAAATTTATATTTGTAAGGAGAGAGAGACAGAGAATGGACACACCAAGGCCTACAGCTGCTGCAAAGAAACTCCAGATGTATGCACCACTTTGTACATCCAGCTTTACATGGATCCTGGGGAATCGAACCCAGACTGTTGGGCTTTGCAAGCAAGTCTTATCTCTCCAGCCCCCAGAGAAGAATTTTTTGGAGTACTATTATGTAGACATTCCAAGTTAAACCTATGCAGAGTTTCATTAACTCCTCTCTCAAAAAAATATTTTCTAGACAAAAAATTCTTAATGTGGCCATGGGACTTGTCCAATATCATGCAGGTGGCAGAAACTCAAACTTGGCATTTAATCTAGCTCTGTCTGATTTCCAAGAACATAATGTTTCTACTATATTGCTGTTTTCCAAGAAATCTGGGTTTTTGTTTGTTTTTGTCTTTTTGTTTTGTTTTGTTTTGTTTTTTGAGGTACGGTCTTGCATCTCTAAATGAAATAGGAAAGCATAAACTTAATATATTTGCTACCTCCTATAGATCCAAGCTCTGCTAAGTACAAGCTATCTAATTTAATTCCAAATAAAAATCTTGGCAAGGAGTTCGGGAAGATGGCTCAGTGGGTAAAATGCTTGCCATGCAAATGTGAGGGTCTGCGTTTGGATCGCCAGCCCACACATAAAAGCCTGGCTCAGCAGTGCCTAGCACTGGGGAGGCAGAGACAGGAGGGTCCCTGGGGCTTGCTGGCCAACTAATGTTGCATGGGTGAGTTCTCATTCAATGAGACATTCTGTCTCAAAGAGAAGATCACGGCAACCTGTTCAGCCCCCTGGCTCCCACTGCAGTCAGCAGGGAGATGTGTTCTTTCATTTCCCCCTCTTCAATACAGCTTGACTCACCTGTCCCTCTCCAAAATAAATACTAAGGCCAAGAGCAACTGAGGAAGGCATCTCATGTCGACCTCTGGCTGCTACAGGCATGTGCACCCACTCCTCCCCCACACACATACGAGCATACATTCATACATGCATACATATCACATATACATGCACATGCAAAAAGCATCTCCTGGCATGATATGATATCCACATTCTCCAGGTAAAAACACTGACTTTCCCATAGTCCCAACAGCCAATTAACAATAGCAGAAATATCTAGTGCTAGATCTTTTCACACAAAAGAAAACTATCATCGTTCTAAATATACATATGTATATTTGAAGTGTTGCCTTAGGCTGGCTTTGAAATTGCAATTTACTGCCTCAGCCTCCCAAGTAACTGGGCTTATAGCCATACACATCCGGCTCTAAATAATATTTAATGTAAAGATTAAATATAATAAGTAGCAAGATAACTTTATAGAGTAATAAGTAAACCCTTTCTGCTGGCATTGTTGAAAAAACACATCCAACATAAGTTCTGAGAGATAGCAAGATTTTGATCTGGCTATAAACTAAATTTTTTGACAAAAATTTAATTTAAATCTATTGATTTTGGGGGGGGGAGTCAGAGAGAGAGAGAGAATGGGCCCACCAGTGGCCTCTCAGCCGCTGTGAACAAACTCCAGATGCGTGCACCCCCTTGTGGGCAAGCTTGGCATTGTGCCCTTCCACCACTTTTTGCTTCTGGCTAAACGTGGGTCCTGGAGAATCGAACAGGTGTTCTTAGGCTTGGCAGGCAGGAGTCTTAACTGCTAAGCTATCTCTCCAGCCTCTATTGATGTTTTTTTAATAAACAGGTTTCACATATAGATCCCCTCTCCCCACCCCAGTTTTGCTGAGGGTCTTTGGTGGGGTTATTGGTATTCATTGTGGGGACCAAGAGGCTTCAGTCAGTCTCTGCAGGGATGGGGGAAGACACACTGTATCGGGCTATTCCCACCCACCCTGAGCCTCCTAAAATCTTTCTGCCTCCCTCTTCTGCAATGCTCCTCGAGCCTCGGTGGGCAAAATAGGGGTCTGGTTTAGTATTGCTTTCTCTGTAGCCTATGGACCTCTGTTTTGACGAGGTGTGATTACATTTTAAGACAAGTGAACAAATGCATGCCTATATCCCCACAACACAGTGAAAACAGAATACTGTCATAGTGAAGAACTGAGGTTCAGAGTCAGGCAAAATTAGTTTTATGCTCCATGTCCTTGGGTTTAGAAAAGTACTTTAATTTCCCCGAGTCTCAGCTTTTCTCTTAAAAGTGGCAGGTCTTGGCACAGGGTACCAGCCAAAGATGAAAGGTGCTAGGGTTACCTTTGGCATTGTGTTAATATCAGTACCAGTGCATAGCCGTGCAAGTGGTCCATACTAAACAGTCCCATGGAGTTGCTGTCACCCCAGTCATAAAACCTTCCATCTGGGGTGTTGATGCACTGGCCTTTCTTGACGAGAGCCATTTGCATCTCGGACACTCATCCCTGCCCTTAGTCACTGTTCCAGAACTAGCTAGATCCCAGGGAGCACCTGCAGATGCTCTCTCTGTCTGCAAGAAGAGACTTCCTCTAAATACAAACCCAGAAAGCAGTCAAGACACCTGGGCGTCCTGGCAGAGCCTTGCAACCATTACTTGAGAGAAGATGAAAATAGTTGTTCAGGGACTTTCACAGAGGAAGACCAACAGGACACAGGCCGTGAATGGCCCACAGGGATGCCCGGCTGGACTAAGTCTTTGAATATAATGTAATATGGAAATTTCATATAGGTCTATAAATACCAGTTTTCAACTCCACTGGACTTTGAGCAAAAAAAAAAAAAAAAAAAAAGCTATTCGTATCCTAACACTGCCTTGACTCAGCTTTCCCAGGAACATAAATTGTTAGACTAAAACCAATGTGCTTTGGGAACACAGTGACCTATTCTCTATGGTGATCTGGCAGTACCCGGGATGTGGCAGGGACTGTGCTGAGTGGATTTTATTAGAATTCCTTCATGTAACTCTCACTATTCTAGCAGTAGTGTTATTCTCTATATTACAAATAAGGAACCCAAGACTCAAAGAGATATAGTAGCCCAAGGTCACAGAGCTAGCAAACAGCTTAGGCTAGCCCAACTCTAAAACTCCACTTCCTTTATTTAGTTAGTTTCTTTGACATACAAGATTTTCTGTCCAGCTAGCTACTCCAGGAACTTCCAAGTAAGCCTGCCCCCTAGCGGTCAAAAAGTACTTGCCTCTTAGATTAGCTCACAATCTGTGTAAAAATACATTTCAGCCCCTATTAGAAACAGCCACATCCCTAACCTCATTACTTGTATTAATCCATGACCTTCCAGTGCCTAGCAATACCATCGCAAGACCCTCAAAATAGAAGAAAAAGATGATGACATCAAATTAAAAGAAAGACTAATGGAGAGAGGGAGGGGATATGATGGAGACTGGTGTTCTAAAGTGCAATGGGGGGAGGGCAGAGGAGGGGAGGGAAATATATGTGTTTTTTGTATGTAAATATAGAAGGTATCAATAAAAAATCAATTAAAAAATAAAAAGGGAAAAAAGACTTATTCTGGCCTGGACCAGAGTGAGACCCTACCTCGCAAAAGCAAAAAAAAAAAAAAAAGGGACTTATTCTGGGGCCAGAGTGATGGCTTAGCAGCCAAAGTGCTTGCCTGCAAACCCTAAGGACCCAGGTTTGATTCCCCAGTACGCACATAAGCCAGATGCACATGGTGGAGCATGGGTCTGGAGTTCACTTGCATTGGCTAGAGGCCCTAGTAAGCCCATTCTCTCTCTCTCTCTCTCTCAAATAAATAGATAAAAAAATTTTTTTAAAGAGTTACTCTGAATCTGGGTGTGGTGGGCCCACCTTTAATCCCAGCACTGGGGAGCAGAGGTAGGAGGAGCACCAAAAATTTGAGGCCACCCTGAGACTACATAGTGAATTTCAGGTCAGCCTGGGCTAGAGCAAGACCTACCTCAGAAAAAAAACAAGAGTTATTTTGGTTACCAGAGTCTTGAAGTCTCTGATGCTTTCTGGTACACACTGAAAAAAAAAAAAAAAAAAAAAAAAAAAAAAAAAAAAACAAAGTTAGCTGCAACTGTATTGTCTAGATTCCACCCTGTAACCACATAGCCAAAGATGAACTGTTCCTTAATGCACAGGGATCAGATGGAGTCTGGTCCACTGAGATTTTTCACCTTGGACAAGCAAGTTTCCATGTAACCCAGCAGGCCATCCTTGTGGAATATTCCTGGCCTGTGTCTTGTTTCCAAGTTCAATCACAACCACACAGACCTCTGCTACATCAAGACTGTCTCTCCCTGCAAAGAACGAGGTGCTTAAGGTCTGGGAACAAAGCCAGCAGCAACCTGAGGACCTTGTGATTTCTTTCCAGAGCTTTCCATCTCAACACCATGCCGAATTATGGGGGTCACCATGGTGGGCAGAAAGGTAGACCCTCAACTGAATTTCACAGAAGCCAGGGAGGCCTGCAAACTGCTTGGACTAACACTGGCCAGCAAAGACCAGGTGGAAGCTGCACAGAAGTCTGGCTTCGAGACTTGCAGGTAACGAATAGCTGGCTTCACTGGAGCTGCCCATGCTCTGTGTTCTTGGTCAATAATAGACAACGTGCCTTCTAACTCATGTCCATCCAACCCGTGTGTATTCCTTTACAGCTATGGATGGGTTGGAGAACAGTTTTCTGTCATCCCTCGAATCTTTCCAAACCCCAAGTGTGGGAAAAATGGGAAAGGCGTCCTGATTTGGAAAGTGTTGGTTAGCCAGAAGTTCAGAGCCTATTGCCACAACTCATCTGGTAAGTTAGACCCATGGCTGCTCCACGTGGCCTGAATTCTCTGGGTGTTTCAAGTTCTGTGACCTGTTTGGAACAGGTGCCCCTGGGCAGCATCAGAAGCTATTATACCAATGTTCATCTGATTTTCCCAAGACTGTCTCTCTTGTCCAATCTACAGGGGACAATGTGCCCCTCAGGGGAAAATGCTAGGTAAAACATAGCTGAATGGTGACCTAAGAGGAGGGTATCCCAGGAGGCTTAGTTACCACCTCTGCTACCCTGACTTCCTATAAGGCAAACAGGAAGTAGGGAAGAAAACAAATGTCCACGTGAGTGTGATGTTTCCACTCTGCACAGAGCCATGGACAGGTTGGTTGTCTCACTGAAGCCTGTGAGGAAGCCTTCTCATCCCTAGTGTGCAGGCAAGGAATGTCGCTGAGGGAGCTTCAGTACACGTGTCTAACATCTTTGCGTTGGAAAATACCTGCAGCTGGTACTTTATAAAGAAAGCAGGAAGGGGGCAGCTGGAGAGATGGCTTAGCAGTTAAGGCACTTTGCCTGTGAAGCCAAATCTCCAGGTCCCATGTAAGCCAGATGCACAATGACACAAGCATGCAATGTCACACATGCACACAAGGGGGTGTGTGTCTGGAGTTTGTTTCCAGTGGCTCTCTCTCACTCTTTATCTCTCTCAAATAAAAAAATAAACTGAAAAAAAGAGGGGTTTTGTAGCTCACCATTTTGGAGAGGCATGGCCATGGCCCCAGTAGCCATGGCTCTGAAGAGGACATCATGGCCTCACACAGGCCGGCATGTGTGCGAGAAGGAGCATCACTTGATGAGACTGGAAGCTAGGGAATAATCAAGATAACAACCCTGCAAGGAGTGGTGGCGCACACCTTTAATCCCAGCATTCAGGAGGCAGAGGTAGGAGGATTGCCATGAATTCTAGGCCGTCCTGAGACGACATAGTGAAGTCTGGGTCAGCCTGGGCTCGAGTGAGACACTACCATGAAATATAAAAATAAAATAAAAAGATAACAACTCAGCCTCCAGAACCAAGCAGGGTTCCAGGAGAACTATGTCTATTCCTTCACAGGGAGCACCACCATTGACCTCCTGCTAGGCCTAAAGGTCCCAGCCACCTCTTAACATTGCCACACTGGGACAGGCTTCTAACACGTGAGCCTTTGGGGGCTACACTCAAGCCCCATCCAAACATCGCACAGATCCCACTCTGATCTAACTCTGAAATCATGTTATTTCAACCATCCCACATCCCTGTATAGGAGAAGAACTCAGATGGTACATCTGACTTTTTGTTTTTTTGTTTTGTTTTGTTTTGTTTTGAGGTAGGGTCTCACTTTAGCCCAGGCGGACCTAGAACTCACTCTATAGTCCCAGGCTGGCCTCAGACTCACTGTGATCCTCCTACCTCTGCCTCCTGAGTGCTGGGATTAAAGGCATGTGCACCACACCAGGTTGCATCTGACCTTTTAAAGAACAAAACCCAATCTCCCTTTTTAAAAAATTTTATTTTTATTTGAGAGAGAGCTGTAGAAATAGGCATGAAAAGAGAGAAAGAGAATGGGCGTGCCAGGGCCTCCAGCCACTGCATGTGCCTCCTTGTGCATCTGGCTTACTTGGCTCCTGGGGAATTGAGCCTTGAACCAGGGTCCTAAGGCTTCACAGGCAAGCGCTTAACCGACAAGCCATTTCTCCAGCCCCAATCTCCCTTTTTTTTTTTTTTAAATGAAGGAAGCAGTTGAAGTCTAGAGACTAGAACTGTTTGCTTGTGGTTTGTAGTCATCTCATTACTCTTGCCTGCAGACCTTGGTTGCCTAGCCTAAGCAGTTTACCTGAGTCATTTCTCAGAGAGCTTTCGTGAAATACTCAGTTCTCAGTTTGTCATATCCTGTGTGATACTTTTTTTTTTCACACATACTCTTATTCCTGACCTTCTAAAGATTAGGTGCTGCTGGATGGCAATACACAAGACAGATTTCACAATCATTCTCTAAGATCCAAAACATAAATGATTAATAACCAACACTAGCAAAAAAATAAATAAATAAAAATAAAAATAAACCCTACCCCAGAAAAGCCAAACAGTTCTCTGAACCAGGAGGGCTTTGACACAGTAAGGACCCTTGGAGGCACCTGTCCCTGGTGCTTTCATTGAAGGTGTACTCTCATCCCTGTATTTCCTATATCCTCAAAGCTCAAGGGCTTCCTTTAAATTCCTGGTCAATGTGCTCCACAGAAATATTTTGTAGATAGGGCTGGAGAGATGGCTTAGTGATTAAGGCGTTTGCCTGCAAAGCTAAAGGACCTCGGTTTGATTCCCCAGGACCCACATAAGTCAGATGCACAAGGGGGTGCATGCATCTGGAGTTCGTTTTACAGCGGCCAGAGTCCCTGGCATGCCCATTCTCTCTCTCTCTCTCTCTCCCTCTCTCAAATAAATAAATAAAAATAAAATATTAAAAAAAGAAATATTTTGGCTGAGCGTGGTGGTGCATGCCTTTAATCCCAGCACTTGGGAGGCAGAGATAGGAGGATCGCTTTGATTTTGAGGATAGCCTGAGACTACACAGTGAATTCCAGGACAGCCTGGGCTAAAGCAAGACCCTACCGTGAAAAAAAAAAGAAAGGAATATTTTGTAGATAATATTGTGTGCTTGGGATCACATCACAACACAAAGTGCCTAATGTCAGTGTGTCCTGTTATTAACTATTCTAACTTTGATCGTTTCATTAAGATGGTAACTTACAGATTATTTCTAATGCATTTATAATCAATAGGTCTTCCCCATTGTAATTAGTAGGCAATCTGTGATGTGATATTTTGGTATCATGCAAATATCCTAACCCGAAACTCCTATTGATGATCCTTGCTGGGATTGGACATGATATAGGGAGTAGCAGAATGGTAAATTTTCTAAATCTCACCTCCCTTCCTTCTACATTTGTTATCTGGCATCTGTGAGAAAGAGAAATCTCTCCCTCCCTTTCTATCTCTATCTCTCACAGACACACGCACGCACACACACACACACACACACACACACACACACGAGGCAGAGAGATTCTTCCTCCACCTTATACTACCATGAACACGTGACATTTTACTTATTCAATGTCTTAAGTATATTATAGTCAATTTTACTATTATTCATTTTTTGCATGCTTAGATAATCCCAAATCTGGCAAGTGGGCGGACTTCTAGCTGATTGTTGTCTTTTTTTTTTAATTTTTTTGTTTATTTTCACTTATTTATTTGAGAGTGACAGACAGAGAGAGAAAGAGGCAGAGAGAGAGAGAATGGACATACCAGGGCCTCCAGCCACTGCAAACAAACTCCAGATGCATGCACCACCTTGTGCATCTGCCTTACATGGGAACTGGGGAATCGAGCCTCTAACTGGTGTCCTTAGGCTTCACAGGCAAGGGCTTAACCACTAAGCCATGTCTCCAGCCCCAATTATTGTCTTTTTTATGTAATTATTTATTTTTAGTAATTCCTTGTTTCCTAGGATTACAATATGTCCTAAGTTCACTTTGTACTTTCTCCATTCCAGGTATGGAATTAACAGTTTATTTCTCCAAGGAATCCTGGTTATTTCAAATGGTGAATGTTAGAGACAAAAGTGAAGTTATTCTCATTATAAATTATTCTCAAGGTCAAGTTATTCTCATTTCTACTGGAGGGAGTTTCCATTACTTCCCAGTCCTTTTCAGCAAGGGGTGGTGCGTGCGCGCGCAATGTGTGTGTATAAACTATGAGCTTATGTTCATGTTTACAACTCGAATTTAATAATTTTTTTTCTTTTTTCTTTTTTTTGGTTTTTCGAGGTAGGGTGTTACTCTAGCTCAGGCTGACCTGGAATTCACTATGTAGTCTCAGGGTGGCCTTGAACTCACGGCAATCACGGCAGAGGTAGCTCTGCCTCCCGAGTGCTGGGATTAAAGGCGTGCGCCACCATGCCTGGCCTCGAATTTAATAATTTTTGCTTCATGTTTGTATCTCTTTTCCTCAATATTAAAAATCTTGTGCTCAGTAAACTATGTTTGCTTATCCTTTAGCAATTTCAAAATAGCCAAGCCAATATCATCAGGAAACAAATCACTGAGTGAAACTTAAGACTTCTTCACAGGTCTCCTATAAGGATGTCTGATCAGGGACCTTAATGTGCAAGTGTGTGATTACATTCTCATTTTGAAATACAGGTTTGCTTGCTTCTGCCTGTGGTCAGTTTGGGAGTTTGATTTTTTTAAAAAGGCAATGGCTTTTATTTTTTTAATATTTCATTTTTATTTATTTATTTATTTGAGGGAGAGATACAGATATAGTCAGGGAGAAAGAGAGAGAGAGAATGGGTGCACCAGGGCCTCCAGCCACTGCAAATGAACTCCAGATGTGTGCACCCCCTTGTGCATCTGGCTTACGTGGATCCTGGGGAGTTGAACCTGGGTCCTTTGGCTTTGCAGGCAAGCCCCTTAACCACTAAGCCATCTCTCCAGCTGATTTTTTTAACAGAGTCTCACTCTAGCCCAGACTGACCTACAAGTCACAGCAATTCTCCTGCAAGCTGCCACACCCAGTGTAAAATTTGACTTTTATTCTGTTTCATTTTTCTTTTTTAAAAAAAAATATTTTATTTATATTTTTTTTTTGAAGAAGAGAGAGAGAGAGAGAGAGAGAAATGGGCATGCCAAGGCCTCGAGCCACTGTAAACAAACCCCAGACACATGTTCCACCTTGTGCATCTGGCTTTCTGTGGGTACTGGTGAGTCAAACTGGGTCCTTTGGCTTTGTAGACAAGCACTTTAACTGCCAATGTATCTCTCCAGCCCTATTTTTCTAACAGATAAAATTTACATGGCTCAGTGATCTAAAAGAGGTCTTACTCCAACTTTCTTTCCATTTATTTTCATTTTTGGTCTATCCCTTTTTTGGTTTGTGTACAAAGGAAGGTATATGAATTTTTTCACTGTTGTGCCCAGATACCTGACAAGAAACAACAGAGGAAAGGTTTATTTTAGCTTACAGGTGGAAGTTCCAGGCCATCGTGGTGGGTAGGGCATGGAGGCAGGAGCTGGAGGCAGCTGGTCATGGTGTCTGCAATCAAGAAGCCGAGCAGTGAGTGCCAGCGCCCACGTTTAGGTCTTCCAACCTCAATTAGCCTAATCCAGAAAATCCCTCACAGACATGCTCAGTGATTCTAATGACAACAAATATTAACTACCACAGAAGGTATGTTGGATGTCATTTCCCCTACACACACACACACAGAGAGAGAGAGAGAGATAGAGAGAGAGACCTAACACAGAGTAAAGGCTGCTCTGTGTGTGGCTTCCCAACTTAAACCCTGTGTTAGGAAATTACTCCATAGAGACGTTTCTTCTTTTCCATGGCTCCATTTTAAAAAAATTATATGTCTTATTTATTTGAGAGAGAGAGAGAGAAAGAATAGGTGCTCCAGGACCCCTAGTCACTGCAGACAAATTCCAGATGCACCACCTTGTGCATCCGGCTTATGTGGGTAGTGGGAAGCCAAACCTGGCTCCAGGCTTCGCAGGCAAGTGCCTTCACTGCTAAGCCATCTCTCCAGCCCCCTTGGCTGCATTTTTAAAGGGAGTGGTGGCATCATAGCTGCTCCCCATCTTTCTAAGTATTATAATCTAGATATTTCTGGATTCTCCTATTTCTGTGCAGTCACATTTTTCTCCTCTGTTTCGTTTGACAACATGATGGAGAGTGTGAGGCCTTTGGAACATTAAAGTGGACATATCCACTGGTAATTCTGTTTCTCCTCTGTTTAGTTTGACAACATGATGGAGAGTGTGAGGCCTTTGGAACATTAAAGTGGACATATGTGAGAACTTCTGCATGTGTTTTAGAAGGATGGTGAAACTCAGTTGGAAATTCCCTCTCCGATGAACTCTCCAAATCCGTTAACATGGCAGTTAGGAATTTTGATAACCTGTCTGGGTCTTTCCCAGTCTTCGTCCCTGTTTGCAGACTTTCATGTTCCCAACCATGCACACTCCGTTCTTTTTCACCACACTGGGCTCCTTGTCATTTTCCCAACATAACTGTGCTTTCCCACTTCTGGATTCTTGGCTCACAATCCCCCTGCTGACCCAGATATCCTGTTTCCTCTTCACACTACATGAGTTCCAGCTACCACTCAGCCACACTGGCCCTCTTGTTCACCCAGTGGGCTCAGCTCATTCTATTTCTCATTCTTGTACCTTTTGTTCATTTTACTTTGCATGTTCTTACCCTAGATCCCAATGACTGCTGCTGCCTTTTAAGCACTCAGGCCTCAGCTTGAGTGTCGCATTCCCAACAGGTCTTTTCTTATCAGTCTAACTAAAGTATCCTTCCCTCATCCTCTACCCTTACTATTTGAATCCACATTCTGTTTCGTCTTATTTTCACCATTTACCATCTGCTGAAATAATGGCTTGTTTAGTTTTTATTATCTCTATTCCCCCAATGGTATGGAAGCCCCTTAAAAACTGGAACTTTTGGGGACTGGAGAGATGGCTCAGTCAGTGAAAAACTTGTTGTGCAAGCATAAGGACCTTAGTTCAGACCTCCAGCACACATAGAAAAGCCAGGTTTAGAGTCACATGACTGTAATTCCAGCACTAGGGGAGGCAGAGACAGAAGGATCCAAGAGTCTTTCTGTCCAGCTAATCTAGCCAAATCAGTGAGCTCCCCGTTCAGTGAGAAACCCTGTCTTGAAAAGTAAGATGGAAAGTGATTAAGAAAGACCTGACACTAAGCTCTGGCCTTCACATGCATACCACACACACACACACACACACACACACACACACACACACGCATATCTACGCACATAACATTAAAAAAAATGGAGATTTTTTTTTTCTCATTTGCACCAGGTTCCTGCTACTTAGAGCAGTGCCTGGCATAGAGATGGGCTTGCATAAATGTCTGTTGAATCATCACTCCACACTCTGCCCCAACACCTTCTGCTCTGAGGAGAAAGGCTTCCTCTGTCCTGGAAGCAGGAGCTATACCTTACATGTCTGTGTATTTAGTACCCAACACAGTCTATTGAGCTCAGTGTGTTTTCTTCACCTGCTTTTCAAAACCATTCATTTTCTGAGGGGAGAGCCTGGCACATACTCTGGAATGGGAAATGAACTAAAAGTTCAAGGCTGGTGTTGATTGGACTAGTGGTATTTTCAAAGCAGACTGACTAGAATCAAATACTGACTTACTGGGCTGGAGAGATGGCTTAGTGGTTAAGGCGCCTTGTCTGTGAAGCCTAAGGACCCATGTTCGACTCTCCAGATCCCATGTAAGCCAGACGCACAAAGGAGGCAAGTGCAAGGTCGTACATGCCCACTAGGTGGCACAAGCGACTGGAGTTCAATTGCAATGGCTGAGGCCCTGGCATGCCAATTTTCTCTCTGTGTCTGTCTCTCTTTCTCTCACTTACTGTAAAATTTTTTAAAGATACTGACTTACTGAATGTGTGGTGAAACATCTTATCAGGAGTATTTATGACCTTGACTAGTCATTCATTTAAACTTCAAAAGCAAATCAACTTAATGGAATGACTTTTCTCATAAGTAGTATTCTGGCTGATGCCATTCACTGCTATAAATGATCAGGGATCTAAAATAGATATAGATTTAAAATTGATACAGTTATGGCTCTCTTGCTGACTTTGGGCAAACAAACTTGATTCGTATGAACTTCACTATTGTTCTGTATAAATGAGGGTTTGGTGGAAGGGCTAAGTGAGATCTTCCAGCCCTCCATTCCTTCTTGATCAAATATTCACTGAGGATCAAGACCAGATGAATCTGGCACCTGCAGGGTGAGGAGGCATTTGCTAAGAGCAGACCGAGGTTGCACAGATGAATAAGGCACAATAGAGCAGGGTCAGATGACAGAGAGTGTGTTGAGCTGATGAAGGGACCTCAGTATGGCAGGAGCAATGAGGGCAAGCCTGAGTTGATGACTCCCACCATCCAGTAGGGCATGATCACAAATGCAGCCCCTCAAGGCTGCTGAGGACAAATGTGGCCAGGTTGGACTTGTGTTTTGGTGAGACCTGCACCCTGGGTGCTGTGTCAGAGGCCTGGGCGATCGAGAACATGGAGGACAGCGGTGAGGAGTTCGTTCTGTTTCTTACTTCTCGTTCCATCTCCCCTCTCCTTACAGATACCTGGGTTAACTCGTGCATGCCAGAATTCATCACCACCTTTGAGCCCATGTACGATGACATTCAAACTGCCACCCCCATGGCAGAGTTTGCTGTCAGCGAGGACCGCACCGACTCAGCTTCATCTGTGCACTCTACGACTGCTGCCCTGGCCACCACTCCTGCGGCGCCCTCCACCTCTGTTCCACGGAAGACAAAAGTGGTTTGCGTGACAGAAGTTGTGACAGAAACCAGCCCCATAGCTACAGAAACAGAAGTCTCTATTGAAAGTGAGGCCGCACTCAAGAATGAAGATGCTGGGTTTGGAGGTGATCACGTTCTCTCTCTCTCTCTCTCTCTGAGTGATATGTAGGGGTGTTTATGTGTGACAGACAATGCATGCAGCCCAGCCCCCACTCCAGACTGCACACATAAAGGTCTAACCTAATGCACACTCCACTTTCACAAAGTCTTAGAAATTGAAGCTATAGAGAACCTCAAGGATTGAGCCCAAAATCATGAGTATGAAAGAACTTCATTGTAGAAAACTCAAGATTTTTTAAAAATATATTATTATCTGTTGCTGTGAATGCAAAAATACATGCCTTCAGTGCCTATGACTTTAATCCAGACCTCTCTTTATTTAGCAGCCCTGTTGACTAGATGGGGTCTCAGCAACCCAGGAAATAAGCTCTACCTTACCTATCACAATGATGTGGAACAGAGAAAGTGTGCATGGCAAGGTTGGGAGTTTTATAAAGAAGGAAAGGTGTCAATGAGAGTCCCACATTATACATAGTCCAGAGAAGGCTCTCCTGTACTGTCCAGTGTCCCCACCGTATGTAAAGATGAGTCTTTCGATGCATGGTGCACACAATACGAAGTCCAAGACCACCGGCCTGTCTTTCTCTCCAGGTGTCCCCACAGCTCTGCTGGTACTTGCTCTCCTCTTCTTCAGTGCTGCAGCTGTTCTGGCAGTTTGTTACGTCAAAAGGTAGGGTGTTGGCACATTGCTAGTCCTGTCACCTCTGCTGTACTCCCAACTTGTGCTTTTCCAGAGTTATTGGCATTTGATCAAAATAGAGATGGGGTTGGAAAGATGGCTCAGCAGTCAAATGTGTTTCCTGTGCAAGCATAAAAGGACTGAAGACCACTGGAGTTGGAATCTCCAAAATCCATGTTCAACAGCTGGGCATGCCCATACATGTCTATAACCCCATTCCTGAAGGTTATCAGAGACCTGTGAGCTCATGCAAAAAGGGAACCTCAGGCTGGAGACATGGCTCAGCGGTTAAGGTGCTCGCCTGAGAAGCCTAAGGACCCATGTTTGACTCTCCAAGTCCCACGTAAGCCAGACACACAAAGGTGAGGCAAGTGCAAGGTCGCACATGCCCATTAGGTGGTACAAGCATCTGGAGTTCGATTTCAGTGGCTGAGGCCCTGGCATGCCAATTCTCTCTCTCTCTCTCTCTAAAAAAAAAAAAAAAAAAAAAAAAAAAAAAAGAAGAAGGCAGGCATGGTGGTGCATGCCTTTAATCCTAGCACTCAGGAGGCAGAGGTAGAAAGATTGCCAGGAGTTCAAGGCCACCAGGTTAGCCTGAGCTAGAATGAAACCCTACCTCGAAAAAAAAGAAAGAGGGCTGGAGAGATGGCTTAGCAGTTAAGGCACCTGCCTCCTAAGCCTAAGAATGTTGGTTCCAATCTCCAGTGGTTCCAATCTCCAGGTCCTATGTTTAGCCAGATGCAGTGATGCAAGGGCGCATGCCACACTTGACCACAAGGGGGCACACACATCTGGATTTCATTAGCAGCAGCTGAGAGGCTGTTGGCACGCCCATCTCTATCTGTCTTCCTCTCCCTCTCTCTCTGTCTCTCTCCAAAAAAGGAAAGAAAGAAAGAAAGAAAGAAAGAAAGAAAGAAAGAAAGAAAGAAAGAAAGAAAGAGAAGAGAAGAGAAAAGAAAAGAAAAGAAAAAAAAAAAGAAAGACAGGAAGGAAGGAAGGAAGGAAGGAAGGAAGGAAGGAAGGAAGGAAGGAAGGAGGGAGGGAGGGAGGGAGGAAGGAAGGGGGAAGGAAAGAGAACAGAGAAGAGACAAGAAAAGAAAAGAAAAAAGAAAAAAATGGAGCCTCTGGCTCAAATTAGAATAGGTGGAAGAGTGAGGAGGTGGGACACCTGATGTTGTTCCACTCAGGCCACCCTAGGCAGCCCTCACCACAGACCAGTGCATGGAATGCCACAAGTATGTATGCACTACTTTGTGCATCTGGCTTTATGTGGGTACTGGGGAATTGAACCCCGGGGGCCATGAGGCTTTGCAAGCAGACATCTTGGACCAAAAGCCATCTCTCCAGTCCTTCATTCCTTCTTAATGAAATATTCACTGAGAATCAAGAGCTGGTTGTCGAGAGTGCATAAATAGTCTAAGTCAGTGGAGAGGCAGATTTGTTATTTAATTACCATACTTTATTCACTCCACACACATGTTAATTAGGTCAAGTTCTCTCTTCGGCTATCTTCTCAACTGTAGCCTAGACCCGAGGCAGATCACCTGGGGGAGGACACTTGGTCCATGGGTGGGGTTTGGTCAGCCATTCTCCTTTTTCTCCATCATCAGCTAGCTCCCATGGGTTGCTGGGGTCCTGTGGCAGGTATCAACGGGGAGAGTGAAGTGGAGTCTGCCTGTCTGGGTTGAGTGACGGCTTCTTCAGCTTTTAGTGGGTTTTTTTAAAAACTATTTATTTATTTATTTATTTATTTATTTATTTATTTATTTATTTATTAGAGACAGAGAGAGGGAGAGAGAGAGAGGGAGAGGAAGAATGGGCGCGCCAGGGCTTCTAGCCACTGCAAATGAACTCCAGATGCATGCGCCCCCTTGTGCATCTGGCTTACGTGGGTCCTGGGGAATTGAACCGAGGTCCTTTGGCTTTACAGGCAAGTGCCTTAACCACTAAGCCATCTCTCGAGCCCCTTTGGGGGACTTTTTATACTCTTCTTCTCAGGTCCTTATCCATAGTTCTGATAACCACTTTAGGGTTAGCTCATTTGCATATCAGTGCACAGCCATGGGCGGCCTTGGTGATGTCATTGCTAGGTGAGTGCCTCTTTTTATCTGCACTAACTAGTAACTAACTGGTGCACCTAACACTGGTGAGCCTGGCACCTTGAGGGTGAGTAGTGTTTGCAGACCGAGGTTAACAGTACATGCAAGTCATCTAGCTTGTACATATCAGCCACCGGGTTTCCTTTTCAAAACCAAGAAACCAGAAGGAAAGCTCAACATCCAGGGAAAACGTTTATGCTGTATTTGACTTCTTGTGCTTTGTCAGAGATGGAAGAATTGCAAGGCGGGTCTGAAGCTGAGCTTGGGGGTGTACTGATGTCATAAATGAATAAATTCAAGTGTGCTTCAGAAGAATGCGTTAGTGTTCCTCTGCAATAAAGGTCCCCAGGGAACTGTGCCCGGGCAAACACAGTGTTATCTGCAGTGAGGTGTGTCTCACCGAAGTTTCTTGCTGTCACTTTATGTCTGTGCTTCCAGGTACGTGAAGGCCTTCCCTTTCACAAACAAGAGTCAGCAGAAGGAAATGATCGAAACCAAGGTCGTGAAGGAGGGGAAGGCTGAGGAGAGCGCCGCTAATGAGGAATCAAAGAAAACTGACAAAGCCACAGTTGAGCCCAAGAGTCCACCCAAAACCACCGTGCGATGCCTGGAAGCGGAAGTGTAGATGAGAAAGAAGACACACCCGGCCTGGTTTCTTCCTCATCAGTAGCTTGGCTCTCCCCGTGGGAAAACTAAAAAGGACCAAAGAAGAAAGCCCACCACTGGCTCCTCATGGGAAAAGACTATGGCGTTCTCCAAAGGGAAGCCTCTTCATCTTGCAATACTCTCTGACCTTCTCCTCCTACCTCCAAAGCTTCCCACAACCCTTCTAGCCTGCCTGGGTCCTATAATATCCCAGTGGGAGGGAGAAGAGGGTTTTCAAAGCAGCAGGCCCTGAGTCAGCTCCTCGGGCTACATCATAAGTAGGTCTCTAAGCTGCCTGATCCTAGGTGAGCTGAGTGAGGGCCAGAGTCTCTGAGACCTGGCTGGCTGCATGGCCCAGGGCCTTCCCGCAGCTCCACAAGGGAAACGCTTAATGCCATCTGGCATGTCCCTTAGATCCAGGCACATGTAAAATAAAGAAGGGAAGGTGACGCCACTGAAGGCCATGGAGATCCATGTGACTTGAGACCTAATTGCTGGGCAGCCAAAGTAAATAAAATGCCAGAAAGAGGCTCAGAACACCGACAAGAGCCTTGTTAGCAGGACCTGTGACAAGGCTGGGTCTAGGGGTTCTCTCGGTCAATCAATTGGAATCATTTTTTTTAGAACATGCACACACATTCTTTTCACCATTGCTGCTACCCTCTTTGGATGAATAGACTTTTATGAAAATAAAAAACCAAAAAGGGGGCTGGGAGTTTAGTATAGCAATAGATCACTTGCCTGACATATACAAGGTCCTAGGTTCTATCCCCAGCAACACAGACACACACACACACACACACACACACACACACACACCTATTTTCATCTGAGTTAAAGAACTTACCGAAAAAATTACTGCACTAAAAACATAATAAAACTAAACAAATAGTTGTCCAACAGGTTGAGAGCCCCTTATCTGAAGCCCTTAAAGGTTATCCATGCTTTGCATGTCAGATTATACATAGATTTTAGAATATTTCCATAGACATAATGATTTATCTGGGAAGTGGGCGCTGAGTCTAAATGTGAAATTTATTTTTAATGTTTCATGTTTATCCACCTGAAGATAATTCTACACAATATTTTTTAAATAATTTTGCACATGGAACAAGGTTTCATGATGTAGAATTTTCCTCTTGGAGCATGATGCTAGCACTTGAATAGTTTCAAATGTTGGGGCATTGCGGCTTTTGGATCTTTGGACCAGACATGCTTAACCTGGATGCATCTAGCACTGTGTGAGACATTGCCTTCTGTGATAGAATAGTACTCATCCAAAGGTTGCCCATACTGGATTGCTGTCTGGAGCTAACATGTTTCCAGTTTTGATATCTGTAGCTTATCTACTTCTAAGCTAATTTTTGTTTGCTGAGATTAATCCATTAATTTCCCTCTAATATAACAACAATGTAACCTTAATTTATTATTAACATACTCAAAAATATATTATTATCTCTATATGCCAATGCATGTTTTTAGAATGCCATTAACCAATGTATCACCTTCTTTTTAATTTCCCAGCAGGAAGAGCCTAAGAGATGAAATATTTGTGCTCTAAATAAATATTTAATTAAATATCTAGGAAACTTTTTTTTTTTTTTTTTTTTTTTTTTTTTTTTTTTTTTTTGCATAGAAGCATCACACCTCTGATGTAAAATTCAAGGACCAAATCATAATCTGTACTTTGCAAAAGGCACAATTTTAGTTGCTAAAATATAAACATAAGTAAACCCAGCAGTGTTCATGTCACCATGCAGGGCTATCCTTACTTCAGAAGGTCTCATCAACTGATCAGTGTCATGGTTGGGTGTGAACTGTCTCTGACAAGCTCTTGTGTTTCAACACCTGCTCTCCAGCTAATGGTGCCATTTTTGGAAGTTTTGGGAACTTTCAGAGATGGGGCATACGTGGAGAAAATTGATCACTGGGGGTGGGCCATAAGGCTTTATAGCTCAGCCTCGCTTCCTGTCACTTCCTCTCTTTGCTTCCTGGCCTATGGAGATGTGAGCTGGCAGCACCAGGCTCCTGCAGCCACAGCCTCCACCTAGCTGCTCTCATTGTCACGCCTCACTATTGTGGACTGCACCCTTAAATTGTGAGTCAAAATAAACCCTTCCTCCCTTAATGTCAGATACCTCTACAATTCCAAGGTCCTTTTAGCCAGAGGCCATAAACTGGGGGGGGGGGGGTTGGTTAGCTTACAATTAAATATAGCTTATTTGTCAAGAAGTAAAAACCCAAATCTCATGCTGGAGAGATGGCTTAGCCATTAAGGCACTTGTCTGTGAAGCCTAAGAACACATGTTCAAATCTCCAGGTCCCACATAACCAGACGCACAGTGACACAAGTGTGCAATGTCACACATGCACTCAAGGGGTCACATGTATCTGGAGTTTATCACAGAAGCTGAAAGTCCCTGGCACACCCATTCTCTCTCTTCTCTCTTTCTCTCTCTCAAAAATAAAATTTAAAAAACTAAATCTGTATTTCCATTTCTAGGTTCCCTTAGAGGGGGAAGGGATGATCTGGAGGCAGAGGACCCATATTTCCTTAGACACTAATCAAGTGATGCAGAATAGTGGCTGTCAGCTGGGCATGGTGGCGCATGCCTTTAATCCCAGCACTCGGGAGGCAGAGGTAGGAGGATCGCCATGAGTTCGAGGTCACCCTGAGACTACATAGTTAATTCCAGGTCAGCCTGGACCAGAGTGAAACCCTACCTCGAAAAAAAAAAAAAAAAAAAAAAAAAAAAAAGAAGAATAGTGGCTGTCCCCCTTAAGTGGGGTACTTGCTCTCACCCTACCACAGTTCTCATCATTTCATTGCACTGCTTGTGTCAAAGGTAAAGTACCACTTGCTGTGGATCTCACAATACCACTGCCTGCTTTGCAAGCCAAGCCCACAGCACTCACATCTATTCCCTGCCTGGCCCTGTGGGTGTGTGCTGCATTACTTAAAACTCTGGTTTGTGTGCCTGTAGGCTGTATCTTCTGTCTAGCTCTCGGAGTGAAGAATGAGAAGGGAGCAGAGCTAAAGTTGAGGTCTTTCCTCTATTTATTAGCCAAAAAAGAAATCATACCTTCCTCATGTCTTCTATTTTGTGGGCATCTTCCATATATCAGGAGGCCAACATTTCCTTCTGTTACTTAAGTCAGGTATGTGTCCTGTTCATGAGAAAAAAAATCCCACCCAGTCATATATACAGTGAGCCCTTCATAACCACAATTTCACATCCAAAGATTCAACCAAGCATGGATGAAAAATACAATATAACAATCATTTATATAGCATGAATTAAGTATCATAAGTCATCTAAGGATGGTTTAAAGTATATGGGAGTGGAAGAATGTGCAGAAGTTATATGCAAATACCATGCCATTTTACTGAAGCTGCTTGAGCATCCTGTGGTTGGGGTGGGGTGTCCTGGATTCAGTCCTCTGAAGGATCAGGAGAGGTGTTCACCCATAGACCAAATGTCATGTGGAACCCCCCACACACACATGAAGATGTAGCTTCCATCATTATGCAAGGGAAGAAGTGGAACACAGAAAGAATTAAAGGGAGAGAAAAAGAAGGGGAGAAAAGAGGAAGGGAAGGGAGAGAAAGAAAAGGGAGAGAAAGAGAAGGGAAGGGAAGAGAACAGAAAGGAGAAGGGAAAAGGAGAGGAAGGGAGAGGAAGAGAAGGGAGAAGAGGGATGGGAGAGTTAAGGGTTACTGCTGTCACATTTCATTCATTATAAATTAGCTTTTAGGGGAGTGGACTTGTTTGGTAAGATCACATGACTAATGATAAAAGTAGGATTTGATCCCAATTCAGATGTCAGCAAAACCCACACACCCCTTTCCCTATGCCACAGTGTTTTTCTCACAGATTGCCATATGGGATAGGTGAAAGCTTCCAGTATGAAATTGGTCCCTTGCCAAATGCAAAAAGGGTGAAAGAAACAAGGAAGACAACTGGAGACCTGGTGTCAACTTCAGGGATCTTAAACTCATTGGCCGTGGCAAAGGAAAAGAACCATTGAGAAACATTGCAAACTGCTCCCCGTCAGTGTAGGCATCAACCCTAATCAAGTCCTACCAGCAGAGCGCATCTGTTCAATGAAGAAGCCAAGATAGGCTGAACTAGTTTTTCACAGAGTAAAACATAGGAGGTTATGAACTCCAGTCACAAACAGCTAGCGACAGAGCCTGGTCTGGAAGTCTCCTACTTTTCACACAAATTCTCTTTCCTCCCACCAGACTATATAATGAAATATGCCAATACATCATTAGTTGAATTCCATGCTTTATTCTGACTTACTTGGTTTTTAAAAACTTTTTATTGACAACTTCTGGACATATAGACAATGTACCATGATCATAATTGCCTCGCACTATTCTCCCTTTCCACCTACCAAATCCCTCTCCACTGAATCCCTTATTCTTTCCAGATGGTCCCTCTTCTATTTTGATGTTATCATTTTTTCTTAATTTTAAAAAATAATTCTTTTTAAAAATTTATGTATTGTATGTATGTATGTATGTATGTGTGTATGTATGTATGTCTATATTATGAGGGAGCATCTGTGCTATAGTCACATGTGGAGGTCAGAGGACAACCTGGAGTGTTTGTCCTCTCCTTCCACCTTCTTTTTAAAAATATTTTTTATTTTATTTATTTATTTGGTGCAGCGAACCTCCCGACCAGCAGGAAAGGAACGACCACAAACGAGGATTCTTCTTGTATCACACTTTATTGGAGAGCCCTTGGTTAACAGGAAAGCTGATGGCGAGGGGCGGGGCGCAAATCTGCAGCTGCTTTTATAGGGTGTACTGCTACGAGGCGTTTACTGATTGGTTGTGACCAGCTTGCCATCACCAGGCGCCACGGGATAGGCTTGGGACAGGTTGCGTCAAGCGCATGCGCATACCTTAGATACGGTTGGCGCCAAGGCACTGCCTAATATGGAGTTGTCCACCTCAACACCGGCAGGAAGCCAGCGCCATCTTGTAATGGCGACTGCTTACAGCTCCCTGCAGTTCCCCCTTCTTGTTTAAACGCAACAGGCAAGGGTAGAGGTCTGATCTCTGATGCTCGAGAGGACATTGTGATGACCCCAGACCTAGTGGCCAGCCAGGCTGGTGTCACACCCGTCCAGTACCTTTCCTCAGAGATGGGATTACAGTACCAACCCATATGCAATCAGACATGCCCTCCATGAAGCTGCTAAGAGCTCGCCCCACGTGCAGTACTTTGTCTCGCATCCTGAGCGTGATGAGTGCCGTGCTCCCAACACCAATCCTCTGCCCATCCTTGTGCAATGGGCACTTCAAGCCCTAAGGGTGCAAGGGCCAGGGGAAACTAGGTGCTCTTTAGGGCCGACAGCCAAATCTGGGGGGAGGACCCACACTCCAAAGCAGCAAGTGCCTGAGAAATGACCACCTTGTCCCGCCTGGTCTGGGCTCGCAGGCGGCAAATCAACCAGAGGCAAAGTACACATCCACCAAAGCAGCATACCACAAACAATCCAACCCCAACCCACTCTTTAAAGTAGGAGAAAGCAGAAGAGATCCAGGTAGATAACCCTTCCGTCAGGGTCAAATCGAGGCGCGTAGAGTTGACCTGGACAATAGCAATCCTCAGCTCCCGGAGGGTCTGTTCGAAGTCATAGGTCCAATTCTGTAACAAATATTGAGAGAGGGCTCTTGACAGATTAGCGGCTCGGGTAAAATTTTCATATTGGACAGATGTGACGCACAGACCTGGATATTTACGCTCGCATCCAAGTTGTGCTATTTGCCATAGCACATCAACTTGCTCTTGAACAAGGTCTATGCGTTGATTAACCAACATAAGACCCCCTTGAATTTGGGTGTTGGCTAAAATTTGTGTGTCCATAGCAACGGAAACCATCGCAGACAAGTCATTAATGGCCTCTGCCGCCTGAACCTGGCCCGATAACGCCAGGGCTGAAGCTGTCAGGGATGCAGCAACCGCTGTGGTAGCAATTATGCTGACAATGACAGCAGAAATTCCAAAATCTCTTTTTTGCCTGAACAAAGTCAAAGTACCTGGAGCATCAACAGGAACGGGGACAAAGCGGGGCATTCGAGTTACCACCGCCATGGGGAATGCAGAAGCATTCCAGCACTGAGCATAAAAGCATGAAGCATTTGAACATGTCATGTTGGAAGTCATGTCCAAGGTGCCATTGCTGACCACCCACACAAACGGCGGCCAAACACAAACTGGGGTAGGTTCTATGTTTGTCCTCGTTATCTCATCAGGTGAATACTCAATTTTATCACTGTCTGAAGTATTATACCACACACGACTTTGTACAGTACTTCCCCCACAGAGCATTGCCATGGGTGTAAGATCAGCACAGCTACCACTACGGCCACAGAGCAGCCACAGATCAAAGGGGTTAATGTCATAACTCCATGGATCCATAGATTTTCCTTGACCCTCAAGGGGTGAGAATGTAAAAAACTCTTCTCCCCCCCTGACCAGCGTGGTTCTGCGCGCCTGACAACCTGTCCAGGGAAATGCAGAGCCCTGTATGGGCGCCCCTCTGCAAAAGGGAGCTATTCTAGGCTGCCAAGGGGGGTAGCTACGTGTGTGATCTGATGAATTGGTCAGAGGCCACCAGGCATAAAGCACAGTGGCATTGGCTTCATATCTCCTATATTTATTGTCCTTAGTAACTTTAGTGGGTCTTTTGAGCAAGGCATAGGAATGGTTAAACAACATAATGCAGGGATGCTCTAAAGATGCATTTGTAACATTTGCAACTATTGAAAAACAGAGGCTGCCTTTAAGAAAGAAGGTCCTATTATTTTCCTTTACCGGTTCTATATGATCATCTTGGGGTAAATAGGCAAGCCCTAATGTTTTATTAGTGGTAAAAAGGCGTGGGAAAACCTGGGCATTATACATCACCAGCATAGGAAGGGGAAATGTTGACATTATCCCCCAGCGTTGCTCTCCTTTGCTACTTGCTAGGTACTGAAGGGTCACCATCCAGAGGCCCATCCATACTCGATTTTTCTGAGTCCTCGTGGTTATTCTGAGTCTCCAAGGCATCTTCTGGAGAAGATCGGATCGCCTTCACCAACCAACTAGGAACCCAATGAGGTGATTCTTGGTCCTGTGGGAAAACACAAACAGCTCCCCTGGATCTTATTATAACAAGATCCGGTCCTTTCCATTTGTTATCTAGGACATCTTTCCACATCACTACTTCTCTGGGTGCCTGGGCCACATCTTGACTGTGTCTGTCAGCTGCAGACTTATCATTATTGTCCAAAATTAGAAAGTTAAGGGTGAAGAGGGCTAAGGAAACCCTCTCCCTAGGGGTTGCATCTTCTGCTATCCCCCTTTTTTGTTTAAATAAGATGGCTTTAATACTCTTATTGGCTCTCTCCACAATGCCTTGGCCTTGTGGGTTATAAGGCAGGCCAGTGGTGTGGGCAACTTGCATCTGCGCACAAAAGGCCCGAAAACCAGTAGATGTATATGCCGGGCCATTATCAGTTTTTAGATGGCGCGGCTCTCCCCACACTGCCCAGGCTTCCAGGCAGTGGGTTTTTACATGAGAAGCCTTCTCACCCGCCAACGGCGAGGCGAAAATAACTCCCGAGCAAGTATCCACTGAGACATGTAAATATTTCAACCTTCCAAACTCAGGGAGATGAGTTACATCCATTTGCCAAAGATCACCAGGACGGAGGCCTCGGGGATTAACACCTACATGAGGGGAGGGCAGAAAAGTAACACAAGACTGACAAGATTTTACGATGTCTCGCGCCTCATTTCTTGAGATAGAGAATCTTTTCCTCAAGGTATTTGCAGGGACATGATATAATCTATGAAATTCAGTGGCTAAGGCCTTGGAATCATCTAAGGAAAGCATGGCCAGCCTCGTGGCCTTGTCCACCAAATCATTAGCTTGTGACAAAGGGCCAGGCAACAACGAGTGTGCACGGATATGGGTGACATAAAAGGGACAGTCTCGTTGCAAAATCAAAGACTGAAGCTGTAGAAGAATATTAGAGATTGTGCTAGCAGATTTAACAGAAGCAGCAATTTCCAGGCCAGCAACTGCATTGGCCACATATATTGAGTCAGTGAACAGATTAAAAGGAGTGGAAAAGGTCTGAAAAACCTCTAAAACAATCATACATTCCACAATTTGGGGACTCAGGTCTAAACATTCTCACCACAGGTCTTGACCCTTGCACCAAATACGCTCCTCGGCCAGATTTTGACCCATCAGTGAAGATGGTCGGGGCTGATGCGATAGGATCCTGAGCAGTAATTCTTGGGAAATAAACTAAGTTGTGTTCAACAAAAGAGAGAATAGGACTCTTTGGATAATGATTGTCTATGACATTTGGGAAGGCACACATGAGAATGGCCCAATCATCCACAGTACCAGCTAAAACCTCTACCTGCTCTTTAGTATAGGGATTATAAGCTTGTCAGGGAGCTTTGCAAAGTGCATCAAGCAATATTTGAGCCCTAAGCAGGCCTGTTGAGCTACCAATTGTGGGAAGTATTGAAGGGTGCGGGCTCCCAAGGAATGTCCATGGAGCCATAGCAGGGGCCCTTCCTGCCAAAGCACTCCCCGTGGGAACATCTCTAGTCTTAAGAATGCACAGGAGAAGCGATTTTGAAGGCTTATAGCGATCAAGCTGCGCTCTCCCAAGCGCCTCTTCAATCTTCTTAAGGGCCTCACGAGCAGGCTGGGTGAGCTCACGCGGGGATGTGACATCAGGGTTGCCTTTAAGTATTGAAAAGAGTGGCAGCAGTTCTGATCGAGGCACATGAAGAAACCCTCGCAGCCAATTGATGTCCCCCAAAAGTTTTTGAAAATCATTTAAAGTATGTAAGTGAGAAGTGCGGATGCACATTTTTTGTGGCCTGATTGAATGTAAACTGACGACAGAACCCAGAAATTTAATTGAGTCCGTCTGTTGAATTTTTTCTGGAGCTATTATTAATCCATTACTTTCCAAGGTTCTAATGACCATCTCAAAAGCAGCATGCAGGAGAGGCAATGTAGAGGCAGTCAGCAAAATATCATCCATATAATGAATCATACGAAGAGAAGGAAACGCTTGGCGCACAGAAATCAGCATGGAGTCCACAAATAGCTGACACATAGTGGGGCTATTAGCCATTCCCTGGGGCAACACACGCCATTGAAAATGAGCATCCGGCCTCTCATGGTTAATTGATGGGAGCATAAAAGCAAAACGTTCCCTATCTTGGGGGCAAAGGGGTATGGAAAAGAAACAATCCTTGATATCTAGAACTATCACTGGCCAGCCTTTGGGCAAGGCAGAGAGCGCAGGTAGGCCCCTCTGGACAGGCCCTAAGACCTGCATTTGAGCATTAACTGCTCTAAGGTCATGAAGCAATCTCCATTTGCCTGACTGTTTCCTGATCACAAATATTGGGGTGTTCCAGGGGGAGACAGAGGGTTCCAAATGACCAAGATCTAATTGCTCCTGGACTAATTTTTGAGCGGCTTCCAACTTTTCCTGTGACAGGGGCCATTGAGGAACCCACACCGCCTTCGAGGTTAACCAAGGTATGGGTACCTGTGTAACCGTGGAAGCCTCATTTTCAACAGCCCCTACGTAAAACCCAATCCATGACGGTCCAATTTCTCTTTTGGAATAATTGGTTCTGCCCTCCCCTGAAGACGCTTCCCAAGGCCCGCTCAGGGACATAGCCTTGCATTCTCATCATTCTTATACTAGCCTCTGAATAATCATTAGTCAGATGAAGGCACATCTGGGACTGAACGTCCCTGGCCCATAAATTAATTGGGACAGCTAGTACAAAGGCTGTATCTTGCCCTTTTGTCCTTCCTCAGTATACCAAGTCAACTCTTTTGCACTCATCTGCGGTGTCTCCGCATACCCCAGGCCCTGCAGAGTTTGAGAAGATCTCTGAAGAGGCCAGGATTTTGGCCAAGAATTCATCTGAATAATACTTCTATCTGCCCCAGTATCAACTAAACCTGAAAATATTTTCCCTTCTATAGTTAACTGCAAAAGCGGTCTCTGGTCTAATTCTAAAGACAGGCATACTAGGTCCACACCAGTGGACCCAAGACCATCATGTCCCCTTTCTTTATTTCTTGCGGGGAATGAAGAATGGAGGGAGGGTAAAAGCAACAGCTGGGCAATACGATCCCCCGGGGCAATAGACACAACCCCATAAAGAGAGTGACATAGGGCCTTGATGATGCCCGTATAGTCCGGATCAATGACCCCCGGGAAAACAATCAATCCTTTCAGCGTTGACGAGGAGCGCCCCAAAAGAAGACCCACGGTGTCTGATTGTAAGGGCCCACAGACATCCGTCTCCAGGGCATGGACTCCCATATCAGGAGTCAGGACCAGTCCGGCGGCGGCACAGAGGTCCAGCCCTGCGGAGCCTGAGGTGGCTCTTCGGACTGAGGGGGCGGCGACAGCGCCGTCGCCGGAACTGGTGCCTGAATGGCCCCATATATTTGAGGGCCCTGGGGTCGGGGGCCCCTCATCCCGTTTTTTGAACCCTGTCCTTGTTGAAGAGGTGGTATGGGCATTCCATTGATATCTCTCACTGACCTGCATTCGTTAGCCCAGTGTTTTCCCTTTTTACATCTCGGGCAAGTCCCTGGGGCCTTTTGTTTTTGTTCCTCCCTCTGAACAAATTTTGGGTCCCTGGTTTGTGGGCACTGACGTTTAAAATGACCAAGTTGACCACAATTAAAGCAGCCCCTCGAACTCTGACCTTGCCGAGACTTGGTGGCAGCAAGAACAGCCGCCGCTAATCCTGCATTTGACAGCGGGCCGCCGATCTCGCGACAGGCCTTAATCCAAGCCTCTAAATTTTTCTTTCTAACTGGATTTATTGCCCTCTGGCACTCAGTAGTGCATTGCTCATAAATCAAATGCTGAATAAAAGGCATGGTATGTTCAGCGGAACCAATGGTCTTGTCTGCAACCTCCAGCATACGAGCAGCAAAATCCACAAAAGGCTCTGTGGGCCGCTGGATAATCTTTGTCAGATGTCCAGTGACTTCCCCCTTATTAGGGAGAGCCTTCCATGCCCTATAGTGAATATCATTAATCTGTGTATAAACATCCCAGGGGTATGTAGTCTGGTCTGCCGCATGTGGACCCAGCCCCAAGAGCATCTCTCGCCCGTCCAGGCTGGGTGTCCTTGTTCAACATTCTTTCTGGCCTGGGTATGGGCAGAGTCAGTGACTAACACTTTAAATTCCAGGAACTGACCCCTCGAGAGGCAAGCTCTCGCCAGCTCCGTCCAATCGGTGGGTGTCAAAGGAGTTACCAGGAGCCTACGCAGGAGGGCATCACTATACTCTGCCCCAGGGCCAAAATCTTTAACCGCCTGCACAAGGTCCTTTAGTTGTTCATAAGGAATGGGCTGATACCTCCTCTGATAAGTAGCAGGATCCTCAAAGACCGGGAAAGCTGAAGCTAGCTTTGACCACGTTTTGTCTTTTATAAAATGGCATTTGTTTCTTACGGGAGCGTATGGTGGAGGGGCCGAGGGCTGCACGGGGCCACACCCTCCTGTAACCTTATTACCCCCCAGCAGATGGCATTGTGGCAACGGTAACTGTGCCTGCCAGCTCCCCTCTCTATGGGTTACTTCCGGTAAAAGTTCCTCTTCCTCTCCCTTAATCCCAAAAGTCTCCTCCTCCTGATGGGAGTCCGATTCTGAGCTACTCTCATCATCTGCCTCCAGCACCTGTAACCTTGCAAACTCCTCTAATGGAGGATATAATCCTCCGGGGCCTCTGTGCCCCTTCCGAGGGGGTGGGCCTGAGCAAGCCTCGCCCATCTCCTCAAGTTCCTCTTTTAGGCTTTTTTCCTTTTCTTGTCTCTTTTGTTCTGTTTTTTCTAACTGCTTCTTTTTAGGCCTATTATGTGATTCCCCGCTTGTGTCTGATTCTGAAAGACTGTCCTGATGTTGAGCTAGAGCCCTTTGGCCCTCCCTGATAATGTCTGCATGTCTGCCACTACTCAAGCAAGAATGGACTAACCGCCAAAATGGCAACGTGCCCTTTCCTAGACTTCCTTCCTTCTCCACCTCCCGCAGATCGTGGCCCAGCTTCTCCCAGGAGGAGATGGTGAGGGCTCCTGAAACCGCAAACCAGGGGGCGGCCAAATCCATATCTCTAAGTATCCTTCTAATTGTGACAGTGGAAATCTGAATATCACGCTGTTTAAGAAGCGCTTTTATCAACCCTGAAAAATGATCAATGGCCTCCGGGGCACCTTGAGTGTTACCCATGATGTGCGCTGTTATCTACCAGCGAACTTACCACCAGGAAGAGGCGCAAGCTGAGAAAGACCCTGTTATTTACCAGGGTTTTATTTTCACTATCGCGCCCGAGAGTCAAATGCCCCTTTCTTTATAAAAAAGGTAAGAACAACTGGTAGCAGAGATAAAGGCCCAGACAATACAGACAGCAACAGGCAAGGACAGCAAGGACCAGACGGACTTCCATCAGAAAACAAGCCCGGGGATGACTTACCGGCGCCTTCCTCTCCGTGTGTCAAGTTCTGAATCCTCTTCGGCCCCTCGCCTGGCGACCTCAAGACACCCGGCGTCCCGGGTTTTCGGCACCACTTTGCAGCGAACCTCCCGACCAGCAGGAAAGGAACGACCACAAACGAGGATTCTTCTTGTATCACACTTTATTGGAGAGCCCTTGGTTAACAGGAAAGCTGATGGCGAGGGGCGGGGCGCAAATCTGCAGCTGCTTTTATAGGGTGTACTGCTACGAGGCGTTTACTGATTGGTTGCGACCAGCTTGCCATCACCAGGCGCCACGGGATAGGCTTGGGACAGGTTGCGTCAAGCGCATGCGCATACCTTAGATACGGTTGGCGCCAAGGCACTGCCTAATATGGAGTTGTCCACCTCAACACCGGTAGGAAGCCAGCGCCATCTTGTAATGGCGACTGCTTACAGCTCCCTGCAATTTGGGAAAGAGACCGACAGGGAGAATGGGTGCATTCTCCTTCAGCCACTGCAAATGAACTCCAGACGCAGGCATCACTTTGTGTATCTGGTTTACGTGGGTCCTGGGGAATCAAACTGAGGTCTTATTACTTATTTATTTCAGAGAAAGAGGCAGAAAGACAGAGAGAAAGTGAGAAAAAACATGTGCCAGGGCGTACAGCCACTGCAAACAAACTCCAGACACATGCGCCACGTTGTTCATCTGTCTTATGTGTGTCCTGGGGCATTTAGCCTGGATCCTTTGGCTTTGCAGCAAGTGACTTAATTGCTAAGCCATCTCACCAGTCCCCACTTTCCTTTTTAAAAATATTTCATTTTTATTTATCAGAGAGAGAGAGAGAGAATGGGTGCACCAGGGCCTCCAGTCACCAACTTGTGCATCTGGCTTACATGGGTCCTGGGGAATTGAACCTGGGTCCTTTGACTTTGTAGGCATGCACCTTAACTACTAAGCAATCTCTCCAACCCCACCTTGTTCTATTATTTATTTATTTATTTATTTATTTATTTATTTATTTAATATTATTATGTTTTTTTATTGACAACTTCCTTAATTGTAGACAATATCCCATGGTACTTCCCTCCCTCCCCCACTTTCCCCTTTGAAACTCCACTCTCCATCATATCCCCTCCCTCTCTCAATCAGTCTCTCTTTTAATTTTGATGTCATCATCTTTTCCTCCTATTATGATGGTCTTGTGTAGGTAGTTTCAGGCACTGCAAGGTCATGGATATCCAGGCCATTTTGTGTCTGGAGGAGTACATTGTAAGGAGTCCTACCCTTCCTTTGGCTCTTACATTCTTTCCGCCACCTCTTCCTCAATGGACCCTGAGCCTTGGGAGGTGGGTTTGAGATGTTTCAGTGTTGAGCACTCCTCTGTCCCTTCTTCTCAGAACCATGGTGCCTTTTGAGTCATTCTAAGGTCATCACCATCTGAAAAGAGAAGCTTCTCTAGCCAAAAGTGAGAGTAGCATTAATATATGAGTATGGACATTAAGTGAAGTGCTTATTGGGCAGTTTGGTGAGCATAGTATATACATTTAGCCAGACACCAGGAGACGTTACATCCCTAGGGCTCATGACTACCCCTGTTGTAGGTTTTCAGTATCAGGGATGTATTCCCTCCCATGGAGCAGACCTATAGTCCAATTAGAGAACAGTTGGTTTCCCCCATAACAGACATGCCACTATTGCACCCATTGGCTCATTTGGCCTGGCTGGCCAAATTTAAAGCTTGCAGTGTCTGCTGTTGAGTACCTTCACTGGTATTTTCTCTCTCCCATTGAACTGCATGCAGCATAGCTTTTTCCAGCTTTCTGTCAGCTGGTCCACATGGAGGAGGCTTTGAGCTCAGCTCCAGCAGGATTTCTCAGTGACCTTGTAGCCCAAGTATGTGGAGTCTTCAGCAATAGGGTCTTACCATCTATTCCTGGTGGGAAACCAAGTGCCTTGGCAATGGCCTATAATGTATTGGGGGTATCTGTGACCTCCCTGGCCAACAACTCACTGGAAGGTATCCCATCCCTGGCACTGAAAAGTTTCTAGTAACAATCTATGGCTTCTGAGTGTTCCATTGTCCAGAAAAGTAGGTTTCCATATGACTTATTTATATCCTCTTAGATTTTGATTAGCCCTCCCTCCACCTTCCCTTTACTCAATCTCTTCCTCTGACCTCACTTAGGCCTTTTCACCCCCATTAATCTGTTCTTCTACTTACATATTTACAATACCATCCTATTAAGTCCCCCTCCCTCCCGTTCTATTCCCTTTATATCCCCTTTCTAGCTTACTGGCTTCTGCTACTGAGTTTTATTCCTACTCACATAGAAATCCAATCATTTGTAGCTAGGATCCACATATGAGAGAGAACATGTGACATAAGTCTTTCTGGGCCTGGGTTACCTCACTAAGTATAATCCTTTCCAGATCCATCCATTTTCTAGCAAATTTCATAACTTCATTTTTCTTTACCGCTGAGTAGAACTCCATTATGTAAATGTGCCACATCTTCATTATCCACTCATCAGTTGAGAGACATCTAGGCTGGTTCCATTTCCTAGCTATTGTGAATAGAGTGGCAAGAAACGTGGTTGAGCAAGTATCTCTAAGGTTGTGAGACAAGTCCTTAGGATATATGCCTAGGAGTGGTATAGCTGGGTCATATGGTAGATCTATTTTTAGCTGTCTCAGGAACCTCCACACTGATTTCCACAATTGCTGGACCAGATTGCATTCCCACCAACATTGTAGAAGGGTTTCTCTTTTTCCATATCTTCACCAGCATTTATAGTCATTTGTTTTCATGATGGTAACCAATCTGACAGGGGTGAGATGGAATCTCAATGTAGTTTTAATCTGCATTTCCCCGATGACTAGGGATGTAGAACATTTTTTTAGATGTTTATATGCCATCTGTATTTCTTCTTCTGAGAACTCTCTATTTAGTTCCATAGCCCATTTTTAAATTTGGACTTTTGATTTCTTATTATTTAACTTTTTGAGTTATTTGTATATCCTAGATATTAACCCTCTGTCAGATGTATAGTTGGCAAAAATTTTTCCCATCCTGTAGGTTGCTGCTTTGCTCTATTCACAGTGTCCTTTGTTGTAAAAGCTTTGTAATTTCATGATGTCCCTGCGGTTGATCAGTGGTTTTATTTCCTGAGCAACTGGAGTTATATTCAGAAAGTCTTTTCCAAGACCAATATGTTGAAGGGTTTCTGCTACTTTTTCCTCCTCAAGAAGTTTCAGAGTTTCAGGTCTGATAGTAATGTCTTTGATCCATTTGGACTTGCACATAATTCTTGTGCATGGAGAGAGATAAGGATCTATTTTCATCCTTTTACAGATACATATCCAGCTTTCCCAGCACGATTTGCTGAAAAGGCTCTCTTTTCTCCAATGAGTATTTTTGGCATTTTTGCCAAAGATCAGGTGGCTATAGCTACCCAGACATACATCAGGGTCCTCTATTCTGTTCCATTGTTCTACATGTCTGTTTTTGTGCCAATACCATGATGTTTTTGATAATATGGCTCTGTAATATAGGTTAAAATCAGGTATGGTAATTCCACGAACCTTATTATTGTTGCTCAAAATTGTTTTAGATATGGGCTGGAGAGATGGCTTAGCGGTTAAGGCGCCTGCCTCTTAAGCCTAAGAACCCAGTTCCAATCTCCAGGTCCCACGTTTAGCCAGATGCAAAGTGATGCAAGGGCGCAATGCCACACTTGCCCACGAGGGGGTGCACACATCTGGATTTCATTCACAGCAGCTGAGAGACTGCTGGCGCACCCATTCTCTATCTGTCTCCCTCTCCCTCTCTCTCTGTCTGTCTCTCTCTGTGTCTCTCTCTAAAAATAAAAAAATAATTAAAACTTTAAAAAATTGTTTTAGATATTTGAGGGTTTTTGTGCTTCCAAATGAATTTTTGGATTTTTTCTACTTCCGTGAAGAATGCCATTGGAATTTTGATGGAGATGACATTAAATGTGTAGATTGCTTTTTCTGCAATTTTCACAATATTGATTCTTCTAATCCAAGAACAAGGTATGACTTTCCATGTCCTAGTATCTTCTACAATGTCTCTCTTGAGTGTTTTAAAGTTTTCATTGTAGAGATCCTTCACTTCTTTGTTTAGGTTTGTCCCAAGGTACTCTATTTTTTTTTATGCAATTGTGAATGGGAGTGATTCTCTGACTTCATCCTTTGTGTGTTGTTAGCATATAGGAAAGCTACTGATTTTTGTGTGTTTATTTTGTATCCTGATACATGGCTGTAGGTGTTTATTAGCTCTAACAGTTTGCTGGTAGAGTCTTTAGGGTTCTTTACGTATAGAATCATATCATCTGCAAATAATGATCTAATGAGATGATCATGTGATTTTTGTCCTTCAGGCCATTTATATAGTGTAGTACATTTATTGATTAGTGTATGTTGAACCATCCCTGCATCTCTGGGATAAAGCCTACTTGGTTGGGGTCAATCATATTTCTGATATAGTCTTGTATTCTGTTTGCAAATATTTTGTTGAGAATTTTTTCATCTATGTTCATGAGGGAGATTGGTCTGTAATTTTCTTTTTTTGTTCTAACTTTGTCTGGTTTTGGTATCAGGGTGATGCTGGCTTCGTAGAAGGAGTTTGGTAGGATTCCTTCCCTTTCTTTTTTTATGGAAATGTTTAAGAAGCATTGGTGTTAGTTCTTCCAAAAAGGTCTGGTAAAATATGCCAGTGAATCCATCTGGGCTTGGACGTTTTTTAGTTGGGAGAATTTTTATAACTGCTTGGATCTCCATACCTGTTATAGGTCTATTTAAGTGGTTTATCTCATCTTGATTTAATTTAGGTAGGTCATATAAATCAAGGAAATCATCCATTTCTTTCAGATTTTCAAACTTAGTAGAGTATATGTTCTTATACTATGTCCCTATGATTTTTTTAATTTCTCTGGTATCTGTTGTGATGGTGCCTTTTTCATCTCTAATTTTATTAATTTGTGTCTCTTCTGTCTTTCTTTTGGTCAGATTTGCTAAGGGTTTATCAAGTTTGTTTATCCTTTCAAAGGACCAATTATTTGTTTCATTGATTCTTTGGATTTTTTTGTTTCTATTTCATCAATTTATGCCTTAATCTTTATTATTTCTTCCTGTCTACTGATTTTCAGCTTGCCTTGTTCTTCCTTTTCCAAGGCCTTAAGGTGAAGCATTAAGTTGTTTACTTTTGACCTTTCTAATTTCTTAATATAGGCACTTAAATTTCCCTCTTAGGATTGCTTTCATCATGTCCCAAAGGTTTTGGTATGTTGTGTTCTCATTATCATTTGATTCTATGAATTTTTTTATTTCCTTCTTGATTTCTGCATTGACCCATTCATCATTTAGTAGTGTATTGTTTAGTTTCCATGATTTTGTGTATGCTCTACAGCTTTTCTTGCTATTGATTTGTAGGTTAATCCCATTTTGATCTGATAGAGTGCAAGGAAATTATTTCAATTTTCCTGTTAAGATTTGCTTTGTTCCTAATATATGGTCTATTTTAGATGTTCCATGTGCTGCTGAAAATAATGTGTATTCTGCAGCATTTGGATGAAATGTCCTGTATATATGTTAGGTCCATTTGTTCTATGACCTCATTTAATCCAGAAGCATCTCTGTTTATTTTTTGCTGGGATGACCTGTCAATTGGTGAGAGTGGGGTGTTGAAGTCACCCACTACAACTGTGTTTGGTGTTATCTGTGACCTTAGTTCTAATAGCATTTGTTTGATGAAATTGGGAGCCCTCGTGTTAGGTGCATATATGTTTAGGATTGTAATGTCCTTCTGTTGGAGCGTTCCTTTAATCAATATAAAGTGACCTTCCTTATCTTTCCTAACTAATGTTGTTCTGAAGTCTACCCTGTCAGATATTAGGATAGTGTCCCCTGCTTGTTTTCTAGGCCCATTTGCTTGAAACACCATTTTCCACCCTTTCACCCTAAGATAGTGTCCATCCTTTGTAGAAAGGTGAGTTTCTTGGAGGCAACAAATTGAAGGATTCTGCTTTTTAACCCAGTCTGCAAACCTATGTCTTTTGATTGGGGCATTCAGGCCATTGATATTAAAAGTTATTAGTGAGGGCCAGGCATGGTGGTGCACACCTTTAATCCCAGCACTTGGGAGGCAGAGGTAGGAGGATAGCTGAGAGTTTGAGGCCACCCTGAGAATACATAGTTAGTTCCAGGTCAGCCTGGACCAAAGTGAGATCCTGCCTCGCAAAACCAAAAAAAAAAAAAAAAAAAAAAAGTTATTAGTGAGCCAGGCTTGGTGGCACACGCCTTTAATCCCAGCACTCGGGAGGCAGACGAAGGAGGACCATGGTGAGTTCAAGGCCACCCTGAGACTACATAGTTAATTCCAGGTCAGCCTGGGCCAGAGTGAGACCCTACCTTGAAAAACAAAAAAAAAAAAAAAAAAGTTATTAGTGAAGCTGGGCGTGACACACGCCTTTAATCCCAGCACTTGGGAGGCAGAGATAGGAGGATCATTGTGAGTCCAAGACCACCCTGAGTCTACATAGTGAAATCCAGGTCAGCCTGGGCTAGAGTGGGACCCTACCTCGAAAAACCAAAAAAAAAAAAAAAAAAAAAAAGAGTTATTATTGAAAGGTGTGTATTTATTTTTGCCATTTTTCTTGTTTTGTAGTTCTTCTGGTTTTACCTTTGCTCTCTTGTATTAACTAGTATTGGAGTATGGTTTGTTTTTGCCAGGTTCCTTATATGTGTGTTTTTCTTTGTCTTCAGCATGGAGGATCCTTTCAAGCATTTTCTGAAGAGCTGGTTTTGTCTTCAAATATTCCTTTAGGCTGCTTTTGTTGTGGAATATACTTGGGAGGTTCCAGGAGCCTGACCAAAGTGAGATCCTGCCTCCCAAAACCAAAAAAAAAAAAATTTTAAATGAGGAGTCATTGTGGCACACGCCTTAATCCCAGTTGGGAGGCAGACGAAGGAGGACCATGGTGAGAGGCCACCCTTATAGTTAATTCCAGGTCAGCCTGGGCCAGAGTGAGAACCTTGAAAACCAAAAAAAAAAAAAAAATGTTAGGTGTTTTGCTAGTCTTTCCACACGCCTTTAATCCCAGCACTTGGGAGGCAGAGATAGGAGGATCATTGTGAGTCCAAGACCACCCTGAGTCTACATAGTGAAATCCAGGTCAAAGAGTGGGACCCAAAAAAAAAAAAAAAAAAAAAAAAAAAAAAGAGTTATTATTGAAAGGTGTGTATTTATTTTTGCCATTTTTCTTGTTTTGTAGTTCTTCTGGTTTTACCTTTGCTCTCTTGTATTAACTAGTATTGGAGTATGGTTTGTTTTTGCCAGGTTCCTTATATGTGTGTTTTTCTTTGTCTTCAGCATGGAGGATCCTTTCAAGCATTTTCTGAAGAGCTGGTTTTGTCTTCAAATATTCCTTTAGGCTGCTTTTGTTGTGGAATATACTTTATTGTGGAATATTTTTTAAAAAATTTAAAAATATGATTAATTTATAGCCAGGCATGGTGGTGCACGACTTTAATCCCAGCACTTGGGAGGCAGAGGTTGGAGGATTTCCATGAGTTCGAAGCCACCCTGAGACTACATAGTGAATTCCAGGTCAGCCTGGGCTAGAGCAAGACCCTACCTCGAAAAACCAAATATATGTAAATATCCTACTGTTTTTTAAAAATTATTATTTATTTATTTTACAGAGAAAGAGGAAGAGAGTGACAGAGAGAGAGAAGGGGTGTGCTAGGTTACCCAGCCACTGCAAATGAACTCCAGATGCATGTGCCCTCTTGAGCATCTGGCTAACATAGGTCCTGGGGAATCGAACCTTGGTCCTTTGGCTCTGCAGGAAAATGCCTTAACTGCTAAGTCATCCTTCTAGCACCGACCCTACTGTTCTTGACACCTATGTTGCCTTTGAGGAGTTCTGGGTCAGGTATGTATAGAATGACCCTCAGCTTGGATTCACTGATGCTTTCCACAATTTTACCAGGATTATGTGCTTTGAAAAGGAAGTTCTAGAGGTCAAGTGCCATCTTCATCACTCCACATCAAGGAGACTGTGTCAGCCACTCTTCTTGTTGCTGTGACCAAGAAATAGCTTGAGGAAAGGTTTACAGGCATAATTCAAAGGAATACAGTCCATCCTGGCAGGATTTGCACTGCTGCAGGACTGTGAGGCCTATGGTCTCACCGCATTTTAGTCAGAAGACAGAAATCATGACCTGAGGCATTGTTAGGCATGGAGGGCATAAGGACTGTGTGGTTTCTTGAGGAGTATAGATAATCCACTGTCCTGTGCATCTGTCTCCATTCTCATGACCCTGGGGATGCCATCTTGGGAGCCCCTCATGACCTTACATCCACCACCACACCCAATCCCCTCAGACATTTCTTTAAAATATATTTTATTTATTTGAGAGAAAGAAAGAGGGAGAGAGAGAGAATGGGCATGCCAGGGCCTCCAGCCACTGGAAATGAACTCCAGACACATGCGCCCCCTCATGCATCTGGCTTATGTGGGTCCTGGAGAGTCGAATCAGGGTCCATAGGCTTTGCAGCATTGTGTCTTAACTGCTAAGCCCTCTCTCCAGCCCAGGATTTCTTTTTTTTTAATTTTATTTAATTTTATTTTACTTTGTTTTTCAAGGTAGGGTCTCACTCTATCCCAAGCTGACCAGAGTTTCTTTTCTTTAATTTAATTTAATTTTGTTTTGTTTTGTTTTTCAAGGTAGGGTTTCACTCTACCCAAGCTGACCTGGAATTCACCATATAGTCTTGGGGTTGCCTCCAAGTCAAGGTGATCTTCCTACCTCTTCTCCTCAACTGCTGGTTGTGGAAAATTCTCTTCATGAGACTATTTAAGAAAAATAAAAAGCAGATTGAATTACTTTTATTAAATATATAATCTGGGGCCAGGCCTGGTGGTGCATGCCATTAATCCCAGGTCTTTGATGGCAGAGGTAGGAGAGTTGCCATAAGTTCGAGGCCACCCTGAGACTTCATAGTGAATTCCAGGTCAGCTTGGACTAGTGTGAAACCCTACCTCAAAAGAAACAAAACAAAACAAAACAAACAAATAAATATATATATATATATATGATCGCAAGTTCAATAAATCTCAAACTTTGCATTGAGTTTCATGCATTTCATTTGTTTTGTTTTGTTTTAGTGTTTGGGATGGAACTCAGAACCCAGATAGGCTAGGCAATCATTCTGCCCCTGAGCTGCACCCCATCCCAAAGTTACTTAAAGTCAGATACATAAGTTGGCACACTGGTCTGGGGTTTGTTTGTAGTGGCTGGAGGCCCTAGAGTGCTCATTTTCTCTCTCTAGCTCTCTCTCTCTCTCTCTCTCTTCTCTCTCTCTCTCTTACAAATGATAAATTAATAAAAATTAAAATATTTTTAAAGCATCTGGAGGCAGAATGCAGTGAGACTACATAGTTAATTCCAGGTCAGCCTGGACTAGAGTGAAACCCTACCTCGAAAAAACCATAAAATAAAAAAAATAAAAAAAATCTGGACCAATGCAGTGGTGCACACATTTAATCCAAGTAAATGTTGGAGGCAGAGGCAGGAGTATCTCAGTGAGTTTGTGGCCAGCCTAGGCTGACCTGTGACTCCCTCTCTTGTCCCAGGCTGTGTATCTCACTTGAATTGTGTACTGGGGAATTTCACTTAGGTTCTTAAGCTTTGCAAGCACGTGCCTTAAGCACTGAGCCATCTTTCCAGGCACAGTCTTCCTTTTTTAAAAAAAATTATTGTTTGTGGGCTGGAGAGATGGCTTCGCGGTTAAGGCGCCTGCCTGCTAAGCCTAAGAACGCTGGTTCCAATCTCCAGGCCCCACGTTTAGCCAGATGCAAAGTGATGCAAGGGCTCAATGCCGCACTTGCCCACAAGGGGGCACACACATCTGGATTTCATTCACAGCAGCTGAGAGACTGTTGGTGCGCTCATTCTCTGTCTCCCTCTCTGTGTCTGTCTCTCTCTGTGTCTCTCTCCAAAAAAATAAAAATAAAATAAATTATAGTTTGTTTAATTATTTATATGAGAGCAAGACAAGGAGAGAGAGAGAATTGGGGCGCCAGGGTCTCTAGCCACTGCAAACGAACTCCAGATGCATGCACCAACTGGTGCATCTCCTTACATAGGTCCTGAGGAATCAAGCCTCGATCCAGGGTCCTTAGGCTTCACAGGCAAACGCTTATCTGCTGAGCCATCTTTCCCACCCCAGATGTCCTTTTTAACCCATTGCCTTTGTGAACAAAAGATCCCAAAAAACAGCTGCACCTACACTTCTGAGGATAGAACTTCCAATTGTGGAGAGATGGGATGGTCAGATTCAAAGCTGAACTATCTAGAACTAACCTTAATCCCTGCATTGTTCACCTGTGTGTCTGACCTAACATCCTCTTGACTGTCAGGTGATTTTTTAAAAATATTTTTTTTATTTATTTATGAGAGAGAGAGAGAAGAGGCAGAGAGAAAGAGAGAACAGGCACAGCAGGGCCTCCAGCCACTACAAACACACCCCAGACACATGTGCCCCCTTGTGCATCTGGCTTACATGGGAACTGGGGAATTGAACTAGGGTTCTTGGGCTCTGCAGGCAAACACCTTAACCGCTTTCTCGAACATTCTGGAACGTTCTAACACATCTGTGACAGCAGGGGCTTGACACCTGCTGAGAGATTGGGTCAGAACCAGAGAGGGTATTACTTTCCAAGTCCCCTTCTGCACCTTCCTCCAGCTAGTTCACAGTGCCAAAGGTTCCAAACTGCCCAAAACAGCACCACCTGCTGGGCACCAAGTGTTCAAACACTTGAGCCTATGAGGAACAGTTCCCATTGAAACCACAACAGAAACCACACTTCGCACTTTTGTTTGTTTGTTTGTTTGTTTGTTTGTTTGTTTGTTTGTTATTTACTTAGAGTAGGTCTTGCTCTGTATCCCAGGATAGTCTCAAACTCCCTTCCCGCCTCAGTCTCTGGAATAATTGGATTACAAGTGTGTGCCAACACACACAGTTTAACCATACATCTGAAGATAACATTACAGTAAATCTGAAAAGAGAAGTAGATAGTGGGTAAAATCGTTTTTAATTTATCTCTCTATATGCCTCTCTCTCTCAAATAAATAAACAAAAATAAAATAACTTTTTTAAAAAATGAGCTTTAGTGCCAGGCTTGTTGGTGCACACATTGAATCCCAGCACTCAGGAGGCAGAGGTTGGAGCATCGCCATGAGTTTGAGACCACCCTGAGACTACATAGTGAATTCCAGGTCAGCCAGAGCTAGAATGAGACCCTACCTTGAAAAACCAAAATAAATAAATAAATAAAGACCAGAGATGGAGAGATGGCTTAGTGGTTAAGGCACTTGCCTGCAAAGCCAAGGGAGCCAGGTTCTATTCTCCAGGACCCACATAAGCCAGATGTACAAGTTGGTGCATGCATCTGGAGTTCATTTGCAGTGGATGGAGGCCTTGGTGCGCCCATTCTCTCTCTCTCTCTCTCTCTCTCTCTCTCTCTCTGTGTGTGTGTGTGTGTGTGTGTGTGTCTTCCCTGTCCCTCTCTTTCTTCTTCTCAAATAAATAAATGAATAAATAAAATATTGAAAATAATAATTTTTAAAAAATTATTTCTTTATTTGCAAGCAGAGAGAGAGAGAGAGAGAGAAAAGAAAGGCAGACACAGAGATAATGGGTATACCAGTGCCTCAAGCCACTGAAAGTGAACTCCAGATGCACATGCCCCTTGTGCATCTGGCTTATGTGGGTCCTGGAGAATCCAACCAGGATCCTTTGGCTTCACAGGCAAACACCTTAACTGCTAAGCCATTTCCCCAGCCCTTAAAATAATAATTTTTAATTTTGGAAAGCATAGATTAGCAGATCTGTGGGGCTTGATGGCTAGCCAGTCCGTTATGATTGGTTACCAGTGAGAGACCCTGTCCCAATGAGTTGACAGTTCATTATGATTGGTGTCCATGGAGAGATCATGTCTCAAAGAGGTGGACAGTGTTCCTGTGGATAAGGCCCACCAGAAACCGCCTGACGCCCTTTAGCATAGACATACACCTACCTCTCTTTCTTTTCTTTTCCTTTCTTTTCTTTCTTTCTTTTTCTCTTTTCCCTCTCTTTCTTTCTTTCTTTCTTTCTTTCTTATTTATTTATTATTTATTTGCAAGCAGGGAGAGAGAGAGATAGAAGAGAGGCAGACAGAGAGAGAATGGGCACCCAAGGGCCTCTAGCCACTGCATACAAACTCCAGATGCATGTGCCCCTTGTGCATCAGGCTTACGTGGGTCCTGGAGAATCAAACCAGAATCCTTTGGCTTCGCAGGCAAATGCCTTACCACTAAGCATTTCTCCATCCTCTTTCTTTCTTTTTATGTCTCTCTCCCTCCTCCCTCTCTCCTTTCCTCGCTCCCACACTTCCTTCCTTCTTTCCTTCCTTTCTTCAATTTTGTTTGTCAGTAAACCAAATATAATAAAACTGAGGTATTAAAGTATGCCCATGCAGCATTTTGATTTTCATTAATTATCATGAATTAATTGTCTGAGCATGTGTGCTAAATTTCACACACAATTAAAAATTAAAAACCTAGGAGAACGTGGTGTCACATACCTTGAATCTCAGCACTTGGGAGGCAGAGGTGGAGGATGGCCAAGTGTTCAAGGCCACCCAGAGAGTACATAGTCAATTCTAGGTCAGCCTGAGCTAGACTGAGACCCTACCTCACAAACCCCCAAAATTTATTTATTTATTTGAGAGAGGGAAAGAGGCAGAGTGAAAGAGAGAGATAGAGAGAACAGGCACACCAGGGTCCCCTGCCACTGCAGAAAACTGCAGACACATGCACCCCCTTGTGCATCTGGCTTATGTGGATCCTTTGCAATGGAACCTGGTCCTTTGGCTTTGTAGGCAAGCGCCTTCACCACTAAGCCATCCCTCCAGCCCTTTTGTTTTTCTGAGTTAGGGTGTCACTGTAGCCCAGGCTGACATGGAATTCACTCTGTAGTCTCAAGGTGGCCTTGAACTCACGGCAATCCTCCTACCTCTGCCTCCTGAGTGCTGGGATTAAAGGCATGCACCACCATGCCTAGCTCTGGCTAATTTTTAAAAAGAATTGTTCTGAAGCTTTTTGTGGTCAGACTTTTCTCTGCATTTCTTGTGTTTCTGCAATAAGTTGACCTCATAGAGTTATGTCTGTATGGGGACTTTCTATTCCTTTTATTTAGTAACATAATTTTCCCAACCCTACCCTCTCTGCATCACTGTGGCTTGCCATTTGGAATCAGATGTGCAGGGTTTTGAAGAGTTTTCTTCAGTCTCATGCCATCTTTCCTAGGCTTGGAAATGTTAGTATATTCATTTTTCTATTGGATTTTTATTGACATTCTGCTGAGCCTAGAGATCAAGTTAGAAAGACCATGGTAACAATAGTCATTGTGCTGCAGAAGAACAAGGGGAGTTGCAACACTCATTTATTTATTTAGTTATTTGTTTATTTATTTATTTTAATTTTTTGAGAGAGACAGAGAATGGGCGGCCAGCAGCCGGCCTCTCAGCTGCTGTGAATGAACTCTAGACGTGTGCAACTCCTTGTGCACATGTGCAGCATTGTGTGCCGGTTCCTCCCAGCAGGTAGAGCGGAAGAAAGAGCTGATTCAGCAGCTTTTCTTGAGGCTGAGTGGGAAGATGGGTGTCGGCGGCTCAGACCCTCCCCCCTAAAAGACCAGAGAGAAAAAACACACACTGAGCCGGGAATTTTGTTGAGGCAGGAACTCGTTTTATTGTAATGAGAAGGTATATATATAGTTTTGAGAAAGAGGGTGGGTCTCAGGATGGGAAAAAGGTGTAAAGGCCAATATTATTTCACCATGTCAGCAGTAGCTGAGCAGAGGCAGTTTCAGCTTAGGCCTTGCTGAGTCACTCTTAAGTGGAAGTAGGCCAAAGACAGGTCGCTTAACTCTAGTCAGGCTCAGAAAGTTCCACTAGGCCTCACACCGGGGCCTCTTAGGGCCCAACAATTGCGCCCTTGCATCACTTTTTGCATCTGGCTAAACGTGGGACCTGGAGAATTGAACCAGGGTCCTTAGGCTTCGCGGGCAGGTGCCTTAACCGCTAAGCCATCTCTCCAGCCCTTTTTAAAAATTTTTTGGATATGTTTTATTGGCCCAGACTCTATCTGTGGGACTGGCACAGTGATGAGACACGTTTGATGCATAGGATGGAAGGTGAGAGTACCATGTGGACTTGGAGGAAGGAGTGGAAACAAAGACACAAATGGAGGTGGAGCTGCTAAAGTGTGAGCCAAGCAGCAAGAGGCTCTGGCTTATGTGGGTCCTGGGAATCAAGCCTTGAACCAGGATCCTTAGGTTTCACAGGCAAGTATCTTAACTGCTAAACCACCTCTCCAGCTCCCTATTTCTCTTTCTGCCCATCACTCTGAACCCTCACACTTTCCTTATTTCTGTCCAATAGTTGGTCATCAATATGGTTGAAGGGACTAAGAGAACCAAGCTGGACAATGACTTCAATAGCTGAATCATGTCAGAAGCCTGGGTGTGGTGAGGGACAGTCAGTGCTGCTTGCCAGTGTGGCCCACCCGGCCCCTCCCTCTAGTTGCTCCATCCCAGAGATGCCTTAGGAGCTGGGGAGCTGGGCCCTCATCAGATGGATGTCAGTGTAGCCATCTCTTTCTTCATGGCCTTGGCTAGCAGGGCCAGGGATGCAAATTGCTGAAGAAAGAGGGAGCAGGTGGGTCAGGATGCAGCACGCAGGGGAAGCAGGAGCTTGTGCTCCAATTCTGCCTTGGTGCCTAATGAGTGTAAGCCACAGGTACACAGAGGTGAGGTGTTCCTTCTCTTCAAAGAAGATGAACATCACCAGCAACCTTTGAGTACCTACAGCTCAACATACCGCAGGGGCCAACCCTGACTTTCAGGTCTCCTGTGTCACACAACTTTTCTCATGACCAGAGCCTGAAGGGAATTCCCTCTGAGTCTAGAGAACATTTGGGCCATTGGTGGGTGGACTACAGGTCTGGCAGTAAGCACAGGTCTACAGCTGTACTTGGTTTAGTGGCTTTTCTTTTCTTTCTTTCTTTCTTTCTTTCTTTCTTTCTTTCTTTCTTTCTTTCTTTCTGTTTTTTCTTGTTGTTGTTGTTGCTGTTGTTGTTGTTGTTGTTGTTGTTGTTGTTGTTGTTGTTGTTTTGAGGTAGGGACTCACTCTAGCTCAGGCTGACCTGGGATCCACTCTGTAGTCTCAGGGTGGCCTCAAACTCATGGCAATCCTCCTACCTCTGCCTCCCAAGTGCTGGGATTAAAGGCGTGTGCCACCATGCCCGGCTTCCAGTTACTTTTTGTAGCTCCTGAGAGCCCACAGGGAGATAACTTCTATGTCACCTGGCCCACTCGATAGCTTTGTGTGATGGTTGAGTTTGTGACAACTTGATCTGTTAGGAATCCACAGGCATTCCTCACAAGTGGATCTCTGAGGTCGCTTCCTGGAAGGATTAACTAAAGGAGGAATCCTTCTCCCAGGGTGAGCCCTTCCCCCAGAGTGGGTGGCCCCTCTTGGAGGAGGGCTTTGTCTAAATAAGCTCTGGGAAGGAAAGGATCTCCTCCTCCCACCTGGCTGCAGGTGCTGTTTGCTATTTGCTGCTTTCCAGTGTGGACTGAAGACCAGCATGGACTGAAGAGCAGCATCTCTCCAGGACGCCTCCAGGCCTTCAGTGAAGCATAGGGACTGCTGAGGCATCCAGCACCATGGACTGAGCAAGTTACCGGGTTCCTTGACTCTCGAGCCTGCCACCTGCTATCACTGGACTGTCGTAAGCTAACCCCAATAAATTCCCTTTTAATACAATTCATTCTATTGGTTCTGTTCCTCTAGAAAATCCTGACTAATACCCTTTGGATACATAGGCATGTATAGGATGGCATGTGCTTCAGGTATGAAAAAAGAGCCACGTGGGCTGGGTGTGGTAGCACACACCTTTAATCCCAACACTTGGGATGAAGAAATAGGAGAATCACCGTGAATTCAAGGTCACCCTGAGACTACAGAGTGAATTCCAGGTCAGCCTGAGCTAGAGTGAGACTCTATCTTGAAAAAAAAAAAAAAAAAAAGAACCACATGGGTGCCTAACTGAGCCATTCTGTCCCTGCTGCCTTGCAGGCCAAAATAATGAGGATCAACATGATTTCCAGGTCACTCTTCAGAGAGAGCCTCAGAGGCCATTGGATCTAGGGTGAGTCCTCTGTAAATCTTTGACGAGGACTTTGTCTTTTTTATTATTTTATTTATTTTTGGAGAGAGATACAGAGACAGACAGAGAGGGAGTGGGAGATAGATAGAGATGGGCGTGTCAGCAGTCTGTCAGCTGCTGTGAACGAAATCCAGATGCGTGCACCCCCTTGTGTTCAAGTGCAGCATTGAGCCCTTGCGTCACTTTGCATCTGGCTAAACGTGGGACCTGGAGATTGGAACTGGGTTCTTAGGATTAGCAGGCAGGCGCCTTAACCACTAAGCCATCTCTCCAGCCCAGACTTTGTCTTTTAAGAATCACAGTGTCTCCCTGTAAAATGGGTCTGGTAGAGTTTGAATAGATGGCCCCCAATATATTCAGCTCTATGCCATGATGGAACTTCCCTGGATCTGTAAGCTTCAGTAAATCCCTTCCTCCATATCTGTGCCTGGTCTGGAAGTTCATCTCAGCAAACCTAAAGCTGCCTGCTACCACAGGGGTATTGCAGAATTGATCTTTCTGGGGTGACAGATTTATTAGATCACTTGTCCCATACATCTGTACAATTATCATTTGTCAATTGCAAAGGACATTAAAAAACCATATATAAAGCCAGGCATGGTGGCACACACCTTTAATCCCAACACTTGGGAGGCAGAGGTAGGAGGATTGCCATATGTTTGAGGCCACCCTGAGATTACATAGTGAGTTCCAAGTCAGCCTGGGCTAGAGTGAAACCCTACCTTGAAAACCCAAAAAACAAACCGACAACCAAAAACACTATATATAAAAATGCATGAGTACAACTTGGCTGCCTAACCTAAATAGTTTTGTGTGTGATGTGTGACTCTGTTGTTCACTTTTTATTGGATCCACTTTCTTTTGGAAGTACAGCTTCTATTTTAATTGTAGCAGCAACATATTTTATGATACAATTTACAATACTTTCTCATTCTTTCTTTTTTCTTTTTTGGTTTTTTGAGGTAAGGTCTAACTCTAGCCCAGGCTGACCTGGAATTCACTATGTAGTCTCAGGGTGGCCTCGAACTCATGATGATCCTCCTACCTTTGCCTCGCCAGTGCTGGGATTAAAGGTGTGAGCCACCACATCCGGCTCATTATTTCTTCCACTCAGGGATATGTTGTATATACAAAGCACACTTTTATTTTATTTATTTATTAGAGACAGAGAGAGGCAGAGGGCAAGAATGGGCACACCAGGGCCTCCAACCACTGCAAACAAACTCCAGATGCATGTGCCACCATGTGCATCTGGCTTAGGTGGGTCCTGGAGAGTTGAATTGGGGTCCATAGGCTTTGTAGGCATGCACCTTAACTGCTAAGCCATCTCTCTAACCCAGGATTTCCTTTCTTTAAATTTAATTTAATTTTAATTTTTTTGTTTTGTTTTTCAAGGTAGGGTCTCACTCTAGCCTAAGCTGACCTGAAATTCACTATGTAGTCTCAGGGTGGCCTCCAAATCACGGTGATCTTCCTACCTCTTCCCCTCAAGTGCTGGTTGTGAAATTTCTCTTCATGAGAATCCTTAAGAAAAATAAAAAGGCAGGTTGAATTACTCTTATTAAATATATAATCTGAGGCCAGGCCTGGTGGCACATGCCATTAATCCCAGCCCTTTGGTGGCAGAGTTAAGGAGGGCCGCCATGAGTTCGAGGCCACCCTGAGTCTACAGAGTGAATTCCCATCAGCCTGGACTAGTGTGAAATCCTACCTTGAAAGAAACAAAACAAAACAAACAAACAAATAAATAAATGTATAATCACAAGTTCAATAAATCTGAAACTTTGCATTGAATTTCATGCATTTCCTTTGTTTTGTTTTGTTTTGTTTCAGTGTTTGGGATGGAACTTAGAACCCAGATAGGCTAGGCAATCATCCTGCTACTGAGCTGCACCCCATCGCAAGGTTACTTACAGTCAGATACACAAGTTGGCACACTGGTCTGGCGTTTGTAGTGGCTGGAGTCCCTAGCATGCTCATTTTCTCTCTCTAGCTGCTTCTCTCTCTGTCTCTCGTACACATGATAAATAAATAAAAATTAAAATATTTTTAAACATCTGGACCAATGCAGTGGTGCACACCTTTAATCCCAATAGATGTTGGAAGCAGAGGCAGGAGGATCTCAGTGAGTTGGTGGCCAGCCTAGGCTGACCTGTAACTTCCTCTCTTGTCCCAGGCTGTGTATCTGACTTGACTTGTGTACTGGGGAATTTAACTCAGGTTCTTAGGCTTCACAAGCACGTGCCTTAACCTCTGAGCCATCTTTCCAGGCCCAGTCTTCCTTTTTTAAAAATTATTATTTGTTTAATTATTTATATGAGAGTGACAGAGAGAACAAGAGAGAGAGACAGAGAGAGAGAATTGGCGTGCCAGTGTGTCTATCCACTGCAAACGAACTCCAGATGCATGCACCAACATGCACCAGTGCATCTGGCTTACATGGGTCCTGGGGAATCGAGCATCGAACCGGGGTCCTTTTGTTTTGAATTTCCTCCATTTGAGTTTTCATAACACAAGACTTGTGATCTTTCAAGTGCAAGTTCTTACAGAAACACTTCTCGAGTTCCTTTGACAATTTACTTTTCCAATCGGTTTCCTTTTCTAAAATCTCAGATTGTCACTTTTAAAATAAAACTTTCTCTATATGATCTTATAGAAATGTGTTCAGTTTTTATGTGATGAAACTGTGCACTAAATAATCTATGTTCTTCAATTTCAAGGCTATTATCAAGACTTGTCCTATTATTTTCTTATAAGGACTCTGGCCCTTCATCTTTCCAGTGAAATATTCAGGTTAGGATTCTTCCTCTGGTAAGCCACTAGGTTCCTCTAGTTAGCAGATTATGTGCTCTTATTCCAGGTTTTAGATTGCATTTTCCCTCATGAATGAGTCTTTTAATAAAATTAAACATGGTAGCATTTCTAAGAAGATTTTGTCTTATCATCTGCAGGTTTTTGAAATCAGTACCTCTGTGTAGAAAGCAGTGAGTACTATGTCAACATCACAGTTTTTAATTTGGTATGTGCTTATGGGTGAAACAGGGTCTCTGGCTATTTACAAATGAATACCAGATGCCTGCACTACTTTTGCTTCTGGCTTAAGTGGGTGGCTTGGAAATTGGAACTAGGCCTGCAGGCTTTGCAAGCAAGTGCCTTTAACTGTTAAGCCATCTTCTACACCCTATATATATATTTTTAAAGGAAGCAAAACTGCTATAGAGCCAACCATGGACAGAGTTCCAAGAGTGCAATGGAACAGTGGTTTTTCAAGTATGAAAACACAGCACTAAATATGTTCTGGCCACTGTGGGAGAGTCTGAGCAATAAAAAGTTGTTTTAATTGGATCATTTACACATTATTTGTCAACTCTATTGACTCATCAATCCAGGTGGAAAGGCTGCTAATTTTAACTTAATTATACAAAACCTCTTTAGCATTATTTGTAAATCAGCTTGTTATAATGACAATAAAGTTGTTTCAAGTCTTATGTTTGCCCCAGCATTTTGATGTGCAGTTCTCACCAATTCTTTCCTAGGAGATCTGTTTGAAAGTAATTTGCTGCTTAAACTTTCTTAGTCAATGTCACTTTTTTTTTTTTTTTTTTTTTTTTTTTTTTTTTTTTTTTTGGTTTTTTGAGGTAGGGTTGCACTTTGGCTCAGGCTGACCTAGAATTCACTATGTAGTCTCAGGGAGGCCTCAAACTCTCAGTGATCCTCCTACCTCTGCCTCCCAAGTGCTGGGATTAAAGGCATGCACCACCACGCCTGGCTAATGTCACTTTTTTTTAAAGAAAAACTTTATTTTGCTAGTCCAAAAGCTATTTAAAGTAACAAACATCCTTGGCAAATAACTGGTTTATATGCCGGAATCATTACTAGATATATGGCTACAAGCCACAGTCATTGCACAATGCAACAGAAATGCTTGGACATGAGTCCAAAGGAAACCCTGGAAAGTAGCTTTAATGTCAAGACAGAGTTGCTTGGTATTCCTTTTGTTCTCATATATGGAAGTAATTCTGAAGGCTGATTCTTTCTCAATAATCTTATCAGAAATGTCCATAAGCCTGTTTCAAATGGTCCTATTACCTCACACCTGGCTTCAATATCTGCAGCAAAAAAACCATCAGATTTGCTTATAAAAGTGTTAATACTAAAATATAACAATGAAAACTCAAAGCCATCAAAAACAACCCACTCTTCTTTTAACCTACACAATCCCATTTTGCAGTGTTTAAAACAGAGTGGCAGGGCACAGCTGAGTGGTGGCATCTAACCTTCTCAGAATGAAGGACACTTCCCTGGGATTTCCTACTTCTTAGTTACTGTTCTTCCTATTCATCATTTGGCAGTTCATAAAGGGAACTGGGGAAGATAATGCAGAGGAAAAGGCCAGTATCTTTCACCTGTGTAATAATTACCACCCTCCCCTGTGTAATAGCACATAGACCTGAAAAATCTGCTGACTGAGCTGAGAGGACGCTAACAGTACGGTTAGCAGGGCTGAGAGGTCACTGTTTAGTACTGTGAGAGCGGCACTGATCAGCACACAGAAGCCAAAATATATTGTTCAATTTTACATGGAACCCCAGGAAAATCTCTCAGAACCCTGGCTGAGAAACCCACCGCCAGCACAATGACATCCTATGAGAGGTCATTTTCATTTGAGTTGGCTCCTTCTGTGACCAGACTTGCAATTTCTGATTTACCTCCTCCCTCATTTTCGAAGAGTGACTCAGATCTTGGTTCTGTCTGCCCTAGCTCCTCACTGTTCTCTGGTGCCACCTGCTGGTTATTTTTTCCTTCTTCTGCTGGATCATTTTGATTCAATTTTTTGTCAAATTCCAATTTTGCTTCATTCCCATTGCCCAGCTTTGGGTGAAGCTGGGATGGGTCTTTAGCACTCTCCACTACCTCCTGGAGGTTGTATTTTCTGAACAGTGTATAATCTTTCACGACACTCGGGCAACAGACAGCTGTGATGATTTCTACAACCACGTGTACTGCAGATTAGTGAGATCCACTTTCTTTTCTGTATTGAGGCTGCTTACTATTCCTGCCAACTCTTTGATAACTTCTTCCCTATTCATGTGACTGTTATTTCACGATTTATATATAATCTGAAATGTCCCCTTGTTTGGAGTTTTAAACCAGGGTTCCAAAAATGTTTCTGCATATTTTTCATGTCTTCTAAGAAAGCTTTGCAAGTGCCTGAGATGGGTAACATTCATAGAATAACTCGGGTCTTCTTTTTCTTGGTCTTGTATATATGCTGGAGAATATGATGTACCATCTTCTCAGGTTCTATCCCAAGTGTCCTGATAAAGACTACATTATTTCCTGCACTCTCCACTGACTGGAATCTTCTTAGTCTCATCTCTGTACAAGCCTTAATGTCACCAACTTCTTTCTTCAAGGCAGCCTCTACATCATCATCTTCTCCCTCACTTCCAGAGGGCTGCTGATCCTTGTCTGTAACCTTCTTGGGCCCGTACAGGTCGTCACCATACTCGCTGAGCAAGCTGTAGGCCTCCTCCATGCACTTGTGCTTGTTCATATTACAGGTGATGAGGATACCCTGCAGCCCCGGCTCCAGCTGCCTGCCGCCTGTCCGCCCGCATCCCCATGCCAGGCCCGCTTGGCCTGCACATACTGTGCTTTGCCCTTGAATTTCCCACGTCTGCTGGGCTGGGGACGCCGGAGGCTGTTAACCTGGATGAGGGACAAGCAGACACAAAGAATGGAGCCAAGACAAAATACTGATCAAGGCTCAAAGTTTATTGCAAAAGTCTCAGCTTATATATTAGTAAAACAAAGAAGCTCCTGAGGGCGGAGACCTTGATCCAGTTACACAGCTGCACAGGGAGGGAACCTCAGATAAATGTCTATCAATGATATTCCTTGTGGCTAAACACCCTGCTCTAAGAGCAGCAGGGTTGCTAGGATACCCAGCTGGGGAATGTGCCTTGCACAAGGTCATGGGGGGTTACAGCAGTCCTATATATCTTTAAGTTACTCATTATTCTTATCTACAGGTCAGGGTAGGGTCTCTGGGAAGGCTTAGTTATGTAGTTGCTCACAGACACTCAGGAAGCTGAAATCTAACTTAGAAGATGCAGTTTTTTCTTCCAAATGGCTGCAGTTTGGCTCAGTGGTCTCCAACACTAACACATTCATGACAGCAGGAGCTTGACCCCTGCTAGGAGCTTGGGTCAGAACCAGAGGTGGGTACTACTTTCCAAGTCCCATTCACCTCCTTCCTCCAGCTAGGTCACAGTGCCAAAGGTTCCAAACCACCCCAAACAGCGCCACCTGGTGGACACCAAGTGTTCAAACACTTGAGCCTGTGGGGGGACAGTTCCCATTGAAACCACAACAGAAACCACACTTCGCACTTATGTGTTGGGTTGTTTATTATTTATTTAGAGTAGGTCTTGCTCTGTATCCCAGGATAGTCTCAAACTCTCTTCCAGCCTCAGTCTCCAGAATAATTGGATTACAAGTGTGTGCCAACACACACAGTTTAACCATCCATCTGAAGATAACATTACAGTACATCTGAAAACAGAAGCAGATAGTGGGTAAAATAATTTTAAATTATCTCTCTATATGCCTGTCTCTCAAATAAATAAACAAAAATAAAATAACTTTATTGAATCCCAGCACTCAGGAGGCAGAGGTTGGAACATCGCAGTGAGTTCGAGGCCATCCTGTGACTACATAATGAATTCCAGGTCAGCCTGGACTAGTGTGAAACCCTACCTCGAAAGATACAAAACAAAACAAACGAATATATATATATATATATTCAATAAATCTCAAACTTTGCATTGAGTTTCATGTATTTCCTTTGTTTTGTTTTGTTTTGTTTTGTTTTGGTGTTTGGGATGGAACTCAAAACCCAGATAGGCTAGGCAATCATTCTGCTACTGAGCTGCACCCCATCGCAAGGTTACTTACAGTCAGATACACAAGTTGGCACACTGGTCTGGTGTTTGTTTGTAGTGGCTGGAGTCCCTAGCGTGCTCATTTCTCTCTCTAGCTGCTTCTCTCTGTGTCTCTCGTACACATGATAAATAAATAAAAATTAAAATTTTTTAAACATCTGGACCAATGTGGTGGTGCACACATGTAATCCCAGGAGAATGTGGAGGCAGAGACAGAGGCAGGAGGATCTCAGTGAGTTGGCGGCCAGCCCAGGCTGACCTGTAACTTCCTCTCTTGTCCCAGGTTGTGTATCTGACTTGACTTGTGTACTGAGGAATTTAACTCAGGTTCTTAGGCTTTGCAAGCACGTGCCTTAACCTCTGAGCCATCTTTCCAGGCCCAGTCTTCCTTTTTTAAAGTTATTATTTGTTTAATTATTTATATGACAGTGACAGAGAGAAGGAGAAAGAGAGAGAGAGAGAATTGGCGCACCAGGGTGTCTAGCCACTGCAAATGAACTCCAGTTCCATGTGCCAACTAGTGCATCTGGCTTACATGGGTCCTGAGGAATCGAGCCTCGAACCAGGGTCCTTAGGCTTCACAGGAAAACGCTTATCTGCTGAGCCATCTTTCCCACCCCAGATGTCCTTTTTAACCCATTGCCTTTGTGAACCAAAGATCCCAAAAAGCAGCTGCACCTACACTTCTGAGGATAGAACTTCTGATTGTGGAGAGATGGGATGGTCAGATTCAAGGCCGAACTGTCTAGAAGTAACCTTCATCCCTGCATTGTTCACCTGTGTGTCCAACCTAACATCCTCTTGACTGTCAGGTGATTAAAAATAATTTATTTATTTATTTATTTACTTGAGAGAGAGAGAGAGAAGAAGAGGAGGAGGAGGAGGCAGAGAGAAAGAAAGAACAGGCACAGCAGGGCCTCCAGCCACTGCAAACACCCTAACCCTGTTGTATTTGAACCATCCCCTTTCCTGTCAGAGTTGATTATCAGTTCTTAAAATGTAGCTGACCATTCAGAGGTTTTTTTTTCTTTTCTTTTCTTTTCTTTTCTTTCTTTTCTTTTCTTTTCTTTTCTTCTTGATGGTTTGAATGAACTGCTAATGGAGATAGAAAGCAAACTGGCAAGTGGTTCTGATCATATTTATCTTGAAGGAAATCTAGAAAACTCTCATTTTTAGAGTTTCAGACAGTCAATTCCTTCCTCCCCAAAAGGTACTGAGACTGCTCCTGATTATGCTGGCTCAGTTCTTTTGTATTTACTCACCACACTCCCATCTGTTTGGGTTTCTCTCTTTCACCTAGAGATGACTCTTGAGAGCTGGTCCTCTCAGCTTCTGACAGCTCATCTGAGGCTGGCCAAAAAGACTGGCAAAGAACGATGAGCATTCTATGCTCTGATAACTCCCATAACTCTGAAAACAATCTTAAAACCTGGTTCTCAGGTGAACTCCTGAAGAGTGGAGCTGAAGGCCTTTTGCATTTGTCTTTGGAATCCATGAAAAACTTTATGTTTTGTTTTTTTATTATTATTTATTTTTATTGACAACTTATTTAATTGTACACAATATCCCATGGTACTTCCCTTTCTCCCCTCACTTTCCCCTTTGAAACTTCATTCTCCATCATGTCCCCTCCCCCTCTCAATCAGACTCTCTTTTCAGTTTGATGTCATGATCTTTTCCTCCAATTATGATCAAACTGGCAAGTGGTTCTGATCATATTTATCTTGAAGGAAATCTGGAAATCTCTCATTCTTAGAGTTTCAGACAGTCAATTCCTGCCTCCCCAAAAGGTACTGAGACTGCTCCTGATTATGCTGTCTCAGTTCTTTTGTATTTACTCATCACAGTCCCATGTGTTTGGGTTTCTCTCTTTCACCTAGAGTTGACTCTTGAGAGCTGGTCCTCTCAGCTTCTGACAGCTCATCTGAGGCTGGCCAAAAAGACTGGCAAAGAACGATGAGCATTCTATGCTCTGATAACTCCCATAACTCTGAAAACAATCTTAAAACCTGGTTCTCAGGTGAACTCCTGAAGAGTGGAGCTGAAGGCCTTTTGCATTTGTCTTTGGAATCCATGAAAAACTTTATGTTTTTTTTTTTATTATTTATTTTTATTGACAACTTATTTAATTGTACACAATATCCCATGGTACTTCCCTTTCTCCCCTCCCTTTCCCCTTTGAAACTTCCTTCTCCATCATGTCCCCTCTCCCTCTCAATCAGACTCTCTTCTCAGTTTGATGTCATGATCTTTTCCTCCAATTATGATGGTCTTGCGTAGGTAGTGTCAGGCACTGTGAGGTCATGGATATCCAGGCCATTTTGTGTCTGGAGGAGCACATTGTAAGGAGTACTACCCTTCCTTTGGCCCTTACATTCTTTCTGCCCCATCTTCTGCAATGGACCTTGAGCCTTGGAAGGTGGGTTTGAGATGTTTCAGTGCTGAGCACTCCTCTGTCCCTTCTTCTCAGCACCATGGTGCCTTCTGAGTCCTCCCAAGTTCACCACCATCTGAAAAGAGAAGCTTCTCTAACCAAAAGTGAGAGTGGCATTTATATATGGGTGTGGACATTAAGAGAAATGCTTACTGGGCAGTTTGGTGAGCATAGTATATACACTTAGTGTGACATCAGCAGATGTTGCACCCTTAGGTCTCATGACTACCTCTGTCATAGGTTTTCAGTAAAAACTTTATGTTTGGGGGGAGTGGGGAGGAAGAGAGAAATAGTAAGTATAACCTGAGGAAGATGAGGTGGTTGAAGGAGTATAGATAAACACAAAATAATCATAGACTCCCAGAGCCAAAAAGGATTTTAAGTAGCATCTCATCTAGGGTTTTCAAATAATTTAATTTTAGTTGTGGATTTTTAAGGATTAAGTGCTCTGGTTGAAAAAGTAATGAGGGAACTTCAGGCATTTTCGTGAACTTTTAGGGAAGTAAAGTATAAAGTTTGAACATCACCTGTATTGTTTGTTTTGCTTTAAAGATAAGGTAAACTAAGGTTTCTGCTAACAGGAAGAATGGCATGACCCAACTCACAGTTAGTTACTGCAGTTAGTGGCAGAGGCAGGATGAAAACATATCCCTTCTTCCAGCTATACTGCAACTCTTTGCGAATGGAAGTGGAGATGGTGCCAAGAATGCTGTTTACTGAACATGGTCAAGAAGTAAGCTTTGTGGGCAGTGCAGTGGAGGACAGGAGGTCTATGAAGAACAAAGGGGAGTAGACCCCATCCCCCAGCTTAGAGGAGTTGGCAACATCAAGGTTATGTAGAGAGTATTCAAACACTGAATCTGGAGATCTAGAAATTCCATAGCTGAATTTCTGGGCATGAAACAAACCAGAAAAAAATGGATTTTGGAAATAGGTGTCGAGACAGAGAGAGTTCTTTATTCTTCCTCCCACACAAACACCATTCTATTGGTCTAAGGTGACAATGGGGAAGAAAGAAAAGGTAAAACATGCTTTTCTAGGACAGGCTGCCATTCTGTCTTTCATCATGCCATTCTGAGATGTCTATGGCTTTGGCACAGTTCCTCTTTGAGGATTTGAGGTGATAATCACAGTCATGTTTGACTTGCTAAGCACTTAGGAACTTGACAAATGTTTTAGGAAAGCATGAGTTGATTAGATCCTATGATTAAAATGGACCCAAGTTCAGGATGGTCATCCTTCACCTTATGTTCTGGACTAAATTTCACCTTTAGTCACAGGCCTCTGTGATCTTTCTTAGTGGAAGAGAAAGATAAAAGCATGTGCCAGACAGAACACAGAAAATTGGAGACCCCTTATGCCAGTCTCATCAGTGGTAGTTCAGATTTTTTTTTCTGTCCATAAAGGTAAAAGAATGAGATATGTGTGTGGAAGGGATATGAAAACGCTGACAAGAAATATGTCTTGCTCTCCCAAAAGTCTCTATTTTTGTAATTATAGAGGCTAATTGGGGTAAAGTTGATAAATAAGGATAAGTTGCAGTTAGATAGGAGCAAGAAGTTCTTGTGTGTTATTGCACAGTAGGGTGATACATGTTATGTACTATACATTTCACAAACTAGAAAGGCTATAGGAATATTTTCATAATGAATGAAATATATTAACTTGATGTAAACAATGTACAACATACACCTATATTGAAATATTTTGGTATCCCACTAATCTGTGTAATTTTATGTTTATGCATCAGAAAAATAAAGTTAATTAAAAATAATTGAGGAGAGAGAGATTAGGGCAAGAAAGAGTGACCTGTAGAATCAAGTTGTCCATCTTGGCCTAGTGGGCACACAAGCTCACTGTGTCATGTTTAATTCCCTACAAAGTGCTATGGGTGATATATAGGAGTTAGAAAGTGAGCAGCCATGTTTCCATGTTGGTGCTTTCAACTTTCTCATACATTCCTCCTCCTGATTATATGTGAAAGCCTTCCATGGGTCTGTTTCACTCCAATATACACCACAAATGATGAATAATTTGACAGGTTTCCTTAAGATGCTTTAGGGAAAGTACTGGAGTAGATGGTGAGAGAACAAGAGGAGAGTGGAAGAAAAAGAACACGAGAAATCTCTCCTTGTCCCCTCAACATCCCCTAATTCCTTTTAAAGTCTGTCCCTTTCTTGAATCAAAACTTTGCCCTTGTTTAGTTTAGTTTAGTTTAGTTTAGTTTTTTTTTTTTTTCATATTCTGGATTAGGGTTCCAAAATGAGTTGGAATACAAGGACCCTTGGTAGAAGACCCAAGTGAACATGGGCCCACTTGAATATCTGACTCTGTTCCCAGAAATTAACCAATTGTACATTCTGAGCTGGGAAACACCTCCTTCCTCAGAATCACTACACATCTGTCATTCATCAGTTACTGTCAGTGGATTTTGATTAAGCATAGACTGTATGACAAGTTCTCTACCAAGTGGTGGGACTGTAGTGATGAACAAGGCCAGTTAAACTGTCACAGTGTTCCAGACAGACAAAGCAGGAGTTTTCACCCCTATGAATCTGAGTTGTCCTTTGCTTTTGGGAAAGCTGAATTTCCAAAGGCAGGGGATTTCAGAACTCTTGGCATCATTCTGTAAATCTCCACCCAGCCTTGCAGACAGGCATCCATCCTTCTGATGAAGCACTTCAAGACTGGGGAGAAGGGACAGAGGAGGCAGCAGTGGCATCTCTGTGAAGGGAAGACATAAGAAGTCTCAGGTGGTTCTGCTCTACTGGGCTCAGAAGCCTGAGAGTTTCTTTGTTGCTGAGACTGAAATTGTTGGGAGGTCAGGCAGGTGGAGAGGATGGTGCACTGGGAATAAGTCGCACATTTGATTTTGCATCTACATCAGTTCTGAAAGGATTAGAAAAGCAGGTTGAGGGACCCATTAAAGAAAGCTTTCCAGCATAGTGGCAGCTCAGGGCAGAACAGCGTCCAAGTTGGCCTCAGATATCAGGTGAAATGGTGCAACACTTTTGTCCTAAGGTAGGGAGGTAGGTGGGCAGTTCTGTTTCCTGCATTTACTAGAAAGAACTTGTGAATACCAAGCCAGCTGAAAGCCGGGTTCATTCCTGACTTGGAAGAGAAGGCGCTTTCCTGAGGATCAGGTAAAAGAAATCAAAACATTGGAGATGGGCTAGAGCTAAGAGAGACTGGGCTATGTATTTCCCAAATATTGCTTATAACAAACTCCTCAAGCTCGCTGCGTGGATTCCTAAACCCAACCCGCTAGAGATGAGGGGGACTAGAGAGAAAAGGGGGTTTGGACCACACAAATTGGCATAATATTAAAAGTCGGCAAAAACCACTGGGTGGCAGTGTGGTGTTCAGCTCTGCAGCGGCTGCCTCTGTGGGGAGGGGGGAGGGGGCTGAGCCTGTCTGTTGCCTCTTCTGAGTGGCAACAAGTGTGGCCATGCAAAATACCTCAGCATGTGGGGGCCTTATCTCACTCAGCCTGGGGCAGGGTTCCAAGGGTTCCAGCCCAGGCTCTGACTGGCCAGCTAAGAGACAGACACTCAGGGAACAACCCTATCCCACTCCTGCCTTCCCAACCCCAAGCCGAGCCAACCCCAGCTTCTTGAATGCAAGTCCCTCATCCCAGGGCTCTTCCTCCATTACTGTTCACTCCCAAAGCCCTGGTTTTTGGGGCCAGGGCCAGACCTTAAGCACCTACAGGTGTGAGGTGGAGCGACCCGCTGGGGATTTGGGGGATGGGGTGGGTGAGGCAACCTGCTGGAGACAATGGGTAGCTGGGCTCCTGGAATGAGGGGACTGACCTTTGGGGCCACCCTGAGGCCTTCCGGCTCTTCAGGAGGGAGGATGGAGGGGGCCTGAGAGACAGAATTCCCATCCCAGTATTGCTCTGTGCCCAGAGGAACAGCAACAGCAGCAGCAATAGCAAGGATGTGAGGCCACCTGTTTGATCACTGCAGGAAAGCTGGCACAGGCCAAGTTTTGCAATCATCAGGCCTAGAAGTTGCAAGAACTAGTGGAAGAGGACTGGGAGGGGGCCAGGGCCAGAGCACTCCCCTGTGCTGCCTCCCTCCCCCCCCGCCTTTGGCCTCTTTCCTGAGGGACTGCCCATGAGCCTGCCCGCGTTCTCCCTCCCCTGCCTCCCTTCTCTGGCACTCTTCACGCAGCACAGGGCAAGGGATGCCATGCTACTCTGACATGAGCCGCTTGGACTTGCACAGTGTCCTCCGGGCTCAGGGGCTGATAGCACGCCTGAGGGCACGCACGGTTCCCACCGCCAGCCAGTCAGTGCAGCCTGCGATCCCAGGCCGGGGCTGTGGCGTCGGCTCGGATCCAGACTCCCAGCTGCCCGCGGGTGTCGGACCACCACCAGAGGAGCTCCTGTGGCTGTGCTGAGCCCCTCCAGCCCCTCCTCGGTGGAAACCCAAGCGCGCAGAAGCCCAGGCACAGCGCAGGCTAAGGGGAGCCCAGGCGGGGAAGGCCGTGCAGAGGAGGAGCCTGAGGTGAACCCACCGAGGGGCCCCAAAAGAAGGGGTGGTGTGGACGTCATGGCCATGGCGGCGGCTGTCCCCGCTCGCTCCTCTGGGTACAATGAAGGCTATTTTAAGTGGATAAGTTTCCCTTTCTCTTCAAATCTGTAATAATATTACCAGTTATATATGTCAATTCTCTAATTTTCTTTAAAATAATATCTTTATTAATTACCCTGTTAGAGAAATAACTCTATCTTAAGTGACTATAGAATAGAATACAGCAAACACTGCAGGCCAACTAGGTGCACAGCTCTGAGAAAATGGTCCTTTTAATGTAGACAGCATCTGTTTTCAGTAGACACAAAGAGAATAAGTAATAAGGAAATGCATTCATTAACAACTTCAAAAGTATGATTGAAATGGAAGAATTTTAAAAACATCAAAAAAAAGAAATGGAAGAATTTTTTAGTATTTATTAAATATGCTTTAAAAACACAAATGCAAGTAATTGCTTTCTCCCTATTTTTTTTTCATCCTGCCCTTCAAACTGTGAAGAAATAGTCCAGAATTAGAGAAACCAAAGCTATGGGGACCAAGGTGATACATGTTTGTAATGCTAGCACTACGGAGGATGATGAGGCAGGGAGACCGCCCACAGTTCAGCAAGGCCAGTCTGAGTTACATAGCAAGTATCACACCAGTCAAAGAAAGAAGCAAGACCTTGTCTCAAAATAAAACAGATAAACTAAAACAACAAAGCATGCAGAAAGATAGTGGTTTTCTCTAAGTTTTTCTCTGATATAACTTATTCATTATTTTTATCTACAGGACTAACCTCTTGACACGGCTTGGACAGGTTTTATGAAATACTGATTCTATCTTGAATGTCTGAAACAAATATTGGACTAATATGGATGACCAGCCATAACACATGTCTGTCTTCTAGGTTTTAGGGACTTTCGTTTGTTTGTTTGTTTGTTTGTTTGTTTGTTTGTTTGTTTGTTTGTTTTGCATGTGTGTTTTTGAATCAGGCTTCACAGAAATTTGGAGTTCATAAGGAAAAATACATGTTCTGCTACTTAATTCATACCATTATTCAGGAGTAGATAAGACCATATATAGATGGCTGATGTTTTTTGCTTTTCTTCCTCCTACTTCTTTCAAGCTGTTGGAATTTAAGAATTTTATTTTTTATTAAAATAAAACTCAGAGAGTGGTTAGAAAAGAACGCAAAAAAAAAAAAAAAAAAACAAAAAAAAACCAAGCCGGGTGGTGGCGCACGCCTTTAATCCCAGCACTTGGGAGGCAGAGGTAGGAGGATCGCCAAGAGTTTGAGGCCACCCTGAGACTACATAGTTAATTCCAGGTCAGCCTGGGGCCAGAGTGAGACTCTACCTCGAAAAACAAAACAAAACAAAACAAAACAACAAAAAAAAAAAAATCTCAATCTCTCTTCACTTTCTCCCTCTGACTCATTATCTTAACTCTTATGTTAAAGCTTTCTTTAAGAAAACTGAGAAGAGGGCCAGGCATGGTGGTGTGCGCCTTTAATCCCAGCACTCGGGAGGCAGAGGTAGGAGGATTGCCATGAGTTTGATGCCACCCTGAGAATGCATAGTGATTTCCAGGTCAGACTTGGAAGAGAAGGTGCTTTCCTGAGGATCGGGTAAAAGAAATCAAAACATTGGAGATGGGCTAGAGCTAAAAGAGACTGGGCTGTGTATTTCCCAAATACTTGTGCACCTGGTTTATGTGGGTATGGGGAATTGAACCTGGGTCCTTTGGCTTTGCAGGCAAGAGCCTTCACTGCGAAGCCATCTCATCTCTCCACCTCTATGCATGCATTCTATTTAAAACAACAATCCAAATGAAGGAATATATTTTACTAGAATTAAATAATCAACATTAATACATAGTGATTAATAATAAAACATTCCTCAAATTATATTACAAAGTGATGTTTGGGGAAGGCATTAATGGAAGTATATTGCTCTGTTTTCTTGGGAACAATGGACACTATGAAAGGGAACTTTATGGTAAGCTACCAATGAGCCCCACCTGGTCAAGTTTTGCCCTGTCAACTTTTAATGTCTAGTTCCAAATACAAAAAATATACATGTATTTTGATCTGGTGTTCATATATCTTTCCTGGAAAGGAAAAGTATAAAAAGAATTGAGGGTTCTTTGTGCTGTGTCTTACTAAGTATCCTATGTTAAACACATCAAGATCAAACTGTATGTAATCATTTTAGGAGAAATACAACACACACATGTACACACCAAAACCTAGGCTCCATTTGTTACTATGGATCTTTAAATATAGGTCTAATTATTCCATTCCTACCTATGGATAGCTTCTGCTCTTCGTTGCCTTATAACTCCCACTGAAAATGCATGACATTTCTGTGTACTAATGACATCCCAAAACTATTAAAGAACATAGCCTGATGACCATAATCTGTGTTTAGTCAGAGTAATGCACAGAATGGTAAGTCAATCAAAGATACATATTATTATAACTCGATTCATGCACATGGAAATTATCTCAAAAGAAATAGCGGCCAGGCGTGGTGGCGCACGCCTTTAATCCCAGCACTCGGGAGGCAGAGGTAGGAGGATCACCAAGAGTTGAGGCCACCCTGAGACTACATAGTTAATTCCAGGTCAGCCTGGACCAGAGTGAGACCCTACCTTGCAAAAAACAAAAAACAAACAAAACAAAAACAAAAAAATCAAAAGAAAGAAAGAAATAGCAGATTAGTATGACCCTACCTCCAAAAACCAAAAAAAAAAAAAAAAAAAAAAAAGAAAAAAAAAAAAAAAAAGAAAAGATAGAGATTGACTTTGACTGATATATTAAGAGAGGGAAGTTGAGGGCTAACGTCACTTCCCCATTCAGGGTTAATTACAGAAACCATCACAAAAACAACGCTTTGCTGGGCATGGTTGTACGCCTTTAATCCCAGCACTCAGGAGGCATAGCAGTTAGGAGGATCATGTTCATGGCCACCCTGAGAATACAAAGTTTTTCCAGGTCAGCCTGGGCTAGAGTGAGACCCTACCTCCAAAAACCAAAAAAAAAAAAAAGAAATTAAAAAAAAAAAAAAATGAAAAGCAAGAACTTAATGATTAATCTATCAATATGAAAGTATAGCCATTCAAATATATATCCATTTCTAAAAACAAGTTTTGGCATTCATTTAACTCATTAATTAAATGAGTGGAATAGGATTATAGGTTGTATTTTCCACTGTCACTCATTTGTATAGCAGTTCATTAATGTGTGTATTACTTGTATTACTTTTTATTTTTTCAATTTTCTTTTATCTGACTTTTCATTGAATTCAATATAATTGTTTTCTGTTATGTTAACTTGAAATAGTAAGCAAGAACATGATAACAAATAATTTCATTGAACCCAAATATATCCATTTCTAAAAACATGTTCCTGAGTGTACATTTAAGCTTATGTTACCTAGACTTATTATAATAGTGTCAGTCCAATAAAACTTCATAATGTGCAAATTAGAACTTATAATTTATTTATTTATTCATTCATTCGTTCATTTATTTTGGTTTTCCAGGTAGGGTCTCACACTAGTCCAGCTGACCTGGAATTCACTCTTAGTCTCAGGGTGGCCTTGAACTCACAGTGATCCTCCTACCTCTGCCTTCTGAGTGCTAGGATTAAAGGCAAGCACCACCATGCCCAGCTAACTTATTTATTTTTTTGAATATAAAACAAATGATAGGCATTTCATAGTGACGGTTTATTGTATCTGCGTTGGGTACAATGAAGGCTATTTAAAATGGATAAGTTTCCCTTTCTCTTCAAATCAGTTATATATGTCAATTCTCTAATTTTCTTTAAAATAATATCTTTATTAATTACCCTGTTAGAGAAATAACTCTATCTTAAGTGATGAAGAAGTGTGCCTATAGAGTAGAATACAGCAAACACTACGTGCCAACTAGGTGCACAGCGCTGAGAAAATGGTCCTTTTAATATAGAAAGCATCTGTTTTCAGAGACACAAAGAGAATAAGTAATAAGGAAATGCATTTATTAACAACTTCAAAAGTATGATTGAAATTGAAGAATTTTTAGTATTTATTAAATATGCTTTAAAAACACAAATGCAAGTAATTGCTTTCTCCCTGAAATTTTTTTCATCCTGCTCTTCAATCTGTGAAGAAATAGTAGAGAATTAGAGAAACCAAAGCTATGCTGACCAAGGTGATACATGTTTGTAATGCTAGCACTATGGAGGGAGGCAGGAGACTGCCCACAGTTCAGCAAGGCCAGTCTGAGCGACATAGCAAGTATCACACCAGTCAAAGAAAGAAAGCAAGACCTTGTCTCAAAATAAAACAGATAAACTAAAACAACAAAGCATGCAGAAAGATAGTGGTTTTCTCTAAGTTTTTCTCTGCTATAACTTATTCATTATTTTTATCTACAAGACTAACCTCTTGACACAGCTTGGACAGGTTTTATGAAATACTGATTCTATCTTGAATGTCTGAAACAAATATTGGACTAATATGGATGACCAGCCATATCACATTTAGTGCTGTCTTCCAGGTTTTTAGGGATTTTTGTTTGTTTGTTTTTTGTTTGTTTTGCATGTGTGTTTTGAATCAGGCTTCACAGAAATTTGGTGTTCATTAGGAAAAATACATGTTCTGCTACTTAATTCATACCATTATTCAGGAGTAGGTAAGACCATATATAGATGGCTGATGTTTTTGCTTTTCTTCCTCCTACCTTTCAAGCTGTTGGAATTTAAGAATTTTATTTTTTTAGTTTTTATTTTATTTTATTTTAGGTTTTGTTTGTTTGTTTGTTTGTTTGTTTGTTTTCCATTGTAGGGTCTCACTCTGGCCCAGGCTGACCTGGAATTAACTATGTATCTCAGGGTGGCCTGCTCTGTGTGCTGGCAATCCTCCTACCTCTGCCTGCCTGAGTGCTGGGATTAAAGGCGTGTGCCACTGCTAACTTTTATTTGGATCTAAAAAAAAAACTCAGAGAGTGTTTAGAAAAGAACCAAAAAAAAAACAAAAAAAATCTCAATCTCTCTTCACTTTCTCCCTCTGCCTCATCATCTTATGGAACCTAAAGGCTGCTTTAAAAAACTAAGATTCCTTTCCAGGCATGATGGTGGTATTCACTTTTAATCCCAGCACTTGGGAGGCATTGACTAGGTCTTGCAACTGAAGGAGTTTGATGACACCCTGAGACTATTCATAGTGATTTCCAGGTCAGACTTGGACTGTATTGAGGCGCTTTCTTGAGGATCAGGTAAAAAGAAAATCAAAAGATTGGAGATGGGTTTGTTAAAAGGCACTGGGCTGTGATTTCCCACTATCCAGGCCTTGGTTTGATCATTCAAGCTCACTGCTTGGATCAGCTAAAGAAACCCAAAGATTTAGAGATGGGGGCCTAGCAAGTTAAAAAAAGAGGTTTGGCTGTGTATTTGGCATAATACTGAGGCAAAAGTCCCAAAAACCACTGGGTGGACAAGCGTGGTGTTCAGTCTCTGAGTGGTGGCTGAGCCTGCCCCTGGTTTAGCTGCTATTGTCAATGCATTAGCAACAAATTGGCCTGTCTGTTGCCTCTTCTGAGTAAAACAATGGCAACAGGTGTGGAAAGACTGCAAAATACCTCAGTGGGTGCCTTATGTGCCCTCTGGAGAAGGAACAGGGGTTGGGGCTGTGCCTGTTTGTTCCTCTAAGAAGGTGGCTGGCTCCCACTGGTATTAGTTCTGGAAGCAAAAGACACTCAGTGGGTGGGAGCAATCCCAATCCTCCAGGAGCTTCCCAAAAGTGGCATGAGGGGCATGCAGCTGCTTTTCAACAACTCCCTCACTTTGGGCTGATGGACTCCACCACTGCCTCCTGCCAGTGCTAGTCCAGGATAGGCAAGCACTGTGCATGCCCAGCTAAATTATTTATTTTTTTGAAAAGAAAAAAAATGATAGTCATTTCATAGTGATGGTTTATTGTATCTGCTTTGGGTACAATGAAGGTTATTTTATTTTTTTTTATTGACAACAAAATATACTTACATACAAGAAGTGCATGGTATTTCCCTCCCCTCCCCCATTCCCCTTTAGAACTCCACTCCCCATCATATCCCCTCCCTCCATTAGTCTCTCTTTTAATGAAGGTTATTTTAAATGGATAAGTTTCCCTTTCTCTTCAAATCACTTGTATATGTCAATTCTCTAATTTTCTTTAAAATAATATCTTTATTAATTACCCTGTTAGAGAAATAACTCTATCTTAAGTGATGAAGAAGTGTGGCTATAGAGTAGAATACAGCAAACACTACGTGCCAACTAGGTTCACAGCTCTGAGAAAATGATCCTTTTAATGTAGAAAGCAGCTGTTTTCAGTAGACACAAAGAGAATAAGTAATAAGGAAATGCATTCATTAACAACTTCAAAAGTATGATTGAAATTGAAGATTTTTAAAAATATTTATTAAATATGCTTTAAAAACACAAATGCAAGTAATTTGCTTTCTCCCTGAAATTTTTTTCATCCTGCTCTTCAACCTGTGAAGAAATAGTCCAGAATTAGAGAAACCAAAGCTATGCTGACCAAGGTGGTACATGTTTGTAATGCTAGCACTATGGAAGATGAGGCAGGGAGACTGCCCACAGTTCAGCAAGGCCAGTCTGAGCTACATAGCAAGTATCACACCAGTCAAAGAAAGAAAGCAAGACCTTGTCTCAAAATAAAACAGATAAACTAAAACAACAAAGCATGCAGAATGATAGTGGTTTTCTCTAAGTTTTTCTCTGATATAACTTATTCATTATTTTTATCTACAAGACTAACCTCTTGACACAGCTTGGACAGGTTTTATGAAATACTGATTCTATCTTGAATGTCTGAAACAAATATTGGACTAATATGGATGTTCAGCCATATCACATTTAGTGCTGTCTTCCAGGTGTTAGGGATTTTTGTTTGTTTGTTTGTTTTGCATATGTGTTTTGAATCAGGCTTCACAGAAATTTGGAGTTCATAAGGAAAAATACATGTTCTGCTACTTAATTCATACCATTATTCAGGAGTAGATAAGACCATATATAGATGGCTGATGTTTTTTTGCTTTTCTTCCTCCTACTCTTTCAAGCTGTTGGAATTTAAGAATTTTATTTTATTTTGGGAATTTTTTTGTTTTTTGTTGTTTGTTTTTCAGGTAGGGTCTCACTCTGGCCCAGGCTGACCTGGAATTAACTATGTAGTCTCAGGGTGGCCTTGAACTCAGGGGATCCTCCTACATCTGCCTCCCTGAGTGCTGGGATTAAAGTGCGTGCCACCACACCTGGCTAAATTTTATTTTTTTTATTAAAATAAAACTCAGAGAGTGGTTAGAAAAAAAGAAAAAAAAAAAACAAACAAACAAGAAAAATCTCAATCTCTCTTCAAAGCCTCTGCCTCATCATCTTAACTCTTATATTAAAGGTTGCTTTAAGAAAACTGAGAAGAGGGCCAGGCATGGTGGTGTGCGCCTTTAATCCCAGCACTTGGGAGGCAGAGGTAGGAGGATTGCCATGAGTTTGATGCCACCCTGAGAATGCATAGTGATTTCCAGGTCAGACTTGGAAGAGAAGGTGCTTTCCTGAGGATCAGGTAAAAGAAATCAAAACATTGGAGATGGGCTAGAGCTAAAAGAGACTGGGCTGTGTATTTCCCAAATACTGCCTATGGCAAACCCTTCAAGCTCACTGCGTGGATTCCCAAACCCAACCCGCTAGAGATGAGGGGGCCTAGAGAGAAAAGGGGGTTTGGCTCACACAAATTGGCATGATATGAAAAGTCAGCAAAAACCACTGGGTGGCAGCGTGGTGTTCAGCTCTGTAGTGGCTGCCCCTGCCCCTGCCCCCTTAGCTGGGGCTGAGCCTGTCTGTCACCTCTTCTGAGTGGCTGGCAACAAGTGTCGCCATGCAAAATACCCCAGTGGGTGGGGGCTTTATGTCACTCAGGCTGGGGCAGGGGTCTGGTGAACTTCCAAGGGCTCCAGCCCAGGCTCCCACTGGCCAGCTAAGAGTCAGACACTCAGGGCAGAACCCAATCCCACTCCTCCCCTTCCCAAAAGTGGAGCCAAGCGCAGCTCCTTGAATGCAACTCCCTCATCCCAGGGCTCTTCCTCCATCACTGTTCACTGCCAAAGCTCTGTCCAGAGGGGCAAGCGAGGGCACCAGCTTTGGGCACCAGGGCAGGACCTTGGGCCTCTACAGGTGTTAGGCTGAGTGACCCTCGGGGCATTTGGGGGATGGGTTGGTTGGGGAGGCCCTCTGGAGACAATCAGTAGCTGGGCTCCCTGAAGGAGGGGACTGACCTTCCAGGGAGAGGGCCGCCCTGAGGCTGTTGTGCTCTTAGGGAGGAGGGGAAGGGGGCCTGTGGAGATGAATTCATGTCCTGTGACTGCGCCTCACACAGAGCAGCAGGAACAGCCACGAGGAGGATGTGAGGATGTTACCTGTTTGATCACTGCCGGGAAGCTGGCACTGGCCAACTTTTGTGATTATCAGGCCTAGAAGTTGCAGGACTAGTGGAAGAGGACAGGGAGGGGGCCAGGGAGGGGCCCGGTTGCCTCCCCCCCCGCGCCCGTGGCTCTCTCCCGAGGGACCGCCCCGCGTGATCTCGCTCCCCTCCCTCCTCAGGCACTCTCCGCCCTGCACAGGGCGGGGATGCCTCCAACTCCAACAGGAGGCTTGGACTTGCACAGTGTCCTCGGGGCTCAGGGCCACAAGCCCACCTGAAGGTGCACGGTCTCCTCAGCCTGCCAGTCAGTGTAGCCTGCTATCCCCGCCCGGGGCTGTGGCGTCAGCTCGGACCCAGACTGCCAGCCGCCCGTGGGTGCCGGACCACGGCCCTCCTCGGTGGAAACCCGAGCGCACAGAAGCCCGAGCACAGCGCAGGCCAAGAAGAGCCCAGGCCAGTGGCGGCGCAGAGGAGGGACCTGAGGCGAACCCACCGAGGGCCCCAAAAGAAGGGGTGCTGTGGGCATCTTGGTCGTGGCAGCAGCTGTCCCCGCTCGCTCCTCCGTCAGAAGAGACAAGCCGAGAGCACTAGAAATCCCATGCCTGCCGGTGTGTCCGCAGCCCGAGCAAAGGCAGGACCAGCTGCAACAAAAACAAGGTAAATGTCTCTTCCGGGTCCAACTCTGGCTCCAAGAAGAGGCACAGAAGGAGACAAGGTGGGAAGGGGCTTTTGTCTTTTGACATGTCCCCCCTTAGATTGGAGGATGGTGGAGGGGTTGGGGCGACCATGTCAGGGGAGTTTGAAGCCCAGCTTGTGCGGAGGAGGCCACCTAGCAGGTGTGCATGGTGCGAAGGCGGTGGCTTTCTCGCCTCTGTCACTGTGAAGGGCTTGCTGCAGTGAAATTGCCCTGGGACAGGCCCAGAGACCCAAAGCATATCCTGAACTCTTCTGTTAAAAGTTGCTTTAAGATAACTAATAGGGCCAGGCGTGGGGGCACACACCTTTAAACCCAACACTTGGGAGGCAGAGGTAGGAGGATTGCCATGAGTTCGAGGCCACCCTGAGGCTACAGAGTGATTTCCAGGTCAGCCTGGGCTACAGTGAGACCCTACCTCGGGAAAAAAAAAAAAGATAAGAAGAGCTGGAAATGACTCAATGGTTAAAGGCCCTTGCTTGTAAAGCCTGTTGGCCTAAGTTTGGTTCCTCAAAACCCAGGTAAAGCCAAATGCACATAGTGACACATGTATCTAAAGTTTAATTGTAGAGCGAGAGACCCTGGCATGCCCATGCACACACTCTTTCTCTTTCTCTCTACTCACAAATAATTTTTAAAATATTCCAAAACAACAACAAAGAAGGTTTAGAATATTGTAAAATAATGAAGTTCTAGAAATATTCTGAATTTCATTTATCATTATTTTCCATTAGATTTTACTATGACCAAACCTGGTTTCAGACCTATATTTGTTTTATAGTTGTCAAGTAATTCATACTAATATATCTTTAAATCAAACCATAAGGAAAAATTTAGTTTTAAGTTTTCAGATTTTTTTAATGATGGGCTTATATAATGGGATTGTGATTTATTACTTCTCAAAAATAATTATCGTGTTTCATTTTACAGTTTTCTGTCAGTCTACGAATGTTTTGAGCACCTGCTGTGAGCAAGGCATCTTCGAAAAATATGACATATACACGACATACTCAAGATATTACACTTATTTCCTGTACATTGCATTGTCAGATATTAGTACAGAATCTCAGCTTGAAATCTGTGCAATTAGTTTCCTTTATCTCACGTAACAAAAGGGCACAGCTTTACTATGACAAGTATTGAATAAAGCCCCACCAGTGGCTTGTGGTGGGAACACTTGTACTTTGAACCATACAGTATGTACTAGCTCCTTTTTGGTAAGTACCCTGATTTTAAGAGAAAGATACACTGTAGGCTCAGCAAGGAGTACTTCCTTCCTCATTAATATTTTTCACCCATGTTATCCTATCCTATCTACTGCAGAGAATATACATGCACAGAAATGAGGGATCCCGAGAACACTCTTCTTAGGCATGCACTGACATCTCTATATTTTTGTTTATGGAAATAACAGACCAATTTATCATCCTCAGTAAACTTACAAAACAGGCTAAAAATTATCAGCCTTGGTCCATGACTCCTGAGAGAAAGGTGCACAGGCTATTTTCAAAAGATGTGTGTGATAAGCACTATGCTTTAAAAATGTACTCTCTTCTTTATGTTGATGGTGTGGGAGGGAGTAGACAGCTAGTAGTGGGAGGACACCCACTGGTTGTCTCAAGTGAGTGGTGTGTGGTTGTGAGGAGAGCTTGGGTGTAAATTTCATGCAGTCAGACCTTCCAATGAAGAGATGAAGGCCTCATTGGCACCATTTGGATTCCCACTTGTAACTATTTTGCAGGAAAAAAATTGATAAAATACCCCTTCTTTTTCAGTCAGTGTCTTACTCTAGTGTAGGGTGTCCTGGAACTCACTTTGTAGCCCCAGGCTGACCTCAAACTCATGATGATCCTCCTGCCTCAGAGTTTCAAGTGCTGGGAATAAAGGCATGCACCACAAAACCTGCCTCCTTGTTTTTATTGATTTAATCTTTGTTTTTAAAGACTAAAATTAGACCCCTCTCTAGACTGACTTGGAAAATTTATGTTCTTTAATAAAATCTTCTCCGGGAGAATATGACTTATTATTGCAAGGTCTAGATATGTTTGGAGGGGGTTAGATTGGAGATTATATAGATTATCGTCAGGAGCCATTTGATCTTGACTTAACTTCTGTTTGACAATGGGCTAAAGATAAGCAGAATGGTTGGCCAAGCAGAGATCAGTTACCTGCTCAGAATATGGAAATTGGGGAGGAAGTGTTCCTTTGATCTAAAGGCAAAGATTTAACTGTTTTGTGATGCAGTTTTTCTGAGAAATCCTTTATTTACCATTTGTTCCATTTGCATCACTGTGCTCTGAGAAGAAGTATAAAAACGCTAAACTAAATAAAGTTGGGGCCTAGGTATTGATGGACAGCCCTCCCAAATTCATCTCTTGTCTCTCTTGTCTTTCTTTTTCCTTAATCCTCACTCCCCACTCAGGGAATGCTTGAATCTGCCACTGGGCTCTGGCAGATTATTTAAATGAAGATATTGGACCAATAATGTCTCTTCTAAGAGTATAGGAATCACTTCCCAACTGACTGGTATCTTGACCTTGGCAGTGTAAATTTGGTCAACTATCTAGGGAAGCAGTTTAAAAGCTTAGTCTTTGACTGGAGAGATGGCTTCGTGTTTAAGGTACATGCCTACAAAAGTCAAAGGTCTGAGGATGTAATCCCTAGTACCCATGGAAGCCAGATGCACAAGTTCATTTGCTGCAGCTGAAGACCTTGACATGTCCTCTCTCTCTCTCTCTCTCTCTCTCTCTCTGCCTCTTTGTTTCTCTCTCTCAAATAAATAAATTTAAGAAAAAATTATTTAAAATAGCTTACTTTTATAAAGGATGATGCTATTTAATGTGCAAAACAATTCCTTGTGGTAGATCACCCAAGAAGCATCAGTATTCCTCATTCTGAATCTATAAACTAGGGTACTGAGTCTAGAGTCTTCCATTATACCTGGAGTCTTTGAGAATATGTATTTATAACCCCAGATAAATGACTGTAATGGAAACCATGAGTCAAGTATACTAAAAGGTAGAATGAGGCTTTAGTTTTTATGTGGCTACATGTCTACTTATATACTTGTCCAGTCCATGCTACCTTTAGGGAGCCAGATTCTCCTGTGGAACACATTGGAAAACTATGAAATCAAGAAGTGTAACCTTTTCACTTTCTATGAATTTTCAGCTCTGTTTAACCTCATCCCTGTGGGTCTTCGAGTGGTGGCTATTGAAGGAGTTCAAACCAAGCTCTATTTGGCAGGGAACAGTGAGGGACACTTGTACACCTCGGTAAGTCTGTGTGTGGATGCTTTCCCTATCCTGTTTTTCATCTGCTATGAAATAAAATGTGCTGTCTGTGTTTTCCGTTCAGATATTCGTGAGGAGATGAATATTGGTTTGTATGGAAATAGGTTGGTTTGGAAAGGCAAGATGAACTAATTAATCATTTGAAGTTAACATGTGTAATCTAAAATCCAAAATTCACTGAAAAGTTTTCATACAGTGACTTTGGGTTATACATATCATAAAATGGTCTTCTGGCTTTGTGGTTGTAGGAAACAAAGCTATTTCTTACCTATATAAACAAAAATTTTCCACCTTTATCCCTAAAAGAACTAATGAGATCTCTCTCTCTCTCAAATCAACTCTAAGACACAAAGACCAGTACTAGAAGTGCTTTTAAGGATTTGTTGCTCATCTGTTCAATTAGCACAGTTGCCATCTGTCTCTACTTATTTTCAATTTTTCAAATTATTTTAATTGTAAAAAATTATGGAATACAGTGTCATAATTCAGTGCGTGTACAGTGTGTAATGATCAAATCAGGGTAATAAGCATTTCCATCTTTTCAAATACTTTGTAAGTAATTTTTTATTAATATAACCATTTCTCGTGTACTTTGTGCTATTTCAATACATTTATACAATATTCACTAATTGTATCAGGATAATTAATCGTTCTTGTCTTTAACACCATTTTCTGGAGCTTTCAAGCTCCTGTTAATTCATGATATATCCACACTACCTTTTCTTCAAGAACAAGTTAACCTATTTCTTCATAAAAACTCTCAGGAACGTTTTATCAGGTGGATTTATTAATAATATAGGCCACAAATGAGTAAATAACATGGGGCCAAATTAATCATGTTTAAGCATATTGACATTTAATTATAAGCATAGTGGTAAAGTTAAGATTTTATTTATTTTTTTTTTGAGGTAGGGTCTTGCTATAGCCCAGGCTGACTTGCAATTCACTATTTAGTCTCAAACTGGCCTCAAACTCACAGCAATCCTCCTACCTTTTTGTGATTAAAGGTGTACACCACCATGTTCAATGATTTTATTTTATTTTTTTAATGTTGACTGATTAATTGCAAATATATAACATTGTAAGGCCTGGCTGTCTAGATAGCATTGCTCGGTAGAGCTTTCCACAATCATGGTGGTATTCTGTATTTACAGTTCCCAGGGATTTTTTTGTTTGTTTTGTTTTTCAAGGTAAGGTCTCCCTCTAACCCAGCCTGACCTGGAATTCATTATGTATTCTCAGGGTGGCCTCAAACTTGCTGCAGTCTTCATACCTCTGCCTGTAGAGTGCAGGGATTAAAGGTGTGTGCCACCATGCCCAGTTCAAGATTTTGTTTTTATCAGTAGATCTAGTTTGATTTTTTTTTTTTTTTTTGTTTTTGTTTTTCGAGGTAGGGTCTCACTCTGGCCCAGGCTGACCTGGAATTACCTATGTAGTCTCAGGGTGGCCTTGAACTCACGGCGATCCTCCTACCTCTGCCTCCCAAGTGCTGGGATTAAAGGCGTGCGCCACCACGCCCAGCTTCTAGTTTGATTTTATAAAAATTATTTTAAATTTATATTTATTGACAACTTCTTTAATTGTAGACAGTATCCCATGGTACTTCCCTCTCTTCCCCCCTTACCCTTTGAAACTTCAATCTCCGTCATATCCCCTCCCCCTCTCAATCAGTCTCTTTTCAGTTTGATGTCATGATCTTTTCCTCCTATTATAATGGTCTTGTGTAGAGAGGATCAGGAACTGCAAGGTCATGGACATCCAGGCCATTTTGTGTCTGGAAGAGCACATTGTAAGGAGTCCTACTCTTCCTTTGGCTCTTATATTCTTTCCAACCCCTCTTCTGCAATGGGCCCTTAGCCTAGTAGGTGGGTTTGAGATGTTTCAGGGATGAGCACTCCTCTGACACTTCTTCTCAGCACCATGGTGCCTTCTGAGTCATCCCAAGGTTGCCACCATCTGAAAAGAAAAGGTTCTCTAACCGCAAGTGAGAGTAGCATTAATATATGGGTGTGGACATTAAGAGAAGAGCCTACTGGGCATTTTGGTGAGCATTGTATATACATTTAGTGTAACACCAGCAGACATTACACCCCTAGGGCTCATGACTATCTGTGTCATAGGTTTTCAGTATCAGGGATGTATTCCCTCCCATGGAGTGGGCCTCCAGTCCAATTAGAGAGCGGTTTGTCCCCCTCCCCCATAAAAGACATGCCACTATTGCAGCCATTGGCTCATTTGGCCTGGCTGACCAAATTTAAAGCTTGCAGTGTTCACTGTTGAGTACCTTCACTGGTGTTTTCTCTCTCCCCTTGAACTGCATTCAGGGTAGCTTTTTCCAACTTTCTGTCAGCTGGTTCACATGGAGGAGGCTTGCAGTTCAGCTCCAGCAGGTTTTTGCAGTAGCTAGAAGTCCTGGCATGCCCATATCCTCTCTAACTCAAATAAATAAAATCCTAAAAATACCTTAAAAGGGCTTGAGAGATGGCTTAGCAGTTAAGGAGCATATCTGCGAAGCCTAAGGACACTGGTTTCATTCTCCATGTCCCATGTAATTTAGTTTATGTTCCTGGAATAGATCTTCATGGCCATCATGGTCTTCATTTACTTCCTGTATAGTAGAATCTGTATAGTAGGTGGTGTCTGCTTACTCCCACCAATAATTAGACATGTCATCTACTCGCTTTGGGACATTAAAGCTGAGGTACATAATGTCCGGCTCCAGATGCTACCATAAAGAGGATGTTCTCCCCTGCAGAGGAAGTGCAGGTGCAGATAAATTGGTTGCTGGGACTTACTCCATCACAGAGACTTCTTCATTACCATCCACCATATTCTTCACAGTTCCATGGATCACGTGCAGGCACAGACGAATTTGTAGGTGGCACCCAGTCCATAGCAGAGACTTCTTCATTACCATCCAGCACATTCTTCACAGTTCAATGGTTCCTGCACTACATCTTCATCCATACTTGGCATGTGGCTCATGGTAGCATGATTGTCATGAGATGGATGCTGAAGCTACAGGAATCCTCTGCACCTGTGATCCCAGTGAGGAGGAGTCAGGTAGCTTTGTTAGGTTAGTTTAGGGTGACTGGGCCCCGAAAGTAAAAAAGCAGAAATGTCCTTAAATCTGCCCTTTCAATCTCCACTTTTCTAGAGATCAGAGAAGGATCTCTCCTTATCTCCTGATTGAAGGAGTTCCCTAGACCTATTTTTCCACAAACAACCTGTGTCGATCTAGTTTGATTTTATAAAAGACTATCAAATATATAAATTCTTTAAGTCTTTATATTGTATTCCTATGTTTTATGAAAAGAACAGGATATTGAAAATGGAGAAAATTGCTTTGCAAACTGCCTGTGAAGAAGCCTTAAAGGGGTTATTCCCTGAGCCTTGGTGGATATATTTTAAGTCTACTTTGGTGTTTAGCTCTCAGCAGCTTAGAACATTTTGCAGAAGAGGGAAGGTGGAAGTATTGTAAGAGCCATTTTGTGGGAGGTAATATCCAGAGGCATTGTCCCCACCACACACAATGAATGACTGATGTTCTCACAATTCATAACACACAACCCCATGGTGAATACCAGCAATACCACTGAGGAAGGCCTCAGTGGAATGGGGGCAGGGAGGAAAGGAAATCATGGTACCAACACACGATGCAATCATACAAAGTCTAGCTAGCAATATGGAGAGAGAGAGAGAGAGAATACAAATCAATTCCTCAAGCTGCCAATAAAACTCTTAATCTGCAATCAGTTTTTCTCTCTTTTTTTCCCTAAATTCACTTCAAAGCCAGATACCTAGAAAGAGTCTTGGCAGACATGGTGGAAACTGTGGAGTATCTTTGCTTTTCAGGGCCATGATGGGAAGGAGAAATGAGAGACAATCACTACCACAAAGGGCCATTCATCACCCTGTATCTCAACCCCTGTTCACTGCCAGCGTTCTTGTCAACACCATTTCACTCATGTCATTTCTTTCTTTTCTTTTCTTTTTTTTTTTTAAAGGTAGTGTCTCACTGTAGCTCAGGCTGACCTGTAATTCACTCTGTAGTCTCAGGATGGCCTCAAACTCATGGCAATCCTCCTACCTCTGCCTCCCAAGTGCTGGAATTAAAGGCATGTGCCACCACTCCCGGCCATTCATTTCCTTTTTAAAGAAAGACTGGGACTATTATTATTTTTCCTAAAAGAAAGATTTGAATACATTGTAAGAATTGTGAAATCTGTCACTTTATTATTAATACAGTGCTATTAGTATAAATGATAGGAAACATGATTTATTTTTCAGACTTGTACCTTAATGGTAGGATAATTTAATAGTGGATGATTCTGACTTTAAATAATGTCTTTTAGATCAACAGTCAAAGTAGGATTTTAGTAAAAGAAATACTTTCTGGAACTAATATGTAGGCATGGGATGGGATGCAATAGAACCACATGTGTCCTCTTGAGTATGTGAAGTTATTCCTGGTAATACACACAGAAATTTTCTGATTTGTTATCACTGTTATTGGTGGTGTGATAAAAAATGTTGATTAAAAATAAATTGTGTGGGCTAGAGAGATTGTTCAGTGGTTAAGATGCTTCCTGTGAAGCCTAAAGGTCCAGGTTTCATTCCTCACCTAAGCCAAATACACAAAGTATCACATGCATCTGGAGTTTGTTTGCAGTGCCTGAAGGCTCTGGTATGCCCATATGCTCAACAAATCTGCCCCTTTCTCTCTCTCAAATAAAATAAAATATAAATCATGCAAGATATAAATTTTTTAAATCGCACATTTTGAAAATCATACAAGTAGGGAACACATGTCAAGTAGGTAGTATGTCAGGGTCTTCGACTCAAGAAAACTAGAGTATTTATTACTAACTTTAGGGAACTGATACTGATAATACAGATCCTACCATTCAAATTGACCATTATTTCAGCAAACTGGTAAATGTCTATGTGAGCTCATTTCTAAGAAAAGCTTCTCAGGGGACTCAGCACTGTAGATTGGCGGGTTTCCTCTCTGTGAAGTGCAAGCTAAAAGGTAGTAAAATATGGAACATTCTACATTTATTTCCTAGTAAGTAAAGACCATTATGTTTTCATGAAGTAGGAAAGATTCCAGATGATCCCGGGGTTCCTTTATGGGAAATATTTAAATATGTTAGTTCCAGGAATTAAGTCAGAATCTTCTTCAGGATGGATTTCCAATTCTTCCTATTATTTGGTATTGATTATGTCTTCAAGTCCCTTCAACATAGTTATCACACCCCTCCCACGTGGTGAGCACACCCTATTAGGACAGTGTTCCATCTTAATAACTTGAGCAATTGATGTTGCTAACACTACAATGCTTAATGAAACCTCGTGAATTCATCAAGAAGAGAAGGAAATAAAATATGCATCTTTCTGTTCCATAAATCTATGAAACTTCAGAAAATGCTATGCACCATGCAAAGAGATAAATAGGACAGACAAATATCTAATGGCCTTCCTTACAGCCATTGCAATGGAAGTGGCTAAAAGAAGATCGATAATGCTGGGCGTGGTGGCGCACGCCTTTAATCCCAGCACTAGGGAGGCAGAGGTAGGAGGATCGCCGAGAGTTCGAGGCCACCCTGAGACTACATAGTTAATTCCAGGTCAGCCTGGACCAGAGTGAGACCCTACCTCGAAAAACCAAAAAAAAAAAAAAAAAAAAAAAAAAAAAAAAAAGAAGATCGATAAAAGAATTGATTGATCTTATAAGTAAAATAATTATGATGTGTTGGCTGAATTTACTGGGAATGGAACCAGGACAATCATATGTATCAGCGTTCACTGCATAGATAGATATAAAGTGCTTCCAGGTAGAACAAATTTGTGCAGTAGTGCTCAAAGGGACATTGGGTGTCTCAAAAGAGACTGGTGACTTGAACTTTGGCATTTAGGTGGTAAAGCTATTAACCAAATAGAAATAAAATAGAAAAGGGCAGATTTGATGAAGGTGATGACTGGAAACAGTTGGCAATAGACATGAAAAGATTTACCTATGGTTTATGAAAAGAAAGTAAATGACAAAAAACACTTAGGTGTTATGGTGATTGCTGATACCATGAGAACACTTGAGAGAATATGTGGCATGCAAAGGGAAGAGGATTTATCAAATACTGTTCTTTTGCGTTGGCAAGCAGAGGAAAGTACTTTTGGCACACATAAAGATATTGCAAAAACAAACTAAATCAGAAGATTTATGCAGTTAATATATGTCAAATGTGTCTAGAAAAAAAAAACAAAGCCATATCGTTGTTTAAACTCTCATCAAAATACAGGAACAGGTGGACATCTGTAAAATGTTTTGTGATCACAAGTGAATTAGTTTACATCAGACACAGCCACCTCTTTTATGACTTTTATGCAAATCTGAAAAACAATCTCAGGCCTGTGACATTTCATGGACTAATTTTCTTTGGGGACTCTGCTCATTTCAACTCACCTCTGTCTATTGATTGGTTAAGTTTCTAGTCCAAGCAGGATAATTACAGGAATTCATGTTTGGATTAGATGTTTCAGTGCTTATGTTTCATGGATATTATTTCAATAGGTGCTGGGCAACATGCTGTATGCAGTCAAAATTACTGCTTTGGCTGGCATTGTGTATTAATTTTTATTTTTTGAATGCCAACAAAACTGTCAGTCATCGTGCAGTTGATCACACAGTTTCCATGGCAGCCTATTAGAGATGAAAGGGAGTGAGAGGAGGGGTCTCTACTGGCATCCACTATGGACCCTTACTCCTTTATTCCAATGTTCTTGTCCTTGTGTTTCAGTGACGCTGATTTAACAAAAATTTTTTTGTAAGCCACCTCACTTTCTCTTTGGAGGTAATTCTATACAGATTAATAAATTAATTAACTGCATGGTGTTCAAGTTGATGAGAATGTTTTCTGGTTTGTGTAATGGAGCCTGTCTATATCTACTCTGGCTTTCTCACCTGTTCTCATGCACATCATATAAGACAAGTTTCTTTAGAGCTTTGTCAATCCTGAAAGTGTTGTGTAGTTCCAAAGAATTATTTTCAATATTAGAAAATAGCTAAAATATGGACACGTATAATGTTAACATGATTTAACTTTCACCTTCCCTCTTATAAAGAGGTAGTCCCCTACTATAGAGTTTAATGCTGGAGTATTACTTCTGCCCACTTGTAATCAAAACCTGGCACAGGCCCTGTCTGCTCCAATATATACTATCCATGTATGTCCTCCTTTGAAATGACATGTATTTAATTTCCTTGTTTCATATGCTTCTTCTCAGATTTACAAAGAAATAGTTAGCAAATTAGTTAATTCATGATGACATCAGTTCCTTGCTCTATTTAAATGTGGGAACACAAAGAGGAGGTCTTGCTCCTTCCCTTAGGACACAGCTTGATGGGAATGGCAGAGAATTAGGTTAGACATTTATCTAATAGGTATCAAGAATGTAAATCATATGTACAGTGGGCTGCTGGAACCACAAAGGGTAAACTGACTACACCTGAGAGAATGTTTCCCAGAGACCTAATACCTGAAAATGATTGTGAGGACTCTCTGGGTGGGAGGGAACAGAATTCTAGGTGGTAGTAGCCAAAGAAGGGGAAAAGAAGCATTTTGGTATATCTGAAAAATCGTGTATCAGAGAAACAAAAGCAAGATGTAAGTGTGACTAGAAATCTGAGGCCAGATAATGAAGTTCTTGTATGTGATGGAGAAGCCATCACGACTTGTTAATAGGGCCTAACATGATTAGATTTAAAGCCTGTATTATAGCAGTGAGTAGTTGGACTGAAGGCAAAGAGAGCACTTAGGAGGTTGTGGTAAAATTCAGGCAAGGATAAGAAATATCTTCACAATAGGAAATTTGAAAAGATATTAAGAAGTAGAATCTGCAGTATCAAGTTATTCCTTGGCTACAGTATAGAAATAAAGGGAATGTTTCTGGAGTGTTCAATTTTCTTTTGGGGGTGGAGGCTTGGTTGAACTTAGGAATGCATCATGAAAAGAGTAAGATACAAGAGACTATCCTCAGTGTGTTGAGATGAGTTCAGGTTTGGATTTTTTCAGTTTAAGTTCCTATGGGATATCTGGGTAAAACTGTTCAAAACTTATTCATGTCTGGAAGGAAAGATAGTGCATTGATATATATATATAATATTAGGGAGGCAGGAGGGAGGGGGCCTGGGGAGATGGAATTCCTGTCCTGGGACTGAGCCTCACAGAGCAGCAGGAACAGCTACAGGGAGGATGTGAGGCCATTACCTGTTTGATCACTGTGGGAAAGCTTGCACTGGCCAACTTTTTTGATCATCAGGCCTAGAAGTTGCAAGGACTAGTGTAAGAGGACTGTGAGGGGGCCAGGGCCTGAGTGAGGTCCCCCTTGCTGCCGCCTCCCTGCGCCCCTGGCCTCTCTTAATGAAACCTTGTGAATTCACCAAGAAGAGAAGGCAATAAAATATGCATCATTCTCTTCCATAAATCTATAAAACTTCAGAAAATTATATGCACTATGCAAAGAGATAAATAGGACAGGACAAATATCTAATGGCCTTCCTGTCAGGAGCCATTTGATTTTGACTTAACTTCTGTTTGACAATGGGATAAGATAAGCAGAATGTTTTGCCAAGCAGAGATCAGTTACCTGCTGAGAATATGGAAATTGAGGAGGAAGTATCCTTTGATCTAAAGGCAAAGATTTAACTGTTTTATGATGCAGTTTTTCTGAGAAATCCTGTATTTACCATTTGTTCCATTTGCATCCTTGTGCTCTGAGAAGAAGAATAAAAATGTAAACTAAATAAAGTCAGGGCCTCAGTATTGACCGACAGCCCTCCCGAGTTCATCTTTTGTCTCTCTTGTCTTTCTTTTTCCTTAATCCTCACTCACCACTCAGGTACTGTTTGAATCTGCCTGAGGGCTCCAGCACCTTCCTTACAGTCATTGCAATGGAAGTGGCTAAAAGAAGATCAATAAAAGAAATGGATTGGTTTTATGTTTGCCTGTGAAGCCAAAGGATCCCGGTTATGATTCTCCAGGACCCATTTAATTATGCATGCAGTTGGCCCTGATTTCATTTCTCTTTCTGTCTGCCTCTCTTCTATCTCTCTCTCTCTGCATGCAAATAAATAAATAAAATTTTTAAAAAAAGAAGATCAATAAAAGAATTGATTGGTTTTATAAGTAAAATAATTATGATGTGTTGGCTGATTTCATTTGGAAGGGAAGCAGGAGCATCATATGTATCAGCATTCACTGCATACATAGATATTAAGTGCTTCCAGGTAGACCAAATTTTTGCAATAGTGCTCAAAGGGACATTGGGTGTCTCAAAAGACACAGGCAACTTGACCTTTGGCATTTAGGTGGTAAAGCTATTAACCAAATAGAAATAAAATAAGGGCAGATTTGATGAAGGTGATAACTGGAAACAATTGGCAATAGACATGAAAAGATTTACCTATGGTTTATGAAAAGAAAGTAAATGACAAATAACACTTAGGTGTTATCTCATGGTGATTGCTGATACCATGAGAACACTTGAGAGAATATGTGGCATGCAAAGGGAAGAGGATTTATCAAATACTGTTCTTTTGAGGTGGCAAGCAGAGGAAAGTACTTTTGGCACACATAAAGATATTGCAAAAACAAACTAAATCGGAAGCTTTATGCAGTTAATCGATGTCAAATGTGTCTAGGAAAAAATAAATAAAGCCACGTCGTTGTTTAAACTCTCATCAAAATACAGGAACAGGTGGACATCTGTAAAATGTTTTGTGGTCACAAGTGAATTAGTTTACCTCAGAAACAGCCACTTCTTTTATGACTTCTATGCAACTCTGAAAAACAATCTCAGGCCTGTGACATTTCATGGACCAATTTTCATTGTAGACTCTGCTCATTTCAACTCACCTCTGTCTATTGATTGATTAAGTTTCTAGTCCAAGCAGGATAATTACAGGAATTCATGTTTGGATTAGATGTTTCAGTGCTTATGTTTCATGGAATATTATTTCAATAGGTTCTGGGCAACATGCTGTATGCAGTGAAAATTACTACTTTGGCTGGCATTGTGTATTTTTATTTTTTGAATGCCAACAAAACTGTCAGTCAACACTCAGTGGAACACACCATTTCTGTGGCAGTCTAATAGAGATGAAGGGGAATGAGAGGAGGGGTCAGAAACCTTGGTTTGAAACTCTGCTGGCATCCTCTATGCACCCTTACTCCTTTATTCCAATGTTCTTGTCTTTGTGTTTCAGTGACTCTGATTTAAAAAAATATTTTTTTGTAAGCCACCTCACTTTCTCTTTGGAGGTAATTCTTTTTTTTTTTTAATTAGAAAAATGTTGAATATTTATTGCAATTAAGAAAATTTTCAAATGTGCAGTTTTTTGTATTTTTTCTTCTAAATCCATATTTTTAATAACTTCACAAATTGCATCAAAAACAAGCAAACAAATTTCGAGACAAATCTCTTTAAACCACTGGCAGTCTCACGGTAAGGTACACAGGATCTTTACTAAAACAAAACAAAACAAAACAAAAAACCCCAGGGAAGCTTTCTGAAAAGGGTAGATGTTTGTTTACAATCAAGGTCCACACCTTACAGGTTTTTTCCCTTCTTGTAGCCCCATTTTATGCTATTTCCAAGTACAAAACAATGCCTCCATTAACTTATGTCCCTCCTTTCCTGCTCCAAAGCCTTAAAGCCATTTTCTTCAAACTGTTAATTGACGGGCCAGACCATCAAAGAACTGTGAAATAATTCCCAGAAGAGCAATTCAAAAGAATCCATTTTCCTATTATACTCTAGGAATTCCTGAAGTTCTTTTGTTATTTTCCTTTCACCATAAGAAAACATAATAAATTGTGAAAATTCAAAGACACCAAGCAGCAGGTACCAAGCAGAAAACACCAAGCAGCTAGTAGCACCGGCAGCCAGGTGGGAGAGAGAGAGCCTTTCTTCCCAGAGCTCCTTTTTTATCAACCAGCCCCCGTGGATTCCTAAACAAATCAAGTTGACACAAACTTAACCATCACAAGTCCACCCCTTGTCAACTTGACACCAAACCATATATCTTTACATTCTAGTTAATTTCCAAATGAAGACAGTAACAAGGTCATAATTCCACCTAACATGATATAACTATTGTACAACCGGAAACGCACAATCATCCCCACACACAAAGCAAGTTCCTTGAGGAAGGCTTAGTCTCATATAACAAGTCAAATATAAATTCAACAGTGGTTAACTAGCAATATGATCTTAATCAGTATTAATTACCTAATAGAGAAGTAGAGGAAGAACAAAACATCTTAATATTGGTATACATATGTACAAACACTCTTAACGAGGTAAGACAGGAATACTCATGGCAATTACAGACCACGTTTTTGTAACTGGTCCCGTGGCCTTAGCTGGTATTTGTTACTGCCTTCTTCTACTACCCATTCAGTATTTCCTCCACCTTCAGCAAGCACCTCAGCAGGTCTTGGTTCTTTACCTGGAGGGGTGACCCATACCTTCATTCCTGAAGGATCTGGGCCATTTATCACACTGCCTTGATTGGGTTGTTGCAGTTGTCCATTGACTTTGATAACAGGGCATGGTAACACCAAGAGATGCCCTAGAGAATCTCCAGCACTCCAGACATACTCTTCCTTACCTCCATTGTGGAGGAGCAGTCCAATTTCCCCCTGGTAATCTGGATCAATTACCCCTGCTAACACTATAACTCCTTTCTCAGCCTGTGCACTCAAGGGCATCAGGAGCCCAAAGTGGCCAGGGGGAAATCTCAGCTTCCAGTTCAATGGAATGTTCTTTGTGCCTCCTGGCAAAAGCACTCCCCCCTCTGGAACCAAGACCTCTAGGCCAGCAGAGCATAAGGTTGTGGGTACAGGAAGCAAAAATTTGGCTAATGGGTCACTTGGGGTGATGGTAAGTGGTACCATTCCCATTTCCACCCCTTGATTCCTGGACCCGTGAATCCGGGCTATAGGAGAAACAGCACCATATATAGGACGCTGATTCAGAGCATATACAGCCTGCTGGAGGACACGCCCCAGCCCTCCAAGCTATTGCCACCTAGTTGGCACTGCAGCTGTTTCTTTAAAAGGCCATTCCACCGCTCTATCAAGCCAGCTGCTTCAGGGTGGTGGGGCACATGGTAAGACCAGTGAATTCCATGATCATGAGCCCACTGCTGTACTTCCTTGGCTGTGAAGTGAGTTCCTTGGTCAGAAGCAATGCTGTGTGGAATTCCATGACGGTGGATAAGGCATTCTGTAAGCCCATGGATAGTAGTTTTGGCAGAAGCATTACGTGCAGGAAAAGCAAATGCATACCCAGAATAAGTGTCTATTCCAGTAAGGACAAAACGCTGCCCTTTCCATGATGGAAGAGGTCCAATATAGTCGACTTGCCACCAAGTTGCTGGCTGGTCGCCCCGTGGAATACTACCATATCGGGGGCTCAGAGTTGGTCTCTGCTGCTGGCAGATTTTAGCCAGGTCAGCCTTAGTTAGTGGAAGTCTGTGTTGTTGGGCCCATGCATAACCTGCATCCCTGCCACCATGGCCACTTTGTTCATGGGCCCATTGGGCAATGACAGGGGTGGCTGAGGAAAGAGGTTGACCACTGTCCACAGAACGTGTCAGCTTATCTACTTGATTATTAAAGTCCTCCTCTGATGAGGTCACCTTCTGATGAGCATTAACATGGGACACAAGTATCTTTATATCCTTTGCCCATTCAGAGAGCTCTATCCACATACATCTTCCCCAAATGTCCTTTTCACCAATTTTCCAATCATGCTCCTTCCATGTCCCGGACCATCCTGCCAAACCATTGGCCACAGCCCAGGAATCAGTGTATAACACACATCTGGCCATTTTTCTTTCCAAGCAAAATGCACAACCATGTGTACTGCCCGTAGTTCTGCCCATTGTGAAGACTTCCCTTCACCACAGTCCTTCAGAGTTGTCCCAGAAAGGGGCTGTAATGCTGCAGCTGTCCACTTCTTTGCAAGCGTGCTGAACCATCTGTAAACCATGCCCTGGTCTTCTCCTCTTCAGTCAACTGATCATAGGGCACAATGATGCCATAGGTGCATGCTTGGGGACAGAAGGCATTGAAACAGGAGTAGCAACCATAGGCATTTGGGCAACCTCCTCATGTAACTTACTTGTGCCTTCAGGGCCTGCTCGAGCCCGATCACGGATATACCACTTCCACTTGATGATGGACTGCTGCTGTGCACGTCCAACTTTATGGCCTGGTGGGTCAGATAACACCCAGCTCATAATGGGCAGTTCAGGTGCATAATAACTTGATGGACCATTGTCAAGCGTTCAGTTTCTATTAAGGCCCAATAGCAAGCCAAGAGCTGTCTCTCAAAGGGAGAATAATTGTCTGCAGATGATGGCAGGGCCTTGCTCCAGAATCCCAAGGGCCTGGTGTGATTCACCTATGGGGGCCTGCCAAAGGCTCCAAACAGCATCCCTATCTGCCACTGACACCTCAAGTATCATTGGATCTGCTGGATCATATGGCCCAAGTGGCAGAGCCGCCTGCACAGCAGCCTGGACCTGTTGAAGAGCCTTCTCTTGTTCTGGGCCCCACTGAAAACTAGTAGCTTTCCGAGTCACTTGGTATATGGGACGGAGTAACACACCCAAGTGAAGAATGTGCTGTCTCCAAAATCCAAATAGGCCCACTAGACGTTGTGCTTCCTTCTTTAGTGGTAGGAGGGGCCAGGTGCAACAACTTATCCTTCACCTTAGAAGGAATGTCCCTGCATGCCCCACACCACTGAACTCCTAGAAATTTCACGGAGGTGGAAGGTCCTTGAATTTTGGATGGATTTATTTCCCATCCCCTCATGCGCATATGCTGTACCAGCAACTCCAGAGTGGCTGCCACCTCCTGCTCATTCAATCCAATCAGCATAATGTCATCGATATAATGGACCAATGTGACACCTTGTGGAAGGCACAGACGATCAAGATCCCTGCGAACTAAGCTATGACACAGGGCTGGAGAGTTAATATAACCTTGAGGTAACACAGTAAATGTGTACTGCTGACCTTGCCAGCTGAAGGCAAATTGCCTCTGGTGGTCCTTATGGACAGGTATCAATAGCTGCATACCAGGTACCAGGAGATGTGTTAATCTGCTCAAGTAAAGAAACCACATCTGGTACAGCAGCTGCAATTGGAGTCACCACCTGATTAAGTTTCCGATAATCCACTGTCATTCTCCAAGATCCGTCTGTCTTCTGAACAGGCCAAATAGGGGAGTTAAAGGGGCATGTGGTGGGAACCACCACCCCTGCATCCTTCAAGTCCTTTATAGTGGCATTAATCTCTGCAATTCCTCCAGGGATGCGATACTGTTTCTGGTTCACTATTTTCCTTGGTAGAGGGAGCTCCAATGGCTTCCATTTGGCCTTTCCAACCATAATGGCTCTCACCCCACAAGTCAAAGAACCAATGTGGGGGTTTTGCCAGCTCCTAAGTATATCTATCCCAATTATGCATTCTGGGACTGGGGAAATAACCACAGGATGAGTTCGGGGACCCACTGGACCTACTGTCAGTCTAACATTTGCCAAAACTCCATTGATCACCTGACCTCCATAAGCACCTACTTTAACTGGAGGGCCACGATGCCAGTTAGGGTCTCCTGGAATCAATGTCAATTCAGAGCCAGTGTCCAGTAAGCCCTGAAAAGTCTGATTATTTCCTTTTCCCCAGTGTACAGTTACCCTAGCAAAAGGCCGTATGTCCCTCTGAGGAAGGATAGGACTAAGCTTAATATTGAAACTTTTGGGGATTATGGGAGGGTCCTTCCTCAAAGGGACCCGGCCACCCCTTCAATCAAGGGGTTCAGGATCTGTAAACTGGCTCAAGTCTGGAAACTGGTTAAGAGGCCTTGATTCTCTGTTGCTATAATTCAAAGTGGCCTTTGGATTCTTTGCTCTGGAACTTTTCTGCTTATACAGATCAAGCAGGAACTTAGTAGGCTTTTTATCTATTTCACTTCTGGGAACACCATGATTAAGCAGCCAGTACCAAAGGTCTACACGAGTCATACTGTTACGAGCATTGTGCGCTGTCCATTACGGTAAACACGCCCACCTTGCCTTTGGCGATTCAGTGCTGATACTTGGCCCTTGTTACCCGGAGAGCCAGTTAGACCCATTGAATCTAAGTCACCTAATGCAGCAACTGCAACTGTGATGTCTTCTTTACATAAAAACCAATGATTGGGGACTTTAAGTGTGCTGGTGCTCCCCTCACAAATCTGTTTCTTATAGTCTTAGTGAAGGGCACATCTTCTGCACACTCCCATTGCGGGCTTAAAGATGAGTTTACATGGTAAATCCACTCCAGCATTCCAAGTTCTCTGAGCCTTTTAATCCCTTCATCAACATTAAGCCAAGGGATATCAGGCAGCTCAAGCTCATTCACAGTAGGCCATCTTTGGATCCATACTTCAGCCAACCAATCAAATAAACTCTTGGCACCTCTTCCAACTGCATGAGCTGCAGTGTTAAATCTAAAATCTCTGGTTAGTGGGCCCATTTCAATAAATTCAGCTTGATCTAATTTTATATTCCTTCCTCCATCATCCCACACCCTTAAAATCCAATATTCCCCATGCTTCTGCCTGTACAAGAAAGCTCCTGAAGTTCTTTAGGGGTGTATCTCACTTCCTCTTGAGTCACGCTTTCTAACTCCCTTTAGGGGCATGCCTAGCCTTTTGCCTAGTTATAGGCCTTGAGGCAAAGATGGGTGGGCTCTGAGAAGCATCAGCACATCCTGCAGGGAGGGTCATTACTGCTTCCTCAGACAAAGAAGGAGTGATTCCCTCAGGGGTGGGGTGCACCTGCAGCTAAAGGAGAGGAAGCCACATTCTCATGCAAAACAACTTCTTCAGAATCTGAGAGTTCAATGTCCCCAGATTCTTCAGGGTCTTCCCATACATCCCCATCCCAAGTCATGGGATCCCACTCTTTTCCAACCATCACTTTAACTTCTGATAGTTTGTGAGGCTGGGAATTGAGCTTACGCTGCAAGTTAGCCAATCTTACAATGAGAGCTTGAGTTTGGTTTTCTGCAATTGAGCCCTGTTCTGACTAGACAGGAGATTTTCCTCCAGGGCACCCTTAGAAACCTTCAGATCATGTATGTGGGTCTTAAGCTTGGAATTTTCCTTTTGGAGCTTCTGCTTTTCCCTCAACAGTTTATCTAGAGATGCCAGAAGAAACCATCCAGCATCATCATTCATCTTACTTTTCCACAAATATTCAAAAGTTCTAGATACAGAGTCACTAAATTCCTTGCTCCTCACAAGATATGACTCAGAATCACTAAATACATCTATCTCACGGAGTTGTTAAATAGTTCACACCATGGATTATTAGTGCCCTCCTTATTACCACTTAAAGTGCTCTCCTTATTACCAGCAGAGCCTTTAGTGGTACTAGATGGAGAACCAACTCCACAGAGCACCAAGCCTACTAGGAAACCCATCCTTACAATTCTGTTTCTCTAGAACCACTCCTGGTACCACAATCTGTATTAGTCAGGGTTCTCTAGAGGAACAGAATGGACAGAATGAATTGTATTAAAAGGAAATTTATTGGATTAGTTTACACAGTCCAGCAATAGCAGGTTGCAGGTCCGAGAGTCAAGAAACCCGGTAGCTGTTCAGTGCACGAGGCTGGAGGCCTCAGCAGTCCCAATCCGGCACTGAAGGCCTGGAGGCTTCCTGGAGAGACGCCGCTCTTCAGTCCACCCTGGTCTTCAGTCCACACTGGAGGGCAGCAACACCAAGCAGCAGGTACCAAGCAGAAAACACCAAGCAGCTAGTAGCACTGGCAGCCAGGTGGGAGAGAGAGAGCCTTTCTTCCCAGAGCTCCTTTTTATCAACCAGCCCCCTCCTCCAAGAGGGGCCGCCCACTCTGGGCCGCCCACTCTGGGGGAAGGTTTACCCCTGAGGGAAGGATTCTTCCTTTAGTTAATCCTTCCTAGAGGCAGCCTCAGAAACACACTTATGAGGAATGTCTGTGGATTCCTAAACAAATCAAGTTGACACAAACTTAACCATCACACCCACCAATAAAGCTGTTGTTTTAGGTTAAATTGGAAGGCATACACTGAGCGTTACATTTTAAAGTTTGTTTATTTCAAACTGTACTTTAAAAAAATGTCTGTATGGATTCTCTTTTTCTTAGCTTACTCTTTGTAGGTTGTTAAAAATCTGGAGCCCTGTGCCTTTGTAGAGACTTGATTATACTTATTTGAAAACACTAAGACTAAAGATATGTTATCAAACAGAACACAAATCAACTGTGTAAAATGTACAATGATGATGAAATAATAAAGCTGTGGACATCCAAAAATGAATTCCTGAGAAGCAGACCTCATCCCAGTCTGGAGCAATCTTATACTGAGCAGCTCCATTTGGCAAGGAAAACCGGAAACCTTTTTACATATTGTACTAGTTGGGCTTCGCTACTTTTCTGCCAAACTCCAAAAAGTGGGCTTTTCAAATAGTTATTCTAGTCATCTCAGTATTACTGACTACTAGGTGGACAGGTCCACTCGTCATAAATGTGTAATGAACTACGGAAGCAGAACCTGGACATGGTTTAGAGATTACATGCCTGACTTTCCTTAATCAGCATATGCCCAATTACTCTTATGCTTTGACACCTGTAGATTTCAAGTTTACATACCTAGGATTTGTTCAAAATGAGTGAGTTAAATTTTCTAGGTATAAAATGCAATAGCAATTTAATTATAAATTATGCACTCGTCTTTCCATCATCCCCCAGACTTCAGATTACTCAAGTGCTTTTCTGTTCAATATTTTTGCTGAACAGATGAAACAAATTTTTAAGTTTCATTTTGTTATCTCCATTTAAGTCAACTAGTCTCATTTTGTCATCTTACAGACACAGAAACGAAGACCCTGAAAAGTTTAATGAAATCAAACCAGCTATTCTACTATCTTTAACCATTCTGTTAGTTTGACAAACTCTTACACACATTTATTTACAAGAACTACACCACCCCATATAAACAGCTGTTAAAAAGCAATGTCTTTTATGAGGTAAATACAACAAATGTTAATGTAAACTATTATTAGAAAGTATTAGCCCTTTTTGGTTACTATTGATATTATAAGTACAATGTTGGATCTTGTTCTTAAGGGTTATACCACCAAGGATATTTATCTGATCACTGCACTGAAATCTATTGTGCCAAATACTATCTTATATTTAATCAATATATTTAATCTAAATTCTTTTACATATGTTTAGACTTTCCTAAACTAAGAAATATGCACAGAATAGGGTATTATCACTATATAAGCAGCTGGCAGCTTTAAAATGAGTCACTTCCATACAGGATAGGAAACCTATTTTAGGAGTGATAGAAAAGTGTTCAAAGTAATAAAAATCCCAACAAAAATCAGTAGGCAAAATTGATTAGTGTGTAAACTAAGGTGTATAAGAAAGGATAAGCTTAGAGAATCAGAAGATGTGAGTTAAAGTTTTCACTTCATTCCTTGCTATTTAATTTGGGAGTAATTCAATAACCCTCTGGATTTCAGTTTTGTCATCTACTAAGAGCTAACATTTGCACTATTTACCTCATTAGAATGTTGAAGACAGCATACATCAAATACATGAGAGGGTGTTGTAGATGGAAGAGTACACTACAAATATTACTACTTCATTAGCTGTTAAAATGCAGAACTACAGAAAACTATAAATAATTCTATTGGCATGCTCATTAGAACAAACTCAATTCAAACCATGCACACATTTTCAACTTTCAATGGCAATATTAAAAAATTATACAAAGATATACAAAAGAAACTTGCTGGGAGAAAGTACTAAGGTACATACATTTGGGAGACTTGAGACTTTAAAATGAGTCTGAATGATTGACACCATAAAGAGGTATTTAGTCCTTAAGTGGAGAAAGCTGCTACTCACCTAAGAAAAACAAGCACATGGAATAAAATTCTTATCACTTTTGACTTTTTTTGTAAAGCAGACTTTGAACAAATAACTATATTAATTTCCCAGTAATGTAACATATACTAAGAGATGAAAGAGAATGTCTACATCTAATTCACATCTGATGTGAACTTGCATGAATGCTAAACATAAAACTCAGATTTTTTTTTTTAACTCTACAGACACCTGAAAGTTGCAAAAACCCTTCATGCTCATTTTATATTCACACATAATGAAAATACAGAGGAAACTTCAAATATGTATGTTTATACAGATAATTATGTAGTTGCCTTATACTGAACACATGCTACTTTGGCCTTGTTTATAGAACTAAGTTAATCCCTTAGTACCTTTCTCTTCAAATATGTGCCTATGATGGTAGTTTTCTCATACCCCACCCAAAAAGAAAGAAAAAAATAATCAAAACAAATGAAGATGCAAAGGAAGAGATAAATGAGATATAATTCACTAAGTATAAAAATATGTTGTTTCAAAGTCAGAATAATTTAATAACTCTTTGTTATTTCATATGTATCTGGAAATGGGACAGATACAAGTCCTGATCCCGTCACAAGAGGTAGAATTCCAGCATTTGGCACAACATTCCAAGACAGGGTCAAAGTGACATTCCTGTTTCCCTTGAGACCATTTCCATCATCAAAGAAAAAATATTTTGTTTTCATATCTTTCAACAGCAGCTTCGGATTATCACCTTTCAGAACAATCTTGTCCCAAAGGACAACTTGGTTCAGAGCATTATTTTTTGTTGAATATTCTGCTGATAAATAAAGAAATAACTGTTTAACATTCCAATCAAATATGTTTTCTAGATCAGCAGTTATATCAAATGTAATGAATGCCAGATCACTTCTTTCTCTAGGTCCAGTGAAGTCTTCAACATTCTTTAGCATGATCCGCGAGACGTGCAGCAGCACTGGGATGCTCCTGTCTTTGAAGGCGGTGGTGATGAAGCAGCTGAAGGTGAGCGCCACCATCAAGCTCAGCGACAAGGCAAAGGAGGAGTTCCACCGCGACAACACCTTATTCATTGAGACCTTGTCTCCAGAGCTGCATGTCCACTCACAGGAACCCCAGCTCCACAGCCCCATGAGTCCTCTGCGGTGCGCACCTGGAGGTAATTCTATACAGATTAATAAATTAATTAATTGCATGGTGTTAAGCAAGTTGATGAGAATGTTTTCTGGTTTGTGTAATGGAGCCTGTTGATATCTACTCTGGCTCTCTCACCTGTTCTCATGCACATCATATAAGACAATGAAGACATGAAGAGATGGAACAAGAGCTGAGAAGTATGGTATCATAATAGACAGAAGGAAGTTAAGTACATATAATAAACATTTCAGAAGAGAGGAGTATAAAATGTGGGACCGATTCTATTGGTGGCTTCTTTCATGCTATTCCTTCTTCTCAAGCTACCCCAGTAGTATATTGTGACCTAAAATGTCACCACTACAGGCGCTGTCTATTATAACATTAACTGTTGGTAAATGAAGCTAATTTTGGCAGGGGGTTTAAGGTTGATCATTTCCTATTAATCTGGCACTGATGAGAGCATGTGATTAACAAGTCATTTTATTGGAAAGTAGTTCTCCAAGGATGAGAAAAAGGAAGGAGCTTTTGCAAAGAAAAAGAAGAATTTAGAATGACGAATAATTTGACAGGCCTCCTTAAGATGCTTTAGGGAAAGTACTTGAGCAGATGGTGAGAGAACGAGAGGAGAATGTAAGAAAAAGAACATGAGAAGTCTCCTTGTCTCCTCAACATCCCCTAATTCCTTTTCAAGTCTGCCCCTTTCTTGAATCAAAACTTTGCCCTTCTTTAGTTTAGTTTTTTTTTTTTTTTTTAATTCTAGATCAGGGTTCCACAATGAGTTGGAATACAAGGACCCTTGGTAGAAGGCCCAAGTGAACATGGGCTTACTTGAACATCTGACCCTGTTCCAAGCTTCTTGTGACCCTTCTTTCAATGAGATTGTATCTTTTCCTGGTTCCTGGAAATTAACCAATTGCACATTGTGAGCTGGGAAACACCTCCTTCCTCAGAATCACTATACATCCGTCATTCATCAGTGACTCTCAGTGGATGTTGATTAAGCATAGACTGTATGACAAGTTCTATACCGAGTGATGGGACTGTAGTGATGAACAAGGCCAGTTAAACTGTCACAGTATTCCAGACAAAGCAGGAGTTTTCACCCCTATTAATCTTTGCTTTTGGGAAAGCTGAATTTGCAAAGGCAGGGGATTTCAGAACTCTTGGCATCATTCTGTAAATCTCCACCTAGCCTTGCAGACAGGCATCTATACTTCTGATGAAGCACTTCAAGACTGGGGAGAAGGGACAGAGGAGGCAGCAGTGGCATCTCTGTGAAGGGACAACATGGGAAGTCTCACATGGTTCAAGCCTGAGAGTTTCTTTGTTGCTGAGACTGAAATTGTTGGGAGGTCAGGCTGGTGGAAAGGACCCTAGGGGGATTTGGGGGATGGGGTGGGTGGGGCAGCCTGCTGGAGACAATGGGTAGCTGGGCTCCCAGAAGGAGGGAAGGAGGGGACTGACCTTTGGCAGGAGTCCTTCAGGCTCTTCAGGAGGGAGGAGGGAGTGGGCCTGTGGACATGGAATTCCCATCCTGGTATTGCTCTGTGCCCAGAGGAACAGCAACAGCAACAGCAGCAGCAACAATGAGGATGTGAGGCCACCTGTTTGATCACTGCCAGAAAGCTGGCACGGGCCAACTTTTGCTATCATCAGGCCTAGAAGTTGTAAGAACTAGTGAAAGAGTACTGGGAGGGGGCCATGGCTGGAGCAAGCTCCTCCGCGCTGCCCCCCCCGACTGTGCAGTGACCTCTCTCCCGAGGGACCGCCCCGTGCCTCCTCTCCTTCCCCCACCTCCCTCCTCTGGCACTCTCCGCAATACACAGGGCGAGTGATGCCATGCAACTCCAACAGGAGCCACTTGGACTTGCACAGTGTCCTCGGGGCTCAGGCCCCAAGTGAGTGTAGCCTGTGATCCCTGACCAGGGCTGTGGCTTTGGCTCGGACCCAGACTGCCAGCCACCCGTGGGTGCCAGACCGCTGCCAGAGGAGCTCCCGTGGCTGTGCTGAGCTCCTCCTCAGGGGAAACAGGAGCGCTCAGAAGCCCGGGCACAGCGCAGGCTAAGGAGAGCCCAGGCAGGGAAGGCGCCAGCCAGAGGCAGTGCAGCGGAGGAGCCTGAGGCGAACCCACTGAGGGGCCCCAAAAGAAGGGGTGGTGTGGGCGTCGTGGCCATGGCAGCAGCTGTCCCCGGTCCTCTGTCAGAAGAGACAAGCCCACGAGCGTGAGAAATCCAATGCCTGCCAGTGTGTCCACAGCCCAAGCAAAGGCAAGACCAGCTGCGACAAAAACAAGTTAAATGTCTTTTCAAAGTCCAACTCTTTGGCTCCAAGAAGAGGCCCAGAAGGAGATGAGGTGGGAAGGGGCTTTTGCCCTTTGACATTTCCCCCCTTAGATTGGAGGATGGTGGAGGGGTTGGGGCGGCCATGTAAGGGGAGTTTGAAGCCCAGCTTGTGCGGAGCAGGCCACCTAGCTGGTGTGCATGCAAAGGCGATGGCTTTCTTGCCTCTGTCACTGTAATGGGCTTACTGCAGTGCAACTACCTTGGGGCAGGCGCAGAGACCCAAAGCATATCCTGTCCTGGATGTATCCCCTGAGATTCAGACATGTAGTGTGTGTGTGTGTGTGTGTGTGTGTGTGTGTGTGTGTGTGTGTGTGTGTGTGCTGCACACTCCCCGGCCTTTGGGAAGGCGTGACTGGGCATACTGTCAAGTGTGCACCTTGGAAGTTGCCAGAGGGGAGCTGAGCAGATGTCATTGCCACTCTCTGTGTTTGGTCCTATGAAGGCAGGCCAGCTTATTCTCAGTGAACCTGAAGCTGTCTGCTACACCCCCATCGTTGCCTGAGGGGAAAAATGGAGGAAAATAGATCTGAGCACTAAAGACTACTTTCAGAACTACATAGCTAGAGATAGCTAAGTCATAGACAAGGCTTTTGATATTAAGGAAGGAGGGAGGAGTTTTACTTGTTTTAAGAATGCTTCCTAGGCTAAGAAGAGGAAGTCATCTTCCATGATTCTTCCAAAGCTCTTGGTTCCTAAGATTAAAGACCCTCTATGTCAGATGAGTCTTCTGTTTTTGCAAACTCCTGTATTACTGTGTTGATATTAAAATTTCATAACGAATCCCAGTTGCCCTTTCATGCATATGATTCTATATTTTATTTTTATTTATTTATTGACTTGAGAGAGGAAGAGAGAGAAATAGGCAGATAGAGTGAAAGAAAGAGAATGGGCGTGCCAGGGCCTCCAGCCTCTGCATATGAATTCCAGGTGCATGCACCACCTTGTGCACCTGGTTTATGTGGGTCCTGGGGAATTGAACCTGGGCACTTTGGCTTTGCAGGCAAGGGCCTTCACTGCTAAGCCATCTCATCTCTCCACCTCTATGCATGCATTCTATTTAAAACAACAATCCAAATGAAGGAATATATTTTACCGGAATTAAATAATCAACATTAATACATAGTGATTAATAATAAAACATTCCTCAAATTACATTACGAAGTGATGTTTGGGGAAGGCATTAATGGAAGTATATTGCTCTGTTTTCTTGGGAACAATGGACACTATGAAAGGGAAGTTTATGGTAAGCTACCAATGAGCCCCACCTGGTCAAGTTTTGCCCTGTCAACTTTTAATGTCTAGTTCCAAATACAAAAAATATATATGTATTTTGATCTGGTGATCATATATCTTTCCTGGAAAGGAAAAGTATAAAAAGAATTGAGGGTTCATTGTGCTGTGTGTCTTACTAAGTATGCTATGCTAAACACATCAAGATCACACTGTATGTAATCATTTTAGGAGATATACAACACACACATGTACACACCAAAACCTAGGCTCCATTTGTTATTATGGATCTTTAAATATAGGTCTAATTATTCCATTCCTACCTATGCATAGCTTCTGCCTTTCGTTGCCTTATAACTCCCACTGAAAATGCATGACATTTCTGTGTAGTAATGACATCGGAAAACTATTAAAGAACATAGCCTGATGATGATAATCTTTGTTTAGTCAGAGTAATGCACAGAATGGTAAGTCAATCGAAGGTACATATTACCATAACTCGATTCACGCACATGGAAATTATCTCAAAAGAAATAGCAGATTAGTGGTGCTTGACTCCAGGCTTGATGTTAAGAGAGAGGGGAAGTTGAGGGGCTAACTTCACTTCCCCTTTTGGGGTATGTATACAGAAACCATCACAAAAACAGAACGCTTAATGATTAATCTATCAATATGAAAGTATAGCCATTCAAATTTATATATATTTACTCCCTCAAGCCAAACAAGTTTTGGCATTCATTTTAACTCATCAATTAAATGAGTGGAGTAGGATTATAGGTGGTATTTTTCAACTGTCACTCATTTGTATAGCAGTTCATTAATCTGTATTACTTATATTACACTTTTATTTTTTTCAATTTTTCTTTTTATTGGACTTTCTCATTGAATTCAATATAATTGTTTTTCTATTATTTTAACTTGAAATGGTAAGCAAGAACATGATAAGAAATGATTTCATAGTTTCCCAAATATATCTATTTCTAAAAACATGTTTGATGTTGTACATTTAAGCTTATGTTACCTAGATTTATTATACTAGTGTCAGTCCAATAAAACTTCATAATGTGCAAATTAGAACTTATAATTCATTCATTCATTCATTCATTCATTCATTCATTCATTTATTTTGGTTTTTCCAGGTAGGGTCTCACACTAGTTCAGCTGACCTGGAATTCACTCTGTAGTCTCAGGGTGGCCTTGAACTCACAGTGATCCTCCTACCTCTGCCTCCTGAGTGCTAGGATTAAAGGCAAGCACCACCATGGCCAGCTAAATTATTTATTTTTTTGAAAAGAAAACAAATGATACTCATTTCATAGTGATGGTTTATTGTATCTGCTTTGGGTAAAATGAAGGCTATTTTAAATGGATAAGTTTCCCGTTCTCTTCAAATCACTTATATATGTCAATTCTCTAATTTTCTTTAAAATAATATTTTTATTAATTACCCTGTTAGAGAAATAACTCTAGCCGGGCGTGGTGGCGCATGCCTTTAATCCCAGCACTTGGGAGGCAGAGGTAGGAGGATAGCCATGAGTTTGAGGCCACCCTGAGACTACATAGTGAATTCCAGGTCAGCCTGAGCTAGAGTGAGACCCTACCTCGAAAAACCAAAAATAAATAAATAAATAAATAACTCTATCTTAAGTGATGAAGAAGTGTGGCTATAGAGTAGAATACAGCAAACACTACATGCCAACTAGGTGCACAGCTCTGAGAAAATGGTCTTTTTGATATAGAAAGCATCTGTTTTTCAGTAGACACAAAGAGAATAAGTAATAAGGATATGCATTCATTAACTTCAAAAGTATGATTGAAATTGAAGAATTTTTTAGTATTTATTAAATATGCTTTAAAAACCGAAATGCAAGTAATTGCTTTCTCCCTGAAATTTTTTTCATCCTGCTCTTCAATCTGTGAAGAAATAGTCCAGAATTAGAGAAACCAAAGCTATGGTGACCAAGGTGGTACATGTTTGTAATGCTAGCACTACAGAGGATGACGCAGGGAGACTGCCCACAGTTCAGCAAGGCCAGTGTGAGCTACATAGCACGTATCACACCAGTCAAAGAAAGAAGCAAGACCTTGTCTCAAAATAAAACAGATAAACTAAAACAACAAAGCATGCAGAAAGATACTGGTTTTCTCTAAGTTTTTCTCTGATATAACTTATTCACTATTTTTATCTATAAGACTAACCTCTTGACACAGATTGGACAGGTTTTATGAAATACTGATTCTATCTTGAATGTTTGAAACAAATATTGGACTAATATGGATGACCAGCCATATCACATTTAGTGCTCTCTTCTAGGTTATAGGGATTTTTGTTTGTTTGTTTGTTTGTTTGTTTGTTTGTTTGTTTTGCATGTGTGTTTTTGAATCAGGCTTCACAGAAATTTGGAGTTCATAAGGAAAAATACATGTTCTGCTACTTAATTCATACCATTATTCAGGAGTAGATAAGACCATATATAGATGGCTGATGTTTTTTGCTTTTCTTCCTCCTACCTCTTTCAAGCTGCTGGAATTTAAGAATTTTATTTTTTATTAAAATGAAATTCAGAGAGTGGTTAGAAATGAAGGCAAAAAAAAAAAAAAAAGAAAAATCTCAATCTCCCTTCACTTTCTCCCTCTGCTTCATTATCTTAAGTGTTCTGTTAAAAGTTGCTTTAAGATAACTGAGAAGAGGGCCAGGCATGATGGTGTGCACCTTTAATCCCAGTACTCAGGAGGCAGAGGTAGGAGGATTGCCATGAGTTTGATGGCACCCTGAGCATGCATAGTGATTTCCAGGTCAGCCTGGGCTAGATCGAGATCCTACCTTGGGAAAAAAAAAAGTAAGAAGAGCTGGAGAAGGCTCAGTGGTTAAGGGCCTCGCATGTAAAGCCTGTTGGCCTAAGTTTGGTTCCCCAATACCCAGGTAAAGCCAAATGCACATAATGACACATATATGTGAAGTTTATTTGTAGAGTGAGAGACCCTGGGATGCCCATGGACGGACGCACTCTTTCTCTTTCTCTCTACTCACAAATAATTTTTAAAATATTCCAAAATGACAACAAAGAAGGTTTAGAATATTGTAAAATAATGAAGTTCTAGAAATAATTCTGAATTTCATTTATCATTATTTTTCATTAGATATTACTATAACCAAACCTGGTTTCAGATCTACATTTGTTTTACAGTTGTCAAGTAATGCATATTAATATGACCTTTAAACCAAACCATAAAGAAAAAATTAGTTTTAAGCTTTCAGATTTTTTAAATGATGGGTTTATATAATGGGATTGTGATTGATTACTTCTCAAAAACAATTATCATGTTTCATTGTACAGTTTTCTATCAATCTACGAATGTTTTGAGCATCTGCTGTGAGCAAGGCATCTTCAAAAATATGACTTATACACGACATACTCAAGATATTACACTTATTTCCTGTACATTGCATTGTCAGATATAGCACAGAATCCTGGCTTGAAATATGTGTAATTAGTTTCCTTTATCTCACATAACAAAAGGACACAGCTTTTACCAGGACAAGTATTGAATAAAGCGCCACCAGTGGCTTGTGGTGGGAACACTTGTACTTTGAACCATACAGTATGTCCTAGCTCCTCTTTGGTAAGTGCCTTGATTTTAAGGGAAAGATACACTGTAGGCTCAGCAAGGAGTACTTCCTTCCTCATTAATATTTTTCATCCGTGTTATCCTATCCTATCTACTGCAAAGAATATACATGCATGGAAATGAATGATCCCATTTTTTTTTTCTATGTAGGGTCTCACTCTGGTCCAGGCTGACATGGTATTCACTCTGTAATTTCAGGGTGGTGTCAAACTCAAATTGATCCTCCTCCCTTTGCCTCCCCAGTGCTGGGATTAAAGGCATGCACTACCACACCCAGCTGAGAATATGACTTTTTATTACAAGGTCTAGATATGTTTGGAGGGGGGTAGATTGGAAATTATACAGATTATTTAAATGAAGATATTGGACTAATAATGTCACTTCTAAGAGTATAGGAATCACTTCCCAACTGACAGATATATTTCACCTTGGATGTGTAAATTTGGTCAAATACCTAGGGAAGCAGTTTAAAAGCTTAGTTTTTGACTGGAGAGATGGCTTAGTGGTTAACGGAATTGCCTACAAAGCCAAAGGTCTGAGGATCTATTCCCTAGTACTCGTGGAAGCCAGACGCACGAGGTCCCACATGCACTTGGAGTTCGTTTGCTGCAGCTGAAGCCCCTGACATGCCCTCTCTCTCTCTCTCTCTCTCTCTCTCTCTCTCTGTCTCAAATAAATAAACTTAAGAAAAAAATTCATTTAAAATAGCTTAGTTTTATAAAGGATGATGCTATTTAATGTGCAAAACAATTCCTGGTGGCAGATCACCCAAGAAGCATCAATATTCCTCATTCTGATTCTATAAACTAGGGTACTGAGTCTAGAGTCTTCCATTGTACCTGGAGTCTTTGAGAATATGTACTTATAGCCCCAGTTACATGACTGTAATGGAAACCATGAGTCAAGTATAATAGAAGGTAGAATGAGGCTTTAGTTTTTATGTGGCTACTTGTCTATATATATACTTGTGCAGTCCATACTACCTTTAGGAAGCCAGATACTCCCGTGGAACACATTGGAAAACTATGAAATCAAGAAGTGTAACCTTTTCACTTTCTATGATTTTCAGCTCTGTTTAATCTCATCCCTGGGGGTCTTTGAGTGGTGGCTAGTCAAGGAGTTCAAACCAAGCTGTATTTGGCAGTGAACAGTGAGGGACACTTGTACAACTTGGTAAGTCTTTGTTTGCATGCTTTCACTATCCTGGTTTTCATCTGCTACAAAATAAAATGTGCTGTCTGTGTTTTTGGTTCAGATTTTGGTGAGGAGATGAACCTTGGTTTGTATGGAAATAGATTGGTTTGGAAAGGCAAGATTAATTAATCATTGGAAGTTAACATGTCTAATATAAAATCAAAAATTCACTGAAAAGTTTTCATACAGTGACTTTGGGTTATACATATCATAAAATGGTCTTCTGGCTTTGTGGTTGAAGGAAAACAAAGCTATTTCTTACCTATATAAACAAATATTTTCCACCTTTATCCCGAAAAAAACTAATGACATCTCTGTCTCTCTCAAATCAGCTCTAAGACACAAAGACAAGTACTAGAAGTGCTTTTAGGGATTTGTTGCTCATCTGTTCAATTAGCACAGTTGCTATCTGTCTCTACTTATTTTCAATTTTTCAAATTATTTTAATTGTAAAAAATTATGGAATACAGTGTCATAATTCAGTGAGTGTACAGTGTGTAATGATCAAATCTGACTTTGTAAATAATTTTTGATTAATATAACCATTTCTCGTGTACTTCATGCTATTTCAGACACTTATACAATATTCACTAATTGTATCAGGATAATCAATATTTCTTGTCTTTAACACCGTGTCTTGGCACTTTCAAGCTCCTATTAATTCATGATATATCCACACTACCTTTTTTTCAAGAACAAGGTAACCTATGTCTTCATAAAAACTCCTAGGAACATTTGATCAGGTGGATTTATTAACAATATAGGCCACAATTGAGTAAATAACATGGGGCCAAATTAATCATTTTTAAGCATATTGACATTTAATTATAAGCATAGTGGTAAAGATTTTATTCATTTTTTTTTTTGAGGTAGGGTCTTGCTATAGCCCAGGCTGACTTGAAATTCACTATTTAGTCTCAAACTGGCCTCCAACTCACAGCAATCCTCCTACCTCTTTGTGAGTAAAGGTGTACACCACCATGTTCAAAGATTTTATTTATTTATTTTTTAATGTTGACTGATTACTTGCAAGTGTATAACATTGTAAGGCCTGGCTGTCTAGATAGCACTGCTCAGTAGAGCTTTCCACAATCATGGTGATATTCTATATTTACAGTTCCCAGCGATTTTTGGTTTGTTTGTTTTGTTTTTCAAGGTATGATCTCCCTCTAGCCCAGCCTGACCTGGAATTCACTATGTATTCTGAGGGTGGCCTCAAACTTGCTGCAATCTTCATACCTCTGCCTGTAGAGTGCAGGGATTAAAGGTGTGTGCCACCATGCCCAGTTCAAGATTTTGTTTTCATAAGTAGATCTAGTTTGATTTTATAAAAGACTGTCAAATATATAAAAATATATAGAAAATTGCTTTGCAAACTGCCTATGAAGTAGCCTTAAATGGGTTATTCTCTGTGCCTTGGTGGGGTGTATTTTAAGTCTACTTTAGTGTTTATCTCTCAGCGGCTTAGAAAATTTTGCAGAAGAGGGAGGGTGGAAGGATTGTAAGAGCCACTTTGTGGGAGGTAGTATCTGGCGGCATTGTCCCCACCACACACAATGAATGACTGCTGTTCTCACAACTCATAACACACAACCCCATGGTGAACACAAGCAATACCACTGAGGAAGGCCTCAGTGGAATGGGGCAGGGAGGAAAGGAAATCATGGTACCAACACATGATGGAACCATACAAAGTATCTAGCTAGCTACACACACACACACACACACACACACACACACACACACACACACACAAAGAAAGAGAGCGAGAGAAAGAGCATAGAAATGAATTCCTCAAGCTGCCAATAAACTCTTAATCTGCAATCAGTTTTTCTCTCTCATTTTCCTTAAATTTACTTCAAAGCCAGATACCTAGAAAGAGTCTTGGCAGACATGGTGGAAACTGTGGAGTATCTTTGCTTTTCAAGGCCATGATGGGAAGGATAAATGATAGACATCACTACCACAAAGGGCTTTCATCACCCTGTATCTCAAACCCTGTTCACTGCCAGCATTCTTGTCAACACCATTGCATTCATGTCATATCTTTTTAAAATTTTTATTATTATTGTTGTTATTATTATTATTATTGGTTTTCCAAGGCAGTGTCTCACTCTGGCCCAGGCTGACCTGGAATTCATTATGTAGTCTCAGGCAGTCCTCATACCTCTGCCTCCCCAGTGCTGGGATTAAAGGGATATGCCACCACGCCCGGCTATTCCTTCCTCCCTCCCTCCCTCCCTCCCTTTCTTTCTTTCTTTCTTTCTTTCTTTCTTTCTTTCTTTCCTTTCTCCCCTTTCTTTTCTTTCTTTCTTTTTTCTTTCATTTTCTGTCCCTCTCCTTCCCCTTCCTTCCTTCCTTCCTTCCTTCCTTCCTTCCTTCCTTCCTTCCTTCCTTCCTTCCTTCCTTCCTGCCTTCCTTCCCTTCCCTTCCCTCCATGCCCCCTCCCCTCCCTTCTGCTCCCCTCCTTTCCCACCTCTCCTCTCCCCTTACCTTCCCTTTAATCCCAGCACTGAGGAGGCTGAGGTGGGAGGATCACTGGGGGTTTGAAGCCATCCTGAGACTACATATTGAATTCCAAGTCAGCCTGGGCTAGAGCGAGACCCTACCTCAAAAAAACAAAAATAAAATAAAATAAAAATAAAAACAAAGCCCGGCGTGGTGGCATACATCTTTAATCCCAGCATTAGGGAAGCAGAGGTAGGAGGATCACCGTGAGTTCAAGGCCACCCTGAGACTACATAGTGAATTCCAGGTCAGCCTGGACTAGAGTGAAACCCTACCTGACAAAACAAAAGAATACAAAATAAAAACAAACAAAATATAAACAAGGCCGGGGAGATATTTGGTGAAGTGTTTGCCTCACAAGCATAAGAACTTGAGCTGCGACCCCAGGATCCATGTGAATGTTTGGTGTGGTTGCTGTATCAGTCCAGGTGGAGACAGGAGGAGCCCTGGATCTCACTGGCTGACAAGTCTAGCCTAGTTGGTGAGCTCCAGACCATAAAGAGACCCTGTCACAAAGGCATGGTAAGACACCTGAGCCGAACTCTTCAGTTCTCTTCTGGCCTAGGATGACCTGTAACTTCCTCTCTTGTCCCAGGTTGTGTATCTGACTTGACTTGTATACTGGGGAATTTAACTCAGGTTCTTAGGCTTTGCAAGCATGTGCCTTAACGGCTGAGCCATCTTTCCAGGCCCAGTCTTCCTTATTTTAAAATTATTATTTGTTTATTTATTTATATGAGAGTGACAGACAGAGAGAGAGAGAGAGAGAGAGAGAATTGGCACACCAGGGTGTCTAGCCACTGCAAACGAACTCCAGATGCATGGCCAAATAGTGCATCTGGCTTACATGGGTCCTGGGGAATTGAGCCTCGAACCAGGGTCCTTAGGCTTTGCAGGAAAACACTTATCCGCTAAGCCATCTTTCTCACCCCAGATGCCCTTTTTAACCCATTGCCTTTGTGAACCAAAGTTCCCAAGAAGCAGCTGCACCTACATTTCTGAGGATAGAACTTCTGATTGTGGAGAGATGGGAATGTTAGAATCAAAGCCGAACTGTCTAGAAGTAACCTTCATCCCTGCATTGTCCACCTGTGTGTCTGACTTAACATCCTCTTGACTGTCAGGTGATTTTAAAAATATTTTATGTATTTATTTACTTGAGAGAGAGAGAGAGAGACAGAGAGACAGAGACAAAGAAGAAGCAGAGAGAAAGAGAGAACAGGCACAGCAGGGCCTCCAGCCACTGCAAACACACCCCAGACACATGTGCCCCTTATGTATCTGGCTTACATGGGAGCTGGGGAATTGAACCAGGGTTCTTAGGCTTTGCAGGCAAACACCTTAACCACTCTCTCAAACTTTCTGGAAAGTTCTAACACATCCGTGACAGCAGTGGCTTGAACCCTGCTGAGAGCTTGGGTCAGAACCAGAGGTGGGTACTACTTTCCAAGTCCCATTCTCCACCTTCCTCCAGCTAGTTCACAGTGCCAAAGGTTCCAAACCACCCAAAACAGCGCCACCTGGTGGACACTTGAGCCTGTGGGGGACAGTTCCCATTGAAACCACAACAGAAACCACACTTTGCACTTCTATGTTGGGTTTATTATTTATTTAGAGTAGGTCTTGCTCTGTATCCCAGGATAGTCTCAAACACTCTTCCCACCTCAGCCTCTGGAATAATTGGATTACAAGTGTGTGCCAAAACACACTTTAATCATATATCTGAATATAACATTACAATACATCTGAAAACATAAGTAGATAGTGGGTAAAATAAGTTTTAATCATCTCTCTATATGCCTCTCTCTCAAATAAATAAACAAGAATGAAATAACTTTAAAAAACAAAAGAGCTGCAGTGCCAGGCATGTTGGTGCACACATTGAATCCCAGCACTCTGGAGGCAGAGGTTGGAGCATCGCCATGATTTTGGGGCCACCCTGAGACTACATAGTGAATTCCAGGTCAGCCTGAACTAGAGTGAGACCTGACATCAAAAGACCAAAAAGATAAAAAATAAAGACCAGAGAAGGAAAGATGGCTTAGTGGTTAAGGCAGTTGCCTGCAAAGCCAAGGGACCCAGGTTCCATTCCCCAGGACCCCCGTAAGCCAGATGTACAAGGTGGTGCATGCATCTGGAGTTCATTTGCAGTGGCTGGAGGCCCTGCTGCGCCCATTCTCCCTCTCTGTCTCTGTCTGTGTCTCTTCCCTGTCCCTCTCTTTCACCTCTCTTCAATAAATGAAGGAATGAAATATTTAAAATAATAATTTTTAATTTGGGAAAGCACAGGTTGGCAGATCTTTTCTTTTCATCTTTGTTTGTTTGTTTGTTTTTTTATCTCTTCCTTTTTCTCTTTATTTCTTGGTTTTTATGTCTCTCTCCCTCCTCCCTCTCTCCTTTCCTCGCTCCCACACTTCCTTTCATCAGCAATCTGCTCTTCCTTTTCAGGTTTTCTTGATTAAATGACCAAGTGGATAATCAAAGGCCTTGAACTTGCAAGATTGCACTTGTCATGGCTAATTAATAGCAAAGTTCTGAACTCATAGATATGATTAATATCATCAGGTTGTTTTATGATCTTTATATTGATAAATTAAGTTTGACAATGAAACTTTTATGTGTGCTATAGGATTTTTCTTCTTAAGGATCAGAATTAATCAGTGTTTTCTCAATTGATTTTAAATATAAATCAAAGTGGCTTCAGTAAATTCTATAGCTTAAGTATTATGAAAAAGATCTCAGACAGAGGACAATATAGAAACCAAGCCACCATCAGAATGCATTGCAAGTGGAGTGCCCCATGGCTTTTTATTCTGAATATCAAAGCAGGAGAAGCAATAAATTTCTTTTAATAATGATTCTGGAAACCTTTTTTCTGAAGTAGACCCCCCAAAAGTGATTGGGAGAAATTCTTTGCCAGCTAGTCAACTTGTGTCAGGTTATATTCCTGGCGTCACTCTTTATACTCTGGAATTTCATTGTGACACTGACAAGATCTCCTTGTGTTTTTCTTCCTACTTGGACTTAAGTTCCAATGGCTTTTCTCTAATCTCCTCATTTGTATTTCCATCAAGTTGTTTTCTGGGCTTTTGGACATAATGAGATAACTTCAAAAAATGCAATGTGCTCTGTGCTGCTTAATCTCTTAACAACCCACTGTGGTGCCTTACTCAGCAAATGGGAAGGTCCCAGTGGTCCCTGAGCTCTTGACCCTGTTGTATTTGCACCATATTTTTTCCTCTCAGAGTTCATTATCATTTCTTAAAATGCAGCTGACCAGAGAGAGAGGTTTTTGCTTTTGTTTTCCCTTTTCTTGTTGGTTTGAATGAACTGCTAATGGAGATAGAAAGCAAACTGGCAAGTGGTTCTGATCATATTTATCTTGAAGGAAATCTGGAAATCTCTCATTCTTAGAGTTTCAGACAGTCAATTCCTTCCTCCCCAAAAAGGTACTGAGACTGCTTTTCCTGATTATGCTGGCTCAGTGATTGGGAGAAATTTACTCACCACAGTCCCATCTGTTTGGGTTTGTTCTCTTTCACCTAGAGATGACTCTTGAGAGCTGGTCCTCTCAGCTTCTGACAGCTCATCTGAGGCTGGCCAAAAAAGACTCATTTGTATTTCCATGAGCATTTTATGCTTTTGATAACTGAGATAACTCCAAAAACAATCTGCTCAAACCTGGTTCTCACAACCCACTGAACTCCTGACTCAGCAAGTGGAGGCTGAAGGTCCCTTTGCTATTGACCCTGTTTATTTGCACCATCCCCTTTCCTCTCAGAGTTCATTTCATTTCTTAAAATGTTTTTTATTTTATTTTTTTATTTGTTTTATATTTTTCTTGTTTTTGAATGAAGGGCTCATGGACTGGTCCAGGCTGACCTGGAATTAACTATTTTTATCTCAGGGTGGCCTGAAACTCTTGGTGATCCTCATTCCTAGAGTTTCAGACAGTCAATTCCTTTCCCAAAAAGGTACTGAGACTGCTCCTGATTATGCTGTCTCAGTTCTTTATTTACTCACCACAGTCCCATCTGTTTGGGTTTTGCTCTTTCACCTAGAGATGACTCTTGAGAGCTGGTTCAGCTTCTGAGAGCTCATGTGAGGCTGGCCAAAAAGACAGGCAAGAAAGAACGATGAGCATTCTATGCTCTGATAACTCCCAGAACTCTGAAAACAATCTTCAAACCTGGTTCTCAGGTGAACTCCTGAAGAGTGGAGTTGAAGGCCTTTTGTATTTGTCTTTGGAACCCATGAGAAACTTTATGTTTTGTTTTTTTTATTTATTTATTTATATTTTTTCAAGGTAGGGTCTCACACTGGTCCAGGCTGACCTGGAATTAACTATGTAGTCTCAGGGTGGCCTCGAACTCTTGGTGATCCTCCTACCTCTGCCTCCCGAGTGCTGGGATTAAAGGCATGTGCCACCACACCTGGCTTCATTTATTTATTTATTGATATTGTTTTTTCGAGGTAGGGTTTCACTCTGGTCCAGGCTGACCTGAAATAAACTATGTAGTCTCAGGCTGGCCTCGAACTCACGGCGATCCTCCTACCTCTGCCTCCCAAGTTCTGGGATTAAAGGCGTGTGCCACCATGCCTGGCTTTTTTATTTATTTTTTACTGACAACTTATTTAATTGTAGAGAGTATCCCTTGGTACTTCCCTCCCTCCACCCACATTCCCCTTTGAAATTTCCCTCTCCATTGTATCCCCTCCCCCTCTCAACCAGACTCTTTTCAGTGTGATATCATGATCTTTTCCTCCAATTATGATGGTCTTGTGTAGGCAGTGTCAGGCACTGTGAAAAAATGGATATGCAGACCATTTTGTGTCTGGAGGAGCACGTTGTAAAGAGTACCACCCTTCCTTTAGCTCTTACATTCTTTCTGCCCCATCTTCCATAATGGACCCTGAGCCTTGGAAGGTGGGTTTGAGATGTTTCAGTGCTGAGCACTCCTCTGTCCCTTCTTCTCAGTACCATGCCTTGAGTCCTCCCAAGTTCACCACCATCTGAAAAGAGAAGCTTCTTTAACCATGAGTGAAAGTAGCATTAATATATGGGTGTAGACATTAAGATAAATGCTTACTGGGCAGTTTGGTGAGCATAGCATATACATTTAGCATGACACCAGCAGACGTTACACCCCTAGGGCTCATGACTACCTCTGTGGTAGGTTTTCAGTAAAAACTTTATGTTTTGGGGGAGTGGGGAGGGAAGAGAGAAACAGTAAGTATAAACTGAGGAAGATGAGGTGGTAGGAGTATAGATAAACACAAAATAATCATAGACTCCCAGAGCATTCCCCAACTCACAGTTAGTTACTGCAGTTAGTGCAGAGACAGGATGAAAACATATTCCTTCTTCCAGACAGACTACAACTCTTTGGCAATGGAAGTGGAGATGGTGCCAAGATTGCCTGTTTACTGAACATGGTCAAGAAGTAAGCTTGGGGAAGTGGAGGACAGGAGGTCTACAAAGAAAAAAGGGGAATAGACCCCCATGCAGGTGAGACAGTGGAAAGGTTAGGTATGCCACACCTGCTTCTGCTTCTTGCATGGGTTGTCCCCAGTATCCTAGGAGTTGTCGCCATCTAGTGGTTCTGTGGCCACATACCCCACACATGATGCAAACAGGTTATTTCCTTGCAAAAGTAGCTGTCAGAATAATCTTCGATGCCAAGGTAAACTACTTATTGCAGTGAACATTAGACAGCACTTTGCCTCTGATTTAGGAAGAGTGCCTTCTACACACGTGCCTTTCATCTTTTTTCAAATTTATACACTCACAAAGCTCTATTATTTATTTATTTTAATTTTTTAATTATTATTTTTTCATTTTTTGTTTTTTCAAGGTAGGGTCTCACTCTAGCTCAGGCTGACCTGGAATTCACTATGTAGTGTCAGAGTGGCCTCAAACTCATGGTGATCCTCTTACCTCTGCCTCCTGAGTGCTGGGATTAAAGGCATGCAGCCCTTCACCCGGCTCCTTGTTTTTTATTTTTATTTTAGAGAGGGGGGCAAGGGAGAGAGAAAATTGGTGCACCAGGGCCTCATCCACTGCAGTCCAGCTCCAGACACTTGTGCCATCTACTGGGCATGTTGGTTATGGAGGATCAAACATGGGTCCTTAGGCAAGCACCTTAACTGCTAAGCCAAGCCATCTCTCAAGCCTCAAAACTCTTTTTTTGGTTTTTCAAGGCAGGCTCTTACTCTATCCCAGGATGACCTGGAATTCACGGTGTAGTTTCAGGGTGGCTTCAAAATCACAGCAGTACTCCTACCTCTGCCTCCTGAGTGCTGGGATTAAAGGCATGTGCACCACGCCAAGCCTAAACTATTTTTTTAGAAGTTTCTCTTTTATTCTTTTTGTTTTATTTTTATTTTTATTTTTGGTTTTTTATTTTTTATTCCAGGCTGACCTGGAATTAACTTTGTCTCAGGGTGGAGGCACCATATTTTTGTTGGTACCACTTTGTATCATGGTACCATCATTGTCCTTCTCCCTGGCCCCACTCCACTGAGGGCCCTCCTCAGTGGGACTGCTGGTATTCACCATGGAGTTGTGGGTTATGAGTTGTGAAAGCAGCTGTCAGTCATCGTGGGGGACAGGGTGGGCAATGTCTCTGGATATTCCCTCCCATCTTTCTGCCCTCTCTTCCACAAAATTCCCCCAGCCTTGGTGGGTGTGTTTTAATCTTGTGCTTTCAGTAGCTTCAAATGCACCAAAGCAGAAATTCCAAAGCTGCTGCGAACTCAACAAAGCTCTTTTTAAATAATCTAGCTGGGTGTGGTGGTGCATGCCTTTAATCCCAGCACTTAGGAGGCAGAGGTAGGAGGATCGCTGTGAGTTTGAGGCCAGCCTGAAACTGCACAGTGAGTTTCAGGTCAGCCTGAGCTAGAGTGAGACCTTATCTTGAAAAAAAAAAAAAAAAAAGAATTTGCCTGTGTATATATGCAGGCAGGCACACCAGGACCTCTTAACATGCAAATCAGTGCCCCTCTGGCTTTATGTGGGTGACTGGGGATTTGAATAGGGTGCCAGCAGGCTTTGCAAGTAAGCACCTTTAACCTCTGAGCCATCCCTCCACAAAGCTCTTGACCATCATGAAGCTGTCTCAAGTTTCCCGCCATAATGATGGGATTAGCTTTTGTGCCTGTGGCCTCCATGACTATGACTGACACAGTTTATCACTGTTGATTTCTGGTCAGGTAACAGGTCACTACCTGATTCTTTGATCTGAAGTAGCCCACATGCTTCTTCAGGTACCACACAAGTCCGTGTGGAGCATCTGTCTGTTCAGAGACGTCAAAGGTGCCATTGTCACCATCTACTAATCCTTATGAAGGATTGGTCACTTTACTCCAGGACATAAAAATTCAAGAATCCAAGCCAGGCGTGGTGGGGCACGCCTATCTCCCCAGCACTCGGGAGGCAGAGATAGGAAGATTGCTGTGAGTTCAAGGCCACCCTGAGACTACATAATGAATTCCAGGTCAGTCTGGGCCATTCATCACTCTCTATCTCAAACCCTGTTCACTGCCAGCATTCTTGTCAACATCATTCATTCATGTCATTTCATTTTTAATTATTATTATTATTATTTGGTTTTCCAAGGTAGGGTCTCACTCTAGCTCAGGCTGACCTGGAATTCACTATGTAGTCTCAAGGTGGCCTCTAACTCATGGCAATCCTTTTACCTCTGCCTCCCAGTGCTGGGATTAAAGGCATGCCCACGACACCCGGCTCTTTCTTTCTCTCTCTCTCTCTCTCTTTCTTTCTTTCTTTCTTTCTTTCTTTCTTTCTTTCTTTCTTTCTTTCTTTCTCCCTCCCTTCCTCCTTTCCTTCCTTCCCTTCCTTCCTTCCTTTCTTTCTTCCTTCCTCCATGAGCTAGCATGAGACCCTATCTCAAAAAAAAGTAAAATGTGGGCTAGAGATTGAGAGAGAGATTGAGGGCAAGAGAGAGAGAGAGAGAGAGAGAGAGAGAGAGAGAGAGAGAGAGTCTCTTATTTTTCATGGTAAGTTCTCCCTCTAGCTCAGCTTCATCTGGAATTCACTAGGTAGTCTCAGACTGGCATGGAACTCATGGCGATCCTGCTTCCATTGTCTCCCAATCCCTCCCAATCCTGCTTCCATTTGGAAGCCTCCCCAATCCATAACCTTGCCCCTTTTCTTGTCATTTGGAACTTTCTTCTGTCCATTTTACATGCCAATAGGTTTAAAAAGGGGGCTGGGCTGAGATTGGGCCTTGTCATTTGGAACTTTCTTCTTGCAATCTCCAGGTCCCACGTTTTATCATGCCATGCACTTGCCCACAAGGGGGGCTAATTTTTCATTCACAGGGGCTGAGGGCTGGAGAGATGGCTCAGTGGCTTTCTGTGTCTCTGTCCAAAAATAAATAAAATAATTTTTGCCTAAAAAAATTTCTAAAGGATGGCCCAGGTTCAACTCTCCAGGACCCATGTAAGCCAGCTGCACAAGGGGGCGCACACATCTGGAGTTCATTTGCAGTGGCTGAGAGGCTGCTGGCATACTCATTCTCTATCTGTCTTCCTCTCCCTCTCTCTGTCTCTCTCTGTGTCACTCTCCAAAAAAAATAGTAAGAGAGTGCTCACTTTCTTCGGAGCATGTAGACTAAAATTGGGATGATACACAGAAGATTAGAATAGCCCCATGCACAAGGATGACATGGAAATTCGTGAAGCATACCATATTAAAATTTTTAAAATTTATTTATCAGCCAGGCATGGTAGCACATGCCTTTAATCCCATCACTTGGGAGGCAGAGGTAGGAGGATCACCGTAAGTTCAAGGCCACCCTGTGAATTCCCAGGATTCTAGGACAGCCTGGGCCACAGTGAGACCCTTCCTTAAAACAAAACAACAAAATTATATATATAATTTATCAGAGAGAGTGGGAGTTCCATATTTAAAATAAAAACAGTATGGCAGTCAGATGTGGTGTCTCACACCTTTAATGGCAGCACTCAAAGGTTGACGTGGGAGGATTACTGTGAGTTCAAGTCCAGTGTGGGGCTACACAGAGTATGTTCCAGAACGGTCTGGGCTACGGTGGAACCCTACTTTGGAAATAAAATTAAAAAACAACAAAATAAAACCACACACAATGCCATATAATAGCTTATTACTATCCTTATAGACACAGCCTGGGACCTCCCCAACATCGCCAGGTCTCGGTACTTTAAGCCTTACAGTGGATGTTTTCTGGGCAGTAAGGAATTGTTAAAGATGATGTATCAATCATATTTGTATTTAGAAGTTTCTCTAGCAATTATTAGGGCACTGGGAACTGGGTGGTGGCATAGTTCAGTGGAAAGGACTTGCCTGACACATGCAACACCCTGGACTCCCTGGTATTTTGTAAATTGCCAAAAAGAAGTCCCTTTTTATCATTGTTAGAAATGTATGGCTGATTTTATGGAATAACTGTTATGTGCCCCGGTTATTCTGACTGATGACTTCCAAATAGCTAGGTGCTTACTATGATAATACGGTGGATATTTGTAAACCTGAAAGGGTATGCTTTCCTTATAAAATCTGTGCCATGATTTTGTTTTTCTTGTCTGGATCAAGGGAAACTTCTGTTAATACAAAGAATACATGTTTTCAAATGCAGCAGGTTAAGAATGAATGGTAAAAGTTTCTTCGTGGAGGAGGGATGAAGTTCTCTCTGATATAGTGGAGGAGAGATGCATTCACTTTGTGTGTGTGTGGTGTTTGTGGTGGATAGTAGAGACAGGATGAACATGTGTACAGGTGGAGAGGCAGAGTAGAATGCTGGATGTCTTCCTCTATCAGTGTTCTGATTTTCCTTCCATGAGGCAGGGTCTGGCACTGAATCTGGAGCTGCTATTTTTGAGCCAGGCTGGCTGGACAGTGAGCTGCAGTGATTCTCCTGACTCTACTGTCCTTAGGACTGGGTTATATGCATATGTGGCCATGCCCACCTTTTATTATGATTGCTGAGGCTTCACGTCAGGTCCTCAGGCTTAGATAACAAGTTCTCTTACCCACTCAGCCATATTCCCAGCCCCCAAAGAATTGACTTATAATATCATCTGTATGCTGTAGTCTGAAAAACTTAATAACACATTGAATTGGCAAGTCAAATTGACAACAGATTAGGACATCTTTATTCAGTGTGCCTACTTTGCCCACTCTGTCTCTTAGAGTTATAGTCTCTCGCTTAGAATTATAGGAGTGTTGCTCTAAAATCACACTTAATTCTATCATACTTTTGTACAGACTTAGAGAGTATAAAGGGGAAAAATGGTTATGCAATTGCTGAACCATCACAGGTTATTGGTGCTTAATAGGGGCACATAAATCTCTTCCATTTTGCCAAGGAAGAGACGTGTGCCCTTGTATCCTAAAGAAACAGGAGATTCATGCTCTCAGGTGCCACCTTTCCTTTGATAAATTATTATTGTTAGCACCTATGAGGTTGAGACAGGATGATTGCCATTGAGTTCCAGGCTGGCATCAGCTCCTACTACACATACATGACGACAGGGGCTTGACACCTGCTGAGAGCTTGGGTCAGAACCATAGATGGGTACTACTTTCCAAGTCTGCTTCTCCATCTTCCTCCAGCTAGGTCACAGTGCCATTAATCCCAGCCCTTTGGTGGCAGAGATAGGAGGGTCACCATGAGTGTGGGGCCAACCTGTGACTACATAGTGAATTCCAGGTCTCCCTGGACTAGTGTGAAATCCTACCTTGAAAGAAAAAAAACAAACAAATAAATAATTGTATAATCACAAGTTTGATAAATCTCAATCTTTGCATTGAGTTTCATGCATTTCATTTGTTTTGTTTTGTTTCATGGTTTGGGATGGAACTCAGAACCCAGATAGGCTAGGCAATCATTCTGCCCCTGAGCTGAACCCCATCCCAAGGTTATTTAAAGTCAGATACACAAGTTGGCACCCTGCTCTGGTGTTTGTGTGTAGTGGCTGGAGTCCCTGACATGCTCATTTTCTCTCCCTAGCTGCCTCTCTCTCTCTCTCTCTCTCTCTCTCTCTCTCTCTCTCTCTCTCTCTCACACACACACACACACACACACACAAATGATATATAAATAAAAATTAAAATATTTTAAAAATCTGGATCAATGCGGTGGTGCACACCTTTAATCTCAGTAGATGTTGGAGGCAGAAGCAGGAGGATCTCAGTGAGTTGGTGGCCAGCCTAGGCTGACCTGTAACTTCCTCTCTTGTCCCACGCTGTGTATCTGACTTGACTTGCATACTAGGGAATTTAACTCAGGTTCTTAGGCTTTGCAAGCACTTTCCTTAACTGCTGAGCCATTTTTCCAGGGCCCAGTCTTCCTTTTTTAAAATTAATATTTGTTGAATTATTTATACAATAGCGACAGAGAGAAGGAGAGAGGGAGAGAGATTCGACACACCAGGGTCTCTAGCCACTGCAAACGAACTCCAGATGCATGCACCAACTTGTGCATCTGGCTTTCTTGGGCCCTGGGGAATCGAGCCTCGAACCGGGGTTCTTAGGCTTCACAGTCAAACGCTTATCCGCTGAGCCATCTTTCCCACCCCAGATGCCCTTTTTAACCCGTTGCCTTTGTGAACCAAAGTTCCCAGAAAACAGCCACACCTACACACTTTTTTTTTTTTTTTTTTTTTTTTTTTTTTGGCTTTGCGAGGTAGGGTCTCACTCTGGTCCAGGCTGACCTGAAATTAACTATGTAGTCTCAGGGTGGTGTGATCCTCCTAGATGGGATTGCGTGCAGATTCAAAGTCGCACACCTACACTTTTGAGGATAGAAGTTCTGATTGTGGAGAGATAAGGAGGCAGATTCAAAGTCGAATTTTCTAGAACTAATATTAATCCTTGCATTGTCCACCTGTGTGTCTGACCTAACATCCTCTTGACAGTCAGGTTGTGTTTTAAAAAAATATGTTTATTTATTTACTTGATAGAGACAGGTAGAGAGAGTTAGAGGTAGAGAGAAAGGGAGAACAGGCACAGCAGGGCCTCCAGGCACTGCAAACACACCCCAGACACATGTGCCCCCTTGTGCATCTGGCTTACATGGGAACTAGGCAATTGAACCGGGGTTCCTAGGCTTTGCAGGCAAACACCTTAACCGCTTTCTCGAACTTTCTTAAAGGCTCTACCACATCCATGACAGCAGGGGCTTGACCCCTGCTGAAAGCTTGGGTCAGAACCAGAGGTGGGTACTACTTTCCAAGTCCCATTCTCCACCTTCCTCCAGCTAGGTCACAGTGCCAAAGGTTCCAAACCGCCCTAAACAGCGCCACCTGGTGGACACCAAGTGCTCAAACACTTGAGCCTGTGGGGGACAGTTCCCATTGAAACCACAACAGAAACCACACTTCGCACTTCTACATTGGTTTGTTTATCATTTATTTAGAGTAGGTCTTGCTCTGTATCCCAGGATAGTTTCAAACACTCTTCCTGCATCAGCCTCTGGAACAATTGGATTAAAAGTGTGTGCTGACACACACAGTTTAACCATACATCTGAAGATAATATTACAGTACATCTGAAAACAGAAGTAGATAGTGGGTAAAATAATTTTTAATTATCTCTCTATATTCCTGTCTCTCAAATAAATAAACAAAAATAAAATAACTTAAAAAAGAGCTGGAATGCCAGGTGTGTTGACGCACACCTTGAATCCCTGCACTCAGGAGACAGAGGTTGGATGATTGCTGTGAGTTCTAGGCCACCCTGAGACGACATAGTGAATTCCAAGTCGGCCTGAGCTAGAGTGAGACCCTACCTCAAAAAACCAAGAAGGTAAAAAATTAATCCCGGAGATGGCGAGATGGCTTAGTGGTTAAGCCACTTGCCTGCAAAGCCAAGGGACTCAGGTTCTATAAATAAATAAAAATAAGTAAAATCCTGGCCTGGTGGTGCATGCTTTTAATCCCAGCATTTGGGAAGGAGAGATAGGAGGATCACTGTGAGTTCAAGGCCACCCTGAGACTACATAGTGAATTCCAGTTCAGCCTGAACTACAATGAGACTCTACTTCAAAAAAACAAATAAAACATACAAATAAACAAAAAAACAAACAAGCCCGGCATGGTGACACACGCTTTTAATCCCAGGACTAGGGAGGCAGAGGTAGGAGGATCACCAAGAGTAGAGTTAGCCACCCTGCGACTACATATTTACTACCAGGTCAACCTTAGCTAGACTGATACCCTAACTGAAGGAAAAAAAGGTAAAATGAGGGCTAGAGATTGAGAGAGCCTTTTATTTTTTCACGATAAGGTCTCGATCTAGCCCAGGCTGACTGGAGTTCACTAGGTAGTCTCAGGCTGGCATCGAACTCATGCTGATCTCCTTCCACTGTCTCCCAATCCATGGTGACTCCATCTTGGGAGCCCATCTCAACCTAACAGTATCCTTAGCCTGGATTGGGCCTGGTAATTTGGAATTTTTACATAGCAACCCAATAGTATGATGCCATGTAGGTGAAAAAAAAAGGGAGCTGAAATGTACAGAAACCACAACAGTGGCTTTAAATTTAAAATGGAGAGATGATTCAGAAGTTATGACTCTTGCCTGCAAAGCCTAAGAACCCAGGTTCAATTCCCTAGTACCCACGAAAAGCTGGATGCACAAAATGGCACATGCATGTAGTGTTCATTTGCATTGGTTAGAGGTCCTGGTGCACTACATTCTCTCTCTCTCTCTCTCTCTCTCTCTCTCTCCTTGAAAATAAATAATTTTTATTAAAAATTAGAGCAAATATAATGAGATAAAAATTGATGTAACTGCTACAACCCAACAAAATCTCACCACTTATTTCCATATAGATATATTAAATAGAAACACAGTTTGGACTAGATCAGTTCTGAGGTGCTTTCCAGATCAAGATAAGAAATTAAACAACCACATATTAGAATACACATCAAACTACGACAAAATAGATCAATTGAAGCAAACCGTGAAGGGCAGAGCAAATGAACCTCAATTTTACAAAAAGTAACTCAAAGTTTTAATATTATCTTATTCATAAAAAAGTTGTAAAAATAATACAATTAGTTCCTCTATACCTTTAACTTACTCAGTTTTCTTTAAAGTTAATATCTTTTATAGTGCACTACATTTGTCAATACTAAGTTAAGAACATTACTGTCAAAGCTGTATTCTTTCTCAGATTTTACCAAATTTCCACTAATTGCCTTGTTCGTTTTCAGGATTCAATCCAAAATGGTTCATTCTATTTAGTCATCATGTCTTCTTAGCTCCTCTGCTCTCTGAAGGTCTTTGCGTTTTAGCGTTTTTTTTTTTTTTTAAATCACACTATTTTAACAGTCAATCTCTATGGGTCATGCGTCCCAAAGATACGACCACTGACTTCCAGCAACTCACCTAATTCAAAAATTCAAGTCATACTTAAAAACTTCTGTCCTGAAACTATCATATGACCAGTTACCAACCCTAAGCTCTAGAAATGCTTCAATAATTCTTCTCTTTTCAGGTGTTACTGACACTGTCAGAGGATACTTTCCCTTGTTTAGCTTGCTACACATACCCGGCTTTGGATGAACAGGTTTCTGTGGTAGTTGTTATGTAGGGTCTTTGATGACGTGATCCAATCGTACAGTAAACTCCGGAATCCCTTCTACAACATGTAACAAGCACTGAAACAGGTCTCTTTGCCCAAAACTACCACTACTACCTCTCTGGGAACACTTCCAGTGGCAGTACATGGATTACATCCCAAGATATGTCTATGCCATCTGCTTGTGGACTGTTAGAAATGGCTATACCAAAATGAATGCAAATTTGGTCCCTTGCAGGTTTTTTCATTGGCCCCATTTATGTCCTGCATAGAATCAAGATAGTAGATGGCAAATAAGCTCAAGATACAGTCTCAGCCCAGTTGTAAGGAGAGATTCAGACACACTCAGGAGGTGCTAGCTTTGGAGGGTTGCTTGCTAAGTATCCCATTTACAGTATATGATTTCATCTCATTGGGCCTTAATTGCCTTAACTTGTTAAAAAACTCACCACCACATTTATAGAATGATTGTGAGAAGTAAATGAAATAACACTTATGGAATTACCTACCTCATTGACAGGAGTAGAGAAGACTGTCCATAGGCATGAACATTCAGAGCATCATCCCCCTACCACCCACACTGACTCACTGCTGCTCTCATAATGAACAACCCCATGGTGAATATGAACAATCCCACTGAGGAGAGCCCTCAGTGGAATGGGGGCAAGGAGGCAGAAATGGTAGCAACACATGATGTGTGCATACAAAATTTCTACATAATACAAAAAAGATATTTACCTTGTAGACAACTAGTGACTACCCAGGTGAAATATACCTTTCACACTGCATTACATCATTCTTCTGCTTGACAACAGTGAATTCTTTTTTTCCTTTTCAATGAATGCTCTAGAAATTATGTGTAGTTTTGATATTGACCTTTCCCCCTTGAAGTTTAATTAAACTGTTACTGAACAGAACTGAAATGTTAAATAAAGTGAGAAAATTAGTTGCTCACATTCCTGAATATATGGCTCCCTGGTGAGATTAGCCATGACAGTTGATGAGAGTGTTTGACAAGGATTAGAGTACACCCCTTCTTATGAACAAAATGTGGAAGTGGGGGCCTGGCTTGGGGCATTGATCTAAATTTCCATGGCAACACCAGGATGAACCATCTACCTGTGAATAACTGATTTCCTATCTGTAAAAGATGATAAGAATCACTGCAATGAGCATTAAGAGAGAAGAAAATCACTTAAGGAAAACAGAAGTCTTCCTACTCCTTGAGGAAACTTAAAGAACTTTCTCTAAATTTAGTGGTATCTTTAGCTTCCCTGAGTATCTACTAGGGAAATGTTAATTTGAAATGATAAGAACAGAAAAAATAAGGAAAAGATAATAGGAAGGGATCAGAAAAAAATGCATAAACATGTAGTTCATCTGAGTAAATATCTAATGGATTTTGCTTTCTGTGCCTAGCAGGATACTCAGTCTCTGTTCATATACTAGATTCACGGGTCATTAGCTGTGTGACCTTAAATAACTTTTTAATCTCACCATGTCTCATTTTCTTCCTCCATGGCATGGGGATAATAATAGTTTCTACTTCACAATGTTGTTTCGAGACTTGAGTGTGTACCTATAGCAGTTCTTGGGTCAATGAATATATAAGTTGATATCATTTTAACTTTTGGCATTATGATTATTGTTATGCCTGCTAGTTGTTGTTGATTATGGAATAGATACTACCTTTCATTTTTTTAAATTGTGTAGAGAAACTACAGACAAGGTGGAAAAGGTTATATTTTACATTTTGAAATTTTGTTTGTGTTAGAAAAGAGTCGGGAAATATCAGCACTAGAGAGGTCTTATAGGTATTACCATTTTCAATTTCAATGCAGCCCTTAGGAAAATGGAAACAGTAGATCTAGTTGAGTAACAGGATCCAAGTAAAGCCATGTTGTTGTTTAAACTCTCATCAAGATGCAGGAACATGTGGACATCTGTAAAATGTTTTGTGATCACACGTGAATTAGTTTATCTCAGACACAGCCACCTCTTGTATGACTTCTATGCATCTCTGAAAAACAATCTCAGGCCTGTGACATTTCGTGGACCAATTTTCTTTGTGGACTCTGCTTATTTCAACTCTCCTCTGTCTATTGATTGGTTAAGTTTCTAGTCCAAGCAGGATAACTACAGGAATTCATGTTTGGATTAGATGTTTCAGTGCTTATGTTTCATGGATATTATTTCAATAGGTGCTGGGCAACATGCTGTATGCAGTCAAAATTACTGCTTTGGATGGCATTGTGTATTTATTTTTATTGTTTTAATGCCAACAAAACTGTCAGTCATCATTCAGTGCATCACACAGTTTCCATGGCAGCCTTATAGAGATGAAACAGAGTGAGAGGAGGGGTCTCTACTGGCATCCACTATGGACCCTTACTCCTTTATTCCAATGTTCTTGTCCTTGTGTTTCAGTGACTCTGATTTAAAAAAAATTTGTAAGCCACCTCACTTTCTCTTTGGGGGTAATTCTGTACAGATTAATAAATTAATTAACTGCATGGTGTTAAGCAAGTTGATGAGAATGTTTTCTGGGTTGTATAATGGAGCCTGTCGATATCTCCTCTGGCTCTCTCACCTGTTCTCATGCACATCATATAAGACAAGTTTCTTTAGAGCTTTGTCAATCCTGAAAATGTTGTGTAGTTCCAAAGAATTATTTTCAATATTAGAAAATAGCTAAAATATGGACACGTATAATGTTAACCTGATTTAACTTGCAAGAAAAAGAACATGCGAAATTTCTCCTTGTCTCCTCAAAATCCTCTAATTCCTTTTAAAGTCTGTTCCTTTCTTGAATCAAAACTTTGCCCTTCTTTAGTATATATATTCTAGATCAGGGTTACAAAATGAGTTGGAAAACAAGGACCCTCGGTAGAAGGCCCAAGTGAACATGGGTTCACTTGAATATCTGACCCTGGTCAAAGATTCTTGTGACCCTTCTTTCAATGGGATTGCATCATTTCCTGGTTTCCAGAAATTAACCAATTGCGCATTCTGAGCTGGGAAACACCTCCTTCCTCAGAATCAGTACACATCTGTCATTCGTCAGTCACTGTCAGTGGAGTCGCTGTGGGATGGTGAGCATTCCCCGTGTTACTCTGGTTCCTAACTTTTGGCAGCAGCAGTCCAGCAGTGGTGGGATTCAGTGCCTGTCCATGTCGCCCCACGCCCTCTGGATTCTGCACACTCTCTTCTGCACAATCTCCTGAACATTGGTGGCTCTGTTTGATTTTTGCTGGTGCGTGTTTGCTTTCTAGTTATAGACCCACTCAGTGAGTGCGTAAATGGCACGTGTGGGTTCCATGCTCACCCTCGTCCGCGCCCCTTCCCCCAAGGGACCCTGCTCCCTGGGGATGCCAGTTACATCTCCATGGCTATTGTGGGTTGTGCATTTGGGGTAGCCATCAATTATCGGGGCGAGGCCATGTCTCTGTCCCGCCTTGTGGCTCTCACAGTCTTTCAGCCCACACTTGCATGAATCTCTATGAGCTGGCCCGGTTGAGTGTTATGGCTGCTTCGCTGATGAGGTCTGGGAGCCGCTGTGTCTCTGGATCTCTGTGACTCTTGACTCCGCGGGAGTCCAGTGTTCTCTGTGCCTATCTCCTTCACCTTTGTGCTGATTGGAGTCTATTCTAATACTCAGAGGTTAGCAGCCTCTAGAACTCTGCTCACTCATACATTTTCTTTTTCCTCCCCATCTCACCAGTGTAGGTTTCCAAAGTCTGCCCTCAACCAGCCGTGTGGCTCTTCTCAAGATCTCTGGGCAGTGTCTGGGGTGCGCTTTCAGCTGGTAAGCTCTTCCTCTCTTTTTATAGGGGTTCAGGTATCTTTTCATGAATTTTGTCGAATTTGTCCTCGGATCTCGTTGCCTCTGTGCAAGAAAAAAAAAAAAAAAAAAAAAAAAAAGAAAAGCAAAACACTCAGTCAGCTGCAGTCTGCATTGGCAAATCGGTTTCTATGCCACAGAAGGCAGTGGGATTTTTATAGGAGAGCCACTGTTGCGGTTGCTCTACCATCCGGCCCCCTTTTCTCTCACTTGGAATGCTTCTGAAACCAACTCCGAGTTTTCTTGATCATGACAAAGGCCTGCATAACATTCTGGGTCTCTCCTGCAGAGATAGAGCTCATAGAGTTTTTCTCTAATTTTCAAAGAATATCCAGTCCATTGCTTAGCGGGACCTAATAGACCTTGGCCAAATGTGTTTCTGAATCACTTGTTGATTCTATTGAATGATTGATTGTTTGATTCATTGATTGATTTCTGAGAGACAGAAGAAGACGGAAGGGAGAGAGAATGGACGCGCCAGGGCCTTCAGGCAATACAAATGAACTCCAGATGCATGCTCCACCATGTGCATCCGGCTAAGGTGGCACGTGGGGAATCGAACCTGGTTCTTTTGGCTTCGCAAGCAAATGCCTTAACCACTAAGCCTTCGCTCCAGCCCTTCTATATTTTATTTATTTATGTTTTGGTTTTGAGAGGTAGGGTCTCACTGTAGCTCAGGCTGACCTGGAAGTCACATTCTCTCTCTCTCTCTCTCTCTCTCTCTCTCTCTCTCTGCTCTGGCTCTGGCTCTGTCTCTGTCTAACACCTTCTATATATACTATAAATAATAAAAATAATAAAATGAAGTAATAACAATAATAATAATAATAAAATATATCTATGGTGGCGCTCACGCCTTTCATCCCAGCAGCACTAGGAGGGAGGCAGAGAGTGAGGAGCGTCGTGGCTGTGAGTTCGAGGCCACCCTGAGACTACAGAGCGAATTCCACCTCAGCCTGGGCTAGAGCCAGTCCTACCTGGAAAACCAAGACAACCCCCAAAAACCAAAGAAATAAATGTAACATCTACCTTAAGTACATTGTCATGCAGCCAAAAGCAGGAGTTGGTTTTAGAGCATGATATATACGTATGTATACACACACACACACACACACACACACACACACACACACACACATATATATATTATGTATACTATGTATTCATTTTATGTATTATACATTATTCAGAATATATATGAATATATATTTAAATTTATATATAAACTTATATGTAAATATGTGAGTTCATATACGAATATACATGAAAATTTATACATATATCAAATATATCACAATATATGTGATATATATTTACATATATGACATGTATAAAATATAATTACATGTACGCCTTTAATATAGGAGGATCATAGATTATTATAGCCTGTTATTATACTACATAATATATACATATACATATATATATAATATATATGTATATAATTATATGTATAATATATGAGCTATATATATATATATATATATATATATTAATAGGATTAGGTTTAAGGCCATATGTAAATTTATATCCATAAATACATACATACACAAACATATATACAATTTTCGGGGAGAGGGTGCCAGGTAGGGACCGGCTGTAGCCCCGGATGACACAGAATTCACTGTGGCGTCTCTCAGCCTGGCCTTGAACTCACAGCCAAGACTCTTCTAACATGTACTTATTCACCCTTGGTTTCCAGGAAAAGTGAGAATAACTTCTAAGAAGTTATCAATCTCAGAATTAAATCCTTCTAATGTCCTAACATACATACTAAGTGCCAGCGAGCATTCTCTGGATCTCAGTTGAAGGGAGGCTTCTATGATGTCGTCTTTTCACGTGATGACACCAGGTGACACTGGCCTTGTGTCTGTGGAATTTTCTTTCCCAGGAGATCTTCTGGAAAGTTTCTGAAACCGACTCTGAATTTTCTCTATCATGACAAAGGCCTGCCTAACCATCTGTGTGTCTCTTGCAGAGATAGAGCACATAGGGTTTTTCTGTCATTTTCAAAGATTATCGAGTCCTCTCCTTAGCAGGACCTAACAGACTTTTGCCAAACGTGTTGTATGTAATCGCTCAGCTTACAACTATTCCCGGCATTTAGACTATGTAAAGTCAAAGCTTCAGTCTGTTTCGATCGTAATTTATTTGATTTATTGTATAGTTTAGTTTTTCTTTCTTTCTCTGTTGCTTGCTTACTTGCTTGCGTCTTTGCTTTCTGTCTTTCTTCCTTCCTTTCTTTTCTTCCTTCCTTCCTTCCTTCCTTCCTTCCTTTCTTTTCTTCCTTCCTTCCTTTCTTTTTTTTCTTTTTGTTATTTAGGCTTTGCGATGTTTGGCAAGTGTGACTGAATGAAGAAGTGCATATTGGCCATTTTTGCATACCTTGCCCTTGTTGTGGTCCATCATCACACCTGCATCCACTGTTTTGTCAGGAAGGTTCTCAAGCGCCTCCTTGTGGGGACTCCGTGCCTCAAGGTCCACTTTCCAAGTCTGAGGTTCTCGATTCCTTCTGCCCACTCTTCAGCTCATAAGGCTTATGAGGCAAAAGGAACTTCTGGGCTGGAGAGATGGCTTAGGGGTTAAGGCGCCTGCCTCCTAACCCTTAGAACACTGGTTCCAATCTCCAGCTGTTCCAATCTCCAAGTCCCACGTTTAGCCAGATGCAAAGTGACGCAAGGGTGCAATGCTGCACTTGGCCACAAGGGGGCGCGCACATCTAGATTTCGTTCTCAGCTGCTGAGACACTGCTCACGCACCCATCTCTGTCTTCCTCCCTCCCTCTCTCTCTCTGTCTCTCTCTGTGTCTCTCTCCAAAAAAAAATAAGATAAAATAAAAAGTTTTAAAAAAAGATTTTCTGTAGATGCATATGGGTTTACGATGCCCCCATTTTTTTTTCCTTTTGGGCAGGGTGATGCATGGTGTCCTGCGTCCAGGGTCACCCCTTCCTCACTTTCCATGCCTCCCCTCATTTCCTGTTCCTGCTGACATCACTTCCTGTACCTGGGGTCATGGTGATGCCTGGTGTACTGGGCCCCCCTTTCTCGCTGTCATGGCTCCCTTCATTTCCTGTTCCAGCTGAAGTCACTTCCTTTCTCTAAGGTCCAGGTGAAGCCTGAGTTCAGGGCCCCCCTGTTGTCATTGCCTCCCCTCATTTCCTGTTACTGCTGATATCACTTTCTGTCCCTGAGGTCATAGTAATGGCTGGTGTCACAGGTCTTGGACCCCCGTTCCCCTTCACTCATGACTCCCCTCATTTCCTGTTCATGCTGATGTCACTTACTGTCCCTAGGGTCAGGGTGATGCCTGGTGTACTGGGCTGTCCTTCCTCACTGTTCATGCCTCTCCTCACTTCCTGTTCCTGCTGACATCACTTCCTGTCTGTAGTGGCAGGGTGATGCCTGGTGTCCTGGGTCCATGGCCCCCCTTCCTTGCTGTTCATGCCTCCCCTCATTTCTTATTCCAGCTGGTGTCACTTCCTCTCTCTATGTTCCAGGTGAAGCCTGGGTCCAGGGTCCCCCCTGTTGTCATTTCCTCCCCTCATTTCCTGTTCCTCTGACATCACTTCTTTTCCCTGTGGTCATGGTAATGGCTGGTTTCACGGGTCCAGGACCCCATGTTCCCCGTCACTCATGCGTCCCTTCATTTCTTGTTAGTGCTGATGTCACTTCCTGTCCCTAGGGTCAGGGTGAAGCCTGATGTCCTGGGCCCCCCTTCCTCGCTGTTCATGCCTCCCCTCATTTCCTTTTCCTGCTGACATCACTTCCTGTCCATAGTGGCAGGGTGATGCCTGGGTCCAGGACCCCCTTCCTTGCTGTCCATGCCTCCCCTCATTTCCTGATGCTGCTGACTTCACTTCCTGTGCCCCCGCTCAGCTGCAGGAAGTGCTGTTGCACATGCGTGATGTGTGCCACCCCGAGTGGGAGCGTCAGGGGTCCACGGTGCTCTTCACCCTGCGGGACCTGCGCCTGCCCCCCACGCTGCTGGACTCCATGATGGAGGTGCACAACAAGGTGGACCTGGCGTCCGGGTGAGCGAGCAGGCAAGCGGGTGTTTTTGCCGTGGCAACAAATCACTGCAAAGGGGTGGGGCCTGTGGGTTGACACGCCCAAGCAAGCAATGGATGGCATCCCCCTCCCACCCTACCCCATCTCCCGCAGGTATCATCCACTGGGACCCCAGGCCATGGCCGTGTCCGCCCTGCTCAGCCATGGGCTGGACACCCTGAAGGCCGCTGTGGAGGATGCTGTGCAGAGGTCCACGGGGACACACGTCATCACCCTCCGTGTCCGGCTGGCCGGGCCACAGCTCAGGTGAGGGCAGCAGCAGCATCACCACCCTGTGGGGGCAGGGGTGGGGCCGTGGGCACAGATGACGGCCCATGCGCCCCTGTCACGGTGCCTGACATGTGCGTCCCATCCCCAGCTGGCTGCACAGGGAGGCCACCCTGCAGCATGTGGATGTGTTCCCGGACACCGGCGACGCCCACGTGACGGCCATCATGAGCCATGCGGCCTATGGGAGTTTCCGGAAGCTCTTACCCGACATGGTGGAGACTTCCTGATGGGGTCGGCTTGGGTGGGTGTGACAGACAGGTGGCCGGGACTCCATGTTGCACTCCTCCCTTGGTGGTCACCCTCTCTCCCCTGATGGCTGTCATTAAAGCCATCGTGGGCTGTCTGCCTGCCTCAGTGGGTCACTGTGCTCCATGGGCACCTGGGGAGGTTCCTTCTCCCACTTCCTTCCCTGGGGTCTCTACTTCCTGTTCCTGGCATTCCACTTCCTGTCCCAGAGGCACCACTTCCGGCCACTGGAACAGTCCCCTGTCCACGTCCTCTCCCTGGAATGCAGCTTCTGGTTATTGGCACTGTCACTTCCTGTCCCTAGGATGCCACTTCCATTTCCTGTGGACTCCTTCCTGTTTCTGGGACTTCACTTCCAGTCCCTGGGAACACCACTTCCAGCTCCTGCAACTGTCACCTCCTGGGACTGTCACCTACTGTCCTTGGGACACCACTTCCTGTTCCTGGGAACATCACTTCCTTTCCCCAGGATACCACTTCTGGTTCTGTGGGGACACCACATCCTCTCCCTAGAATTCAAACTACCACACCATTTCCTCTCCTTAGGAGAATGCAGCTTCCGGTTATTGGGGCTGTCACTTCCTGTCCCTGGGATGCCACTTCCAGTTCTGTGGGGACACCATGTTCTGGACAATGGAGAACATTCTAGAACCTGCTGGAATGTCCCAGAATCTAGAGAAGTGTTCCAAAACCCAGGGGACTACATCTGGACATGGGGAATGTTCTAGTACCTGCTGGAATCTCCTGGAATCTGGGAGAGTGTTGCAGATCCCACTGGACATATGCTGCAGAACACAGTGGGGGCTCTTTCTTGGCAGGGTGAAAGTTCTAGAACCTGCTGGAATGTCCTGGAATCTGCAGGAGTATTCCAGACCCCAATGGACCATCTTTAGGACCAGATGGAACATCCCAGAATAGGGAGGAATGTTCCAGAACCCAGCAGAACTCTTCCAGGCACGTGTGTGTCTGTGTGTGTGGGGGGGTGGGAATGTTCTAGAACCTGCTGGAACATTCTGGAATCTCGAGGAATATACTGCAGAGCCCAAATGTGAGTACATATTTCTTTATTCCAGAACACCATAGAATGTTCTCAGGAGCTGACTATGACTTTTATGTTGTTTCTGATATATGAATTGATATCAATTTTATTTAATTTGAGTCTTTTAATTTTTCCCTGAAATGGCGAACTTCCTGTCTTTGGTGTTGTGGCTTTGCGGCCAGGTTGTGGGGATGTTCCTGAACCTGGCAGAATGTTCCCAAAGCCAGATGTGGAATCTTCTAGAACCTGGAGGCACATACTTGAACCTGGGAGCTGAGTGCTGTGGGATTCCCATGGAAGGTTCTAGAACCCAGCAGGATATTCTCAGAACCTGCAGGAAGGCATGGCTCCCACCCAGGGGTGAAGTTGACAGGAACCTAGAGGAACATTCTGGAAAGTCCCCCCAATCCTCACTGAGGTGACACATTCTGGGACCTGAGTGAATCTTCTAGAGCTGGTGGAATGTCCTGGAACCTGGAGGGGCTGTTATGGAACCTGGCAGTGAAGCTGTTTTCTTGAACCCACTGGAACATTCTGGAAGCGAGCAATGGCACCTTCCTGATTTGGTGGAATATTTCTGGACATGGGCAGAATGTTCTAGAACCATGGGGGTCCATTCTGGCATCTGGAGGAATGTCCTGGATGCCTGAGTAGAATGTTCTGGATCACAGTGCATGGGCCTTCTGTTTGGAAGCCTGCCGCTATGTTCTTGAATCCAGTGGAAGGTTCTGGAACCTGGCAGAAGTTTCTGGAAACCAGACACGAATTTCCCTTTGGACTTGGCTTTACATTTGGGAGCCAAGATGAATGTCCTTGAGCTCTGCAGGACGTTCTGGAGCCTGGTGGAACATTCCAGAACCCAGAGTGGACATCCCGTGGGGCATGCTGGAATGTTCTCGACATCCCTGCGTTCCCGGTCAGCACCCCGGCAGCATCAGGAGCTTCCAGTTGAGTGCGATGACGTCTCCCACGAGGGTGTCTCCGGGGCCCACGAAGTCGGCGGCGATGATGTTGGTGCTGGCGGGTGTCGGGCCGGGGCGTTGCCGGCGCACCCAGGCGTGGATGGCCTGTCACCCATCCTCAGTCACAGCGCGCAAGGATGCAGATGGATGTGCCAGCACATGGCGCAGGCTCCCAGACAGGTCGGTGCCCGCCACGAACAGGCCGCCTTCAACACAGCATGGCCGCCATGGTCACACACGCGGCCCCTGTCACGGATGTCTTCCCACAACCCCCAACCTGACACCTTTTTTTCTCTAATGTCTTCCCATCCGCCTCCTCTCCCCCGTCTCCGTGGGTAACACAGGATCACCCCCCAGGGTCTTCCTGTCTGTCTTCCCATGCATGGCATGTTTTTCTCCCTAAGGTCTTGCCGTAGCTTGACACCAGACTGTCCCTAATGTCTTCCCATCTGTGTCCCCATAGACAATACAATTGTGTCCCTAACATCTTCCTGTACCTGGACCCAGGATTGTCCCTAAGGCCTTCCTGTAGCTTGACACATTCTTGCCCCTAAGGTCTTCCTGTCTGTCTTCCAGTGGGTGACACAATTTTGTCCCTAAGTTCTTGCCGTACCTTGACACACGATTGTCCCCAAGGTCTTCCTGTCTTCTGGTGGGTGACACATTTTTGTCCCTAATGTCTTGCTGTACCTTGACATTGGACTGTCCCTAAGGGCTTCCCATCTGTCTCCCTGTGGACAACACAACTTTGTCCCTAATGTCTTGCTGTACCTTGACACATGATTGTCCCTAAGGCCTTCCTGTCTGTGTCCCCATGGACGACACAATTTTGTCCCTAAGGCCTTCCCGTACCTGGACCCAGGATTGTCCCTAAGGTCTTCCTGTCCATCTCCCTGTAGGTGACACGTTTTTGTCCCCAAGGCCTTGCCGTACTTTGACATGTTCTTGTCCCTAAGGTCTTCCTGTCTGTGTCCCCCATGGACAAAACACTTTTGTCCTTAAGGTCTTCCTGTACCTTGATTTGGGATGGTCCCTATGGTCTGCCTGTCTGTCTTCCTGTGGGTGACATAATTTTGTCTCTAAGGTCTTCCCATACCTTGACATTCTTGTCCCTAACATCTTCCCATACCTTGATACAGGATGGTCCCTAAGGTCTTCCCGTCTGCCCCCTGTAGGTGACATGTTTTTGTCCCTAAGGTCTTCCTGTACCTTGACTCATTCTTGTCCCTAACGTCTTCCTGTCTGTGTTCCCCATGGGAGTTTGTCCCTAAGGTCTTTGCGTACCTCAACCTGGCATTGGCCCTAAGGTCTTCCTGTCTGTCCCCCTGTGGGTGACTCATTTTTGTCCCTAATGTCTTCCTGTACCTTGACACAGGATTGTCTCTAAGGTCTTGCCATACCTTGACACATACTTGTTTCTAATGTCTTCCTGTCTATGTCCCCCATGGGAGACACATAAGGTCTTGCTGTACCTCAACCTAGTATTGGGCCTAAGGTCATCCCATCTGTGCCCCTGTGGGAGACTCATGTTTGTCCCTAAGGTCTTACCGTAGCTTGACACAGGACTGTCCCTAAGGTCTTGCTGTCCATGTCCCCCATGGGAGACTCGTGTTTGTCCCTAAGGTCTTGCCATACCTCAAACTGGTATTGGCCCTAAGGTCTTCCTGGTCACTTTTGTCCCTAAGGTCTTGACACTTGACATGTTCTTGTCCCTAGTGTCTTCCTGTCCATGTCCCCATGGGAGACACATTTTTATCCCTAAGGTCTTGAACCTGAACCCAGGATTGGTTGTACCCTCATACCTCAAACTGGTTTTGTCCCTAATGTCTTCCCATCCACGTCCCCCAGGATGACATGTGTTTGTCCCTAAGGTCTTGCTGTACCTCAACCTGGTGTTTGTCCCTAAGGTCTTCCTGTCCATCTCCCTGTGGGTGACACCATTTTGTCCCTAAGGTCTTGCTGTACCTTGACATGTTCTTGTCCCTAAGGTCTTCCTGCCCATGTCCCCCATAGGTGACACATGTTTGTCCCTAAGGTCTTGCCATACCTCAACCTGGTGTTGTCCCTAAGGTCTTCCTGTCTGTCCCCTGTGAGTGACACATGTTTGTCCCTAAGGTCTTCCTGTCAATCTCCCTGTGCACACACATTTGTTTGTCCCCGTATCTTGACAGTTCTTGTCCCTAATGTCTTCCTGCCCCTAGGTGACCTTTTTCCTGTCTTTGGGGTGGGCACAGGGTCCCATCCCTCCACCTCCATGGACTCCATAGATCCTATGGGAGGCTCCTCCCTCCACTTCCCCTGGTGACATCACTTCCTGTCCCTGTGTTGGTGTTGGGCACAGCCCATCCCTCCACCCATTCCACTTCCTTTTCCTGGTGATGTCACTTCCTGTTACTGCCCCAGTGGTCCCATCCTCCACCTCCATTTTTTTTTAGTCCCTTGGGGTCTCATCTTCCAGTTCCTGGTGACATCACTTCCTGTCCCCTGTGGGCAGGTCTTGGTGTCCCTGACACCTTGTTGGCCCCAATGTCTCCATCTCCATGGACACCCCACAGTGGACAGGGATGACTGTTCCATCCACAGGTGACAGTGAAGCTCCACCATCCACTTCCTGTTCCTGTGATGTCACTTCCTCCCTGCATGGGCACAGCCTGGTGTCCCTGGCTGGCAGCCTCAACCCTCTGTCTCCATGGACACCCTCCATGGGAGGCTGCTCCTCCACTTCACGGTTTTGTCCCACTTCCCTGTCCCTGTCTTCCCAGGGAAACATCCTCCACTTCCATCCCCTTCCTTTTCCTGGTGATGTCACTTCCTGTCCCTGTGTTGTTGTCCATCACAGGTCAGGAGAGGCTCCTCACCTCCACCTCCTGTTTGTCCTGAAGGTCTTCCTCTCCATCTCCCTGTGTGTGACACAGGATTGTCCATCTCCATGGTCTTGCTCCAGCTTGACAGTTCTTGTTCCTAACATCTTCCTGCCCGTGACCCCATAGGTGACACATGTTTGTCCCTAAGGTCTTCCATACCTCAACCTGGTGTTGTCCCTAAGGTCTTCCGTCCTGTCCCCTGTGAGTGACACATGTTTGTCCCTAAGGTCTTCCTGTCAATCTCCCTGGCGTGACACACAATTGTCCCTAAGGTCTTGCCTATCTTGACACGTTCTTGTCCCTAATGTCTTCCTGCCCTGTCCCTGGATAGGTGACACGTTTGTCCCTAAGGTATCCCATCCTCCAGCTTGACAGATTGCTGTCCTGTACATCTGTCTTCCTGTCCATTTCCCTGTGGGTGACACACTTTTGTCCATAAGGTCTTGCCGTAGCTTGACACAGGATTGCCCCTAAGGTCTTCCTGTCCGTGTGTCCCCCATGGATGGCACACATTTGTCCCCAAGGTGTTGCTGTATGCTGAGGGCCCCCTCCCTCCCTCTATGGCCCGCCTCCCCCTCCCTCCTGCTGGCACCTGAACCCAGCCGACATCCCAGCACCTCATGGTGTCCAGGTAGCACAGAGCACCTGTACCCTGGACTCTCTCCACTTCCTGTTCCTGTGTGTCTGGGCAGGAAAGCTGACCCGTCGCTGCGCCAGCAGGGGAGGCCTGGCCACAGCTCAGAGTGGATGCTATGATGCTGCCATGGATGCCATGGTGCACACCGGGGGATGAGTGCCACTGTGTGATGTTGTGATGTCACAGTGGACACTGGAGGATGTGTCACCACCTGCTGTGATGTCGCAGTGGACATTGGGGGACATGTGTCACCACATGCTATGATATCACAGTGGATGCAGGGTGACATGTGTCACACCACACAACGTGACACTGTAGTGGATGCTTGGGGATGTGTGTCACCACACAATGCTACTGTGGACACCATGGTGGACACCTGGGGATGTGTGTCACTGCATGACATTGTGATACTGCAGTGGACATCAGGGGACACGTGTCACCACACAATGCTGATGCTGCTATGGACGCCACAGTAGACACCAGGGGACATGTGTCAATGCAACATTATGACACTGTAGTGGACACCGGGGGACATGTGTAAGCACATGATGCTATGACAGTGCTGTGGACACCATGGTGGACACTGGGGGATGACTGTCACTGCATGACATTGGGTCAGTGCTGTGGACACTGGGGGGGCATGTGACACTGCACAATGTGGTGACACCACAGTGGACACTTGGCGACGTGTGTCACCACATGATGCTATGACACTGACATGGACGCCATGGTGGACACCAGGGGATGAGTGTCCCTGCATGACATTGTGACACCATAGTGGACACCAGGGGACATGTGTCACCACATGATGCTATGACACTGACGTGGACACCACGGTGGACACCAGGGGACGAGTGTCACTGCATGACATTGTGACACCACAGTGACCAGGGGACGTGTGTCACCACATGATGCTATGACACTGACTTGGACACCATGGTAGACACTGGGGGACGAGTGTCACTGCATGACATTGTGACACCGCAGTGGACAGCAGGGGACATGTCACCATACAACATCGTGTCACCAGAGTGGAAACTGGGGGATGTATGTCACACACAACATGACACTGCAGTGGACTGAGTGACTGTCGGGGACATGTCATGGTGGCGGATGACTGTCAGTGCACAACATGACACTGCAGTGGACACCAGGGGACATGTCATCTCATGACATCATATCACCCGGGTGGACACTGGGGCACGTGTGTCACAGATGACATGATGCTGCAGTGGACACCAGGGGGAACGTGGGTCCCCACCCCGTCCACGTCCACTGACCTGCGTGCATGCACTGGGCCGGGGTTTTTGAGCAGGACGGGCGTGATGCACTGGGGCCACGCGTCCCAGCAGGTGCAGCAGCAGCGTGCACTGGGGGGGGGGGGGGCGACTTCCGGTGGGGCAGTATGTCATGGTGGCTGGGCTGTGGGAGAGATGGGGGCTGTCTGCACGGGTGGGGAGGGGAGGGGAGGACGGCGTCCCAGCATGCACCACCCTGGGGTCCTTGGGGGAGGCCAGATTCAAACCCAGGTCCTTGGGGATGATGTCCCAGCATGCACTGGGCTCAGGGGTGCTTGGGGATGACATCCCAGCATGCACTGGGCTCAGGGGACTTGGGGATGACATCCCAGCGTGCACTGGGCTCGGGGGACTTGGGGATGATGTCTCAGTGAGCATTGGGCTCGGGGGTTTTGGGGATGACATCCCAGCATGCACTGGGCTTGGGGGCTTGGGGATGACATCCCAGCGTGCATTGGGCTCGGGGGTTTTGGGGATGACATCCCAGTGTGCACTGGGCTCAGGGGGGTCTTGGGGATGATGTCCCAGCGTGTACTGGGCTTGTGGGGCTTGGGGATGACGTCCCAGCGTGCATTGGGCTCGGGGGTCTTGGGGATGACGTCCCAGCCTGCACTGGGCTCAGGGGTCTTTGGCATGATGTCCCAGCATGCACTGGGCTCGGGGGTCTTTGGGATGATGTCCCAGCATGCACTGGGCTCGGGGGTCTTGGGGATGACTTCCCAGCATGCACTGGGCTTGGGGGGGGCTTGGGGTTGACATCCCAACGTGCACTGAGCTCGGGTGTCTTCGGGATGATGTCCCAGTGTGCACTGGGATGGGGGGGGCTTGGGCATCGTCCCAGCATGCACTGGGCTCAGGGAGGGCTTGGGTGTCATCCCATCGTGCACTGGGTTTGGGGGCTAGGGCATGATGTCCCAGCATGCACTGGCTCAGGGAGGGCACTGACCTGGGATGGACAGGTGGTGGAGGGGGACATCCCACAGCGGCGGGGGCAGCGATGACATCCAGTCCTCATGGGCGCCACAGCACTGGAGGCTCCGGAAGCTGTCATGGCGGCCTGCACAGAATAGGGGGGAGAACATGTGAGGGGTGAGAACAGAGGGATGGGTGGTCTGTCACTCCACGGACACCACTTCCTGTCCCACACGGCCACTTCCTGACCCCACATAGACACCACTTCCTGTCCCCACTCATCCACCCTCCACTTCCTGCCCCCACTCATCCTCCGCTTCCTGTCCCTGCAGGTCTTTCCCCATCATCTTCCTCCCCCCACCCTTGGCCTCTGTCTATCACCTCAGCCTGTCTGTCTGCTTGTCTGTCTCTCAACCTCAGCCTCTGTCTGTCTGTCTCTCTCACCCTCTGTCTCTCACCTCTGCCTCTCTCTGTCTCTGTCTGTCTCTCTGCCTCTGCCTCTGTGTCTGTCTGCCTCTCTGTCTGCCTCTCTCTGCCTCTCTGTCTGTCTGTCTCTCACCCCTCTGCCTCTGTCTGTCTGCTCTGTCTCTCTGTCTGTCTCAGCCTGTCTGTCTCTCTCTGTCTGTCTCCTCTGCCTCTGCTGTCTCTGTCTGTCTGTCTGTCTCTGTCTCTCACCTCTGCCCTGCCTCTGTCTGTCTCTCACCTCTGTCTGTCTGTCTCTCACCTGTCTGTCTGTCTCTCACCTCTGGCCCTCTGTCTGTCTGTCTCTCTGCTCAGCCTCTGTCTGTCTGTCTGTCTGTCTGTCTGTCTGTCCTCACCCTGGTCTCTGTCTGTCTGTCTCTCACCTCTGCTGTCTCTGTCTGTCTCTCACCTCGGCCTCTGTCTGTCTGTCTCTCAGCCCAGCCTCTGTCTGTCTGTCTCTCTCTGTCTCTCACCCTGGCCTCTGTCTGTCTGTCTCTCACCTCTGCCTCTGTCTGTCTGTCTGTCTCTCACCTCAGCCTCTGTCTGTCTGTCTGTCTCTCACCTCAGCCTCTGTGTCTGTCTCTCTCTGTCTCTCTCTCTCTCTGTCTGTCTCTCTGTCTGTCTCTCTGCCTCTGTCTGTCTCTCACCTCACCTCTGTCTGTCTGCCTCTGTCTGTCTCTCACCTCAGCCTCTGTCTGTCTCTCTGCCTCTGTCCTCTGCCTCTGTCTGTCTGTCTCTCACCTCTGTCTCTGTCTCTCTCTGTCTGTCTCTCTCTGCCTCTCACCTCGGCTCTGTCTGTCTGTCTCTCACCTCAGCCTCTGCCTCTGTCTGTCTGTCTGTCTGTCTCTCACCTCAGCCTCTGTCTGTCTCTCACCTCTGCCTGTCTGTCTGCCTGTCTCTCACCTCTGCCTCTCTCTGTCTGTCTGTCTCTCTCACCTCTGTCTGTCTGTCTGTCTCTCACCCCAGCCTCTGTCTGTCTGTCTCTCACCTCTGGCCCTCTGCCTCTCTGTCTGTCTGTCTGTCTGTCTCTCTCTCACCTCTGTCTGTCTCTCACCTCTGTCTGTCTGTCTGTCTCTCACCTCTCTGTCTGTCTGTCTGTCTGTCTCTCAGCCTCAGCCTCTGTCTGTCTGTCTCTCACCTCTGTCTGTCTGTCTGTCTGTCTGTCTCTCACCTCAGCCTCTGTCTGTCTCTCTCTCTCTCTCACCTCAGCCTGTCTGTCTGTCTCTCACCTCAGCCTCTGTCTCTGTCTCTCACCTCTGCCTCTGTCTGTCTCTCACCTCTGTCTGTCTCTGTCTGTCTGTCTGTCTGTCTCTGTCTGTCTGTCCTCTCACCTCTGCCTCTCTCTGTCTCTCTGTCTGTCTCTCTCTGTCTGTCTCTCTCACCTCACCTCTGTCTCTGTCTGTCTGTCTCTCTGGCTGCCTCTGTCTGTCTCTCTGTCTGTCTCTCTCTGTCTGTCTCTCTCTGCCTCCTCTGTCTGTCTCTCACCTCAGCCTCTGTCTGTCTCTCACCTCTGCCTCTGTCTGTCTGTCTCTCACCTCTGTCTGTCTGTCTGTCTCTCACCTCTGCCTCTGTCTGTCTGTCTCTCACCTTTGCCTCTGTCTGTCTCTGTCTGTCTGTCTCTCTGTCTGTCTGTCTCTCACCTCTGCCTCTGTCTGTCTGTCTCTCACCTTTCCGTCTGTCTGTCTGCCTCTGTCTGTCTGTCTCTCACCTCAGCCTCCGTCTGTCTGTCTCTCACCCCGGCCTCTGTCCATCTGTCTTTCTGTCCATCAGTCTCTCATCCAAGCCAGCCTGTCAGTCTCTCACCCCAGCCTCTGTCTGTCTGTCTGTCTCTCACCTGTGTCTCACCGGGGCGTCTGTCTGCGTGTCTTCCTGGCAGCCTTGAGTCCAGCTCTCCGTCCATCGGTCCGTCTGTCCATCCTTCCCGACGGGTGGGCGGGTCTAACGAGGTGACGTCATCCTCACCCTCCCCGGAGGGCGGATGTTTGCAGGTCCAGTCAGGTCGACCCAGGTGAGTCAGAGCGGGGTGGGCGGGGCCTGGAGGATGACGGACAGGAGTTGCCGCCCTGGCCACGACCCCTGCCTGTCCCAGCCCCTGAGATTCAGAGCGGGGAGGGCGGGGCCTGGAGGATGACGGACAGTCGCTGCCGCCAGTGGCCACGCCCCCTGCCCGTCCCAGCCCCTGAGAGTCAGCGTGGGGAGGGTGGGGCCTGGAGGATGATGGACAGGAGCTGCCGCCCGTGGCCCCGCCCCCTGCCCGTCCAGTAACGTCCGGGGCCTGTGTGAACCTGTGTGGGTGAGTGAGCGCGAGTGTATGCAGGTGGAGCCAACTGCGTTCCTCCTGGCGGTGCTCAGAGCTGGCTTCCTGCGGTCATTCCTCCAGGGCACACATAGTAGGTATGCATGCCTCTGCCCTGCACACAGCCGGCGCAGACTGCATGCACACGCCCACGGTGCACACTCAGTAGGCGCACACTGCGTGCAGACACGCACCGTGTACACCGTCACTGCATACTGTATACAGACTTCCACAATGTACACAGTTGTCACATACAGCATGCACACACCCACAGTGTACACAGGCGGCGCATACTGCGTGCACACATAAACAGATCTTCCTGCGCACTCGGCCGTCCCCGAAGACGCTCGCCCGTTTCCGGAGCTCTTTTGGAATTTCTGTGAACACTCGGCCATCCGCAAGATGCTGGGCAGTATCCGTCAACCCCGACCTGTCAGCCATCTTCGTCGGCCTTTACCGGAACTCTTCGGGAACTTCCGTGAACACTCGGCCGTCCCCGAAGACTCTCGGCCGTTTCCGTACTTCTGGGACCCGTCGTCCATCTTCGGCCGTTTCCGGAGATCGTCGGGAACTTCCGTCAACACTCGGCCGTCCCCGAGGACGCTCGGCCGTTTCCGTCAGCCCAGGTCCCGTCGTCCATCTTCGGCCGTTTCCGGAGATCGTCGGGAACTTCCGTGAACACTCGGCCGTCCCCGAAGACGCTCGGCCGTTTCCGTCAGCCTGGCACCCGTCTGTTTCCGGAGATGGTCGGGAACTTCCCTCCACGCTCGGCAGTCCCCGAAGATGCTCGGCCGTTTCCGTTTCCCTCCGTCAACCTAAGCGCATGCGCAGTTTTCCCCCATTCTTTTAAAAATTTGTTTTAATTATTAATTTTGGTATTGACAGCTTCTATACTTACACACAAAAAAAGATATTTCCCTCCCCTCCCCCATTCTCCCCATTCTTTTAGTTGGAGTACTGAGCCCCCGACAGATGATCCCGTTTCTTCCATGGAGGACTGAGCATAAGCACCCCGTGCCATTCCTCATGCCGCCATGGAGTACTGAGCACCCCGACTAGTCCGGGTCAACACCCGTGGAGGACTGAGCATGAGCACCCCCTGTCATGCCTCATGGCACCGTGGACTGTTGAGCACCCCGACAGCTGGTCCCGGGTCTCCCCAAGACTTGAACCACTTTTCAGGGCAAGGACTGAGTCTGAGCACCCTCCAGGTGACCACCTCCCATGGCCATGGGTCATAGGCTGTGAGTTCAAATCCAGCCTGAGACGCATGGCCGTGCGTTCGCTTCCTCTGGAAACGCGCGGGCATGAGTTCAAATGCAGACAGAGACACACACAGCCATGAGGTCGAATCCAGCCGGAGACACATGGCCGTGAGAACGAATCCAGCCAGAGACACTTGGCAATGAGTTCAAATCCAGCGGGAAACACACGGTCATGAGACCCACAGACATGAGTTCAAGTCCAGCCAGAGCCGCACAGCCATGAGTTCGAATGCAGCCAAAGACACACAGCCAGTGACTTCAAATTAGGCCAGAGACACACGGTCGTGAGTTTGAATCCAGGGACCCACAGACATGAGTTCAAGTCCAGCCAGAGGAGGCATGGCTGTGAGTTCAAATCCAGCCGGAGATGTGTGGCCGTGGCGGCCTCCCTTCGCTGTGACGTGCGTGCACACGTGTGTGCGCGTGTGTGCGTGCGTGGACTTGGGGTCTGGCGAGGTGGCTCAGCAGTTAGGGCTCCTGATCACAGAGCCCGACGACTCGGGTTCGAATCCCCAGGTCCCATGTGCAGAAAGCGGTGTCGCCGTGTCCTGTTCTCTCTCTCTCATCAATAAAGGGAGAGATGATACAACAAACAAATAGAGATAAATAATAGATATAATAATAGATAAATAATATAATAATAGATGTGAATAATCAATAAAACCAATAAATACGATAAATCAAAACAATATAATAAAAATTTTAAATAATATAAATAATAAATAATTAAAGAAATAAATACAAATGATAAGTAAATAAATGTAATGAACAAATCAGTATAAATATTAAGTAAATGAATGCAACCAATAAGAAAAGCAAAAAGTAAATATAATAAAGCAGTATAAATATTGAATAAATGCATATAACCAATAAATAAATATAATGAACAAATCAGTATAAATGGTAAACAAATGAATATAAATAATACAGTAAATAAACATAACAAATAATAATATATAAGGATAAATATTAAACATATGAATATAAATCATAAACATAAAAATAATAAGTAAATATAATAAATAAGGATAAATATTAAATGAATACAAACAATAAACAAAAACAATAGATTTAATAAATATGGGGGCCTATCAAATTAATGAATATAAATAGTAAATAAATAGAACAGTAAATAAAAATAATAAATAAGAGTGAATATTAAACAAATGAATATAAAAAAAAAAAATAATAAATAAATATAATGAATAAGTATAAATATTAAACTGTTGAATAGAAATCATAAATGAAACAAACAAAAAAAAATATCAATGTAATATACAAATAAGTATGAATAATTAACCAAATGAATATAAATAATCAATCGATAAATATAATTCAAAATATAAGTCTTAAATAAATGAATATAAATAATAAAAATGAAAAACTCAATAAATAATAAGTAAATATAATAAGTAATGCAGTATAAATATTAAATAAGCCAATGTAAATAAAAAATAAATGAATATATAAATATGATAACAAAATATGATAAACAAATAAGAATAAGGATTAAACAAATGACTATAAGTAATAAATAAAACAATAAATACATATAATAAATAAATAACTATAATAAACAAATAAGGATAAATACTAAATCAATGAATGTAAAAAATAAATAAAACAAATAAATATCATAAAATAATGAATATATTTAATAAGTGAATACAAAAAATAAATAAATATAATAAACTAATAAGTGAATATTAAACAAGTATAAATAATAAACATCAATAAAAAAGAAATAAATACAAATAATAATGAATAAATTTAAATAGTAAATAAATCTAAATAACAATAAATCAATGTAAGTAATAAATGAATAAATAACTGTAACTATTATAGAAAGAAATTAAGAAATCTTAAAAGGCCATGTGGCTGGCCTCCTGGCTCAAGGCCTGTCCAGTGCACAACCTCTCTGTGGGTCTAATGTCATTAAATGAAAATAAATATTTAGTTATTTATTGATTGGAGAGAGAGAAATAGAGAGGGACAGAGAGAGGCAGAGGGAGAGGAGGGAACGGACACGCCGGGGCCTCCAGCCGCTGCAAACGAACTCCAGACGCATGCGCCACATTGTGCGTCTGGCTTATGTGAGTCCTGGGGAGTCGAACCTGGGTCCTTAGGCTTTGCAGGCGCATGACTTAACTGCTGAGCCACCTCTCCAGACCCAGTTTATTTGTTTATTATTTTATTTTATTATGATGATGATGATCATTATCATTATTATGATTACCACTGAGGTTGGATGGGTGTGGCTCTAGGCCAGTCTTACCCCGAATCCGCTCTGTCCACTTCTCAGGCTGGCCTCAAACTCACGGCCACTACCCTCCTCCTCCTCCTAAGAAAATCGACTGCAATATTCTTTTTATTTTATTTTATTCATTTTAGTATTTATTATTAATTTGTCATTATATTTAACTTTTTTATTTCAGTATATTATTACATTATCATTTATTTTTTTTATTTTATTTTATTATTTTATTACTTTATTTTACTTTTAAATTTAATTTTATTTATTTTATTTTACTTTTTAATTTTATTTTCTTATTTATTATTTTTAATCATTGTTATTGTTATTATTATTAACATGGCTTTTTGAGGTCGGGTGTAGCTGTAGGCCAGGATGTCCCGGAACCCACTCTGTGGTTTCAGGCTGGTCTTGAACTCGAGGCCTCCCTCCATTGGACATCTTTTTTATGTTCCTCCAGGGGGTGTCAGGAGTGGCTTCACTCACGGCTCAGCAGCTCAGGCGCTCGCTCATTCGCTCGTCTGTCTGTCCTCCCGCTTGCGAAGCTATAGGAGCCCGGGTTCGAACCCGCACCACCCACAACACACCGCTCCCCACCTCCATATGCACAAAGCCACCCACACTGAGGGTGACGCCTGGGCAGTCCCTGCACCTGCACCTGCACCTGGACCTGCACCTGCACCAGGACCTGCACCAAATAATGATAATAGTAGTAGTAGTAATAATAATGATAATAAGGCCCGTGTGAACCTGTGTGGGTGAGTGAGCGCGAGTGTATGCAGGTGGAGCGAACTGCGTGCCTCCTGGCGGTGCTCAGAGCTGGCTTCCTGCGTTCGTTCCTCCAGGGCGCACATAGTAGGTATGCACGCCTCTGCCCTGCACAGAGCCTGCAGACTGCGTGGACATGCCCACGGTGCACAAACAGTAGTCGCATACAGGGTGCAGACACGCATGGTGTGCACTGTGAGTGCATACTGTATGCAGATGCCTACGTTGCGCACAGTTGGTCCACACAGCCAGCGCAGACTGTGTGCAGATGTCCACAGTGTACACAGTCGGCGCATACTGCGTGGACATGTCCACAGTGTAGGCCATGGGCTCATACTTCTGTAATGCAGACAGGTGGTGCCTACTGCATGCACACCACAGCGTACACAGTTGGCACCTGCTGCCTGCAGACTTCCACAGCGTACACAGTTGGCACATACGTCATGCACACGCCCACAGTGTACACAGTCGGCGCACACTGCGTGCACACATAAAGAGTTCTTTCGAGCATCTTCCTGCACGCACGGCCATCCCCGAAGACTCTCGGCCATTTCCGTCAGCCTGGTACCTTCGTCCATCTTCGGCCATTTCCGGAGACCTTCGGGAACTTCCGTGAACACTCGGCCGTCCCCGAAGACGCTCGGCTGTTTCCGTCAGTCCGAAACCCGTCGACCATCTACGGCCATTTCCGGAGATCTTCGAGAACTTCCGTGAACACTCGGCAACCCCCGAAGACGCTCGGCCGTTTCCGTCAGCTTGGGACCCCCACATCGTCCATCTTCGGATATTTCCGGATATCTTCGGGAACTTCCGTGAACACTCGGACGTCCCCGAAGACGCTCGGCCATTTCCGTCAGCCCGGGACCCGTCGACCACCTTCGGCCGTTTCCGGGACTCTTCGGGAACTTCCGTGAACACTCGGCTGTCGCCAAAGACGCTCGGCCTTTTCTGTCAACTCGGGACCTGTCGTCCACCTTCGGCTGTTTCCGGAGATGGTCGGGAATTTCCCTCCAGGCTCGGCCGTCCCCGAAGACACTCGGCTGTTTCCCCCGTTCTTTTTTTTTTTTTTTTTTTTTTATTTTTTAATTATTAATTTTTTTGTTGACAGCTTCTATACTTACATACAGAAAAATGATATTTTCCTCCCCTCCCCCCATTCTCCCCATTCTTTTAGTTGGAGTACTGAGCCTTCGACAGATGATCCCCTTTCTCCCATGGAGGACTGAGCACAAGTACCCCGTGCTATTCCTCATGCCACCATGGAGTACTGAGCACCCCGACTAGTCTGGGTCAACACCCGTGGAGGACTGAGCATGAGCAACCCCTGTCATGCCTCATGGCACCGTGGACTGTTGAGCACCCCGACAGCTGGTCCCGGGTATCCCCAAGACTTGAACCACTTTTCAGGGCAAGGACTGAGTCTGAGCACCCGCCAGGTGACCACCTCCCATGGCCATGGGTCATAGGCTGTGAGTTCAAATCCATCATGAGACGCATGGCCATGCATTTGCTTCCTCTGGAGATGCGCAGCCATGAGTTCAAATCCAGCAGGAGGAGACGCATGGCTGTGAGTTTGAATACAGCCAGAGATGCGTGGTCATGAGTTCAAATCCAGCCAGAGACACACACATGAACTCGAATCCAGCCAGAGACACATGGCCGTGAGTTCGAATCTAGCCAGAGACACACGGCAATGAGTTCAAATCCAGCCAGAGACCCACAGACATGAGTTCAAGTCCAGCCAGAGCCGCATAGCCCTGAATTTGAATGCAGCCAAAGACACACAGCCAGTGACTTCAAATTAGGCTGGAGACACACGGTCGTGAGTTTGAATCCAGGGACCCACAGACATGAGTTCAAGTCCAGCCAGAGAGGCATGGCTGTGAGTTCAACACCCGTGGAGGACTGAACATGAGCACCCCGTGTCATACCTCATGCCACCGTGGACTGTTGAGCACCCGACAGCTGGTTCCGGGTCTCCCCATGGAGGACTGGAGCATAGGGGCACCCCAAGACTTGAATCAGCTTTTCAGGGCAAGGACTGAGTCTGAGCACCCGACCAGGTGACCACCTCCCATGGCCATGGGTCATAGGCTGAAAGTTCAAATCCATCCTTAGTCCTGTTCGGATCTCGTTTCTTATCAATAGAGGGTGCAAAATGAGTTCAAACAAACAGCCATGAGATAAATAATAGATATGATAATGGATAAATAAGATAATAATAGATGTGAATAATCAATCAATAAAACCAAGAAATAAATATGATGAATTGAAAGAATATAATAAATTTTTAAAATAATGTAAATAATAAATAATTAAAGCAATAAGTACAAATGATAAATAAATAGAAACACACGGTCATGAAAAGACGAAGCCAGCCAGAGACCCACAGACAGGAGTTCAAGTCCAGCCAGACTGAAACTGAGTCCTGTGACTTTGCAGGCCAAGGCCTTTTAACCAGGCCATCTCTCCAGCCCACGACCGAGGTTCTTCATTCCTTTATAGTGTGTCTTCCATTTATTTTTTTTTTTTTATATTTTTATATTTTTTTTTTTATTTTATTATTTTATTATTATTATTTTCTGGTTTTTTTGAGATAGGGTTTCACCCTAGTCCAGGCTGACCTGGAATTCACTATGTAGTCCCAGGGTGGCCTAGAACTCTCAGCAATCCTCCTACCTCTGCCTCCCAAATGCTGGGATTTAAGACATGCATCTCCATGCCCTGCTATTTTATTATTTTATTTTATTGTTTCTTTCATGAGCCACCTAATCACGACGGTGGTCAAAACAGCCTCTGAAGTCACTCAAAACAGCTATACACCCAGCCGCTTACAACTCATGATGGCCCAAGATGACGGCACAGCGTGGAATTTCCTAACCAGTTAATACATAGTTTCCATGCTGGAGAGGTGCCCTTAGCGGTTAAGCTGCTGCCTGCAAAGCCTAAGGACCCTGGTTCATTCTCCAGGTCCCACGTAAGCAAGATACACAAGGTGGCACATGCGTCTGGAGTTTGTTTGCAATGGCTGGAGGCCCTGGCACAACCATTCTCACTCTCTCTCTAATAAAAAAATAAATAAATTTTATTTTATTTTATATTATTTATTTCTGGCTTTTCAAGGTAGGGTCTCACTCCAATAAATAAAAATTAAAATAAATAAATATTTCCTTGCTCCAGGATGAAAACAGAATGTTCAGCATAATTTGGGGGGCAAATAAAAGAGAGGAGGAACAGTGACTGAAATTCATGGATATTCTTCCATGGTGTCCATTGCGGCTCACTTAGAAAATAGCTACCAGTTCCCTGTGGGCATATTACTTATGATTCTGAATCACTTGTGGATTTTATTTATTTATTTATTTATTTATTTATTTATTTATTTATTTACTTACTTACTTATGACAGACAGAAGAAGATGGAGAGGGAGAGAGAATGGGCATGCCAGGGCCTGCAGCCACTGCAAACAAACTCCAAACACGGGACCTGGGGAATCGAACCGGGGACTTTGGCTTTGCTGGCCGCTAAGCCATCTCTCCAGCCTCCTATTTTATTTTATTTTTTATTTTATTTTATTTTATTTTATTTTATTTTATTTTTTATTTTTTTATTTTCTTATTATTATTATTATTATTATTATTATTATTTTATTTTTTTTTTTTTGGTTTTGCGAGGTAGGGTCTCACTCTGGTCCAGGCTGACCTGGAATTAACTATGTAGTCTCAGGGTGGCCTCGAACTCTCGGCGATCCTCCTACCTCTGCCTCCCGAGTGCTGGGATTAAAGGCGTGCGCCAGCACGCCCGGCTATTTTATTATTTTTTTAATTATTAGAGACAGGGAGAGACAGAATGGGCGTGCCAGGGCCTCCAGCCACTGCTCACGCACTCCAGATGTGTGTGCACTCTTGTGCATTTGGCTTGATGTGGATCCTGGGGACCTGAGCCTCGAACCAGGGTCCTCAGCCTTTGCAGGCCAGCGCTGAACCACTGAGCCATCTTCTATCCAGGCCCGCTCACCCTATTTACACCACAGAGTTTCTAGGACCGTGATCACCATTCTAGCAAATCTTCAGTCAAGTCGTCAGCACAAAACATGTGAGAGAGAGAGAGAGAAAATACACAAGGGGGGCCCCATACGTCTGCAGTAATAAATAATAATAAAATAAAAATAATACAATAAAAGAAAATAATACAATAAAATAATAAAATAACAATAAAATAATAATAATAAAATAAAATTAAAATAAAAATAATCATTATAATAAATACTAATATTAATAATAATAATAATAATAATAATAATAATGAAATAATCAAAATATATTTATGGTGGCGCTCATGCCTTCATCCCAGTAGCACTGGGAGGGAGGCAGAGAGTGAGGAGAGTCGTGGCTGTGAGTTCGAGGCCAGCCTGTGACGACAGAGTGAATTCCAGCTCAGCCTGGGCTAGAGCCAGTCCCTACCTCGAAAACCAAAAAAAAAAAAAAAAAACAAAGAAATAAATGTAACATCTACCATAAGTACAGTGTCATGTAGCCAAAATCAGGAGGAGGTGTTTCGTGCATGATATATATAAATTTACATATATAATATGTATAATGTGTATGTATTTATTTTATATATTATATATTATACATAATATATACATATATAAATATATGTTTAAATTTATATATAAATTTACATGTAAGTTTATAAGTTTATATATCGATATATATTTAAATTTATACATATATTATATACATAAATATATATGATATATTTACATATACAATATGTACAATATATTATTTTATGTTATATATTATTAAATAATATATATACTACATAATATATACATATACATATATATGAACTTATATGTAAATATGTAAATTTATGTATATATCATAATAGGATTAGGGTTAATGTTATATGTAAATTTATATACATAAACACATACATATATATAAGTTTTATTTTTTTGGTTTTCGAGATAGGGTCTGGCTCTAGCCCAGTCTGACCTGGAATTCACTCTGAGGTCTCAGGCTGGCCTTGAACTGACAGCCAAGACCCTTCTACCTCTGCCTGCCCAGAGCTGCAGGGATGAAAGATGTGAGCGCCTCCACACCCAAGTGATTTATTATCGCTCTTATTATTATTATTGTTTGGTTTTCCTTATTATCATTATTATTACTACTACTACTATTATCATTATTTGGTTTTCATCATTATTACTATTATTTGGTTTTTATTATTATTAGTTTTCATTATTATAATTATATTATTATTTTTATCATTATTATTATTACTATTATTATTTGGTTTTCCTTACTACCACTACCACTACCACTATTTGGTTTTCCTTATTAATATTACTATCATTGGGTTTTTGTTATTATTACTATTACTATTATTTGGCTTCCATTGTTATAACTGTTATTATTATTTGGTTTTCCTTATTATTATTACTATTGTTATTATTATTGCTATTGTTATTATGATTTTGTTTTCATTATCATAATTATTGCCATTAGTATTTGTTTATTATTATTACTATTACTATTGTTTGCTTTTCATTATTATTACTGTTGTTGTTGTTATTAGGTTTTCCTTATTTTACTTTATTATTATTATTATTACTACTATTGTAACTAGGTTTTTCTTATTAATATTGTTATCACCATTATTTGGTTTTTATTATTACTACTACTATCATTATTATTTGGTTTTAATTATTATAACTATTGCTATTATTTTGTTTTCCAATGTCCAGTTTTACTACTAGTAGTATTATCTCATTATTATTAACAACATTATTATGATTATTAGGTTTTCATTATTACTACTACTACTATAATAATAATAATTATTATTATTATGTTATTTTCCCGAGGTGGGGTGTGGCTGCAGCGCAGGCTGACATGGAACTCAGGCCACCGTCCCCGTCCTCCTGTCCTCCTGTCCTTCTGACCTCCATTCTGTTCTGGGTCCGGTGGCTTCGAGGTGCAGGTCCAGGTGCAGGTCCAGGTGCAGGTGCAGGTGCAGGTCCAGGGACTGCCCAGGCGTCACCCTCGGTGCGGGTGGCTTTGGTCACGTGGAGGTGGGGAGCAGTGGGTTGGGGGTGCTGCGGGTTAGAACCCAGGCTCCTTTGGCTTCGCAAGCGGGAGGACAGACAGACAGAGGAGCGAGTGAGCGAGCGCCTGAGCTGCTGAGCCGTGAGTGAAGCCGCTCCTGACACCCCTGGAGGAACATAAAAAAGATGTCCAACGGAGGGGGGCCTCGAGTTCAAGACCAGCCTGAAACCACAGAGTGGGTTCCGGGACAGCCTTGCCTACAGCTACACCCGACCTCAAAAAACCATATTAATAATAATAACAATAACAATATTTAAAAATAATAAATAAATAATTAAATTAAAAAGTAAAATAAAATAATAAATAATAAAATAAAATAATAAAATAAGTAAAATTAAATTTAAAAGTAAAATAAATAAAATAATAAGTAATAAAATAATATAATATACTAAAATAAAAAAGTTAAATAAAATGACAAATTAATAATAAATACTAACATAAATAAAATAAAATAAAAATAAGAAAATTGCAGTCGATTTTCTTAGGAGGAGGAGGAGGGTCGTGGCCGTGAGTTTGAGGCCAGCCTGAGAAGGGGACAGAGCGGATTCTGGGTCAGACTGGCCTAGAGTCACAACATTCCGGCCTCAGTGGTAATCATAATAATGATAATAATGATCATCATCATAATAAAATAAAATAATAAACAAATAAACTGGGTCTGGAGAGGTGGCTCAGCGGTTACATCACGTGCCTGCGAAGCGTAAGGACCCAGATTCGACTCTCCAGGACCCACGTAAGCCAGACGCACAATGTGGTGCATGCATCTGGAGTTCGTTTGCAGCGGCTGGAGGCCCCGGTGTGTCCGTTCCCTCCTCTCCCTCTGCCTCTCTCTGTCCATCTCTATTTCTCTCTCTCCAATCAATAAATAACTAAATATTTATTTATTTAACTAAATTTATTTATTTTTTCATTTATTGACATTAGACACACAGAGCTAATAAATAACTAAATATTTATTTTCATTTTGACATTAGACACACAGGTTGTGACTGGCAGGCCTTGAGCCAGGAGGCCAGCCACATGGCCCTTTAAGATTTCTTTATTTCTTTCTTTAATAGTTACAGCTATTTATTCATTTATTACAGAGTGAGACCCTACCTACATTGATTTATTACTATTTAGATTTATTTACTATTTAAATTTATTCATTATTATTTGTATTTATTTATTTTTATTGATATTTTATTTATTATTTATTTATTTGTTTAATATTCACTCGTATTAGTTTATTATATTTATTTGTTACATTCACTTATTCAATATATTTATTAGTTTATGACATTTATTTGTTTTATTTATTTATTTTTCATTCATTGATTTAGTATTTATCCTTATTTGTTTATTATAGTTATTTATTTATTACTTATAGTCATTTGTTTAATCCTTATCCTTTTTGTTTATTATATTTCTTTATCATATTTATACATTCATTTATTTATTTTTTATTTACATTGGCTTACTTTATATTTATACTGCTTTGTTTATTTATTATATTTATCATTTATTAATTTTTTTGTTTTATTATTTATATTCACTTATTTAGTATTTAATACTTATTTGTTTATTATATTGACTGACATCGTTTGTAGCCATTTATTTAATATTTATCCTTATATGTTGAATAATATTTATCAATTATATTCATTTGTTCAATATTCATACTTATTTGTATATTATATTTATTTATTATTTTTATTCATTGTTTTATTTATTGGATTGCCGTGAGTTTGAGGACTACAGTTGATTCAGGTCAGCCTGAGCCAGAGGTCTTGAAAAAAACCAAAAATAGATAAATAAAAAAGAAAAAGAAGAAATTGCTCATCAGATGGATGCCAGTGTAGTCATCTCTTTCTTTTTTTTTCTTTCTATACTTACTTACAAAAAATTTTTTTTTTTTTTTTTTGGTTTTTTTCTTCATGGCCTTAGGTAGGGTAGGGCTCAGTGCTGAAGAAATCTCAGGCTGACCAGGGGGAAAATAACTTGTGTCATCTCTTGGGTAATGAGTGTAAGCAAAGGTACACAGAGGTGAGGTGTCACCTCTCTTCAAAGAAGATGAAAATCTCAGCAACCTTTGAGCACCTACAGCTCAACGTACTGCAGGGGCCAACCCTGACTTTCAGGTCTACTGTGCCACACAACTCTTCTGATGACCAGATCCTGAAGGGAATTCCCTCTGGGACTGAGAACATTTGGGCCATTGGTGGGTGGACTACAGGTCTGCAGTATTTTTTCTACAGCTGTACTTGGGTGGCCTTTCTTTCTTTCTTTTCTTTCTTTCTTTCTTTCTTTCTTTCTTTTGGTTTTGGTTTTGGTTTTTAGAGGTAGGGTCTCACTCTCTCAGGCTGACCTGGAAATAACTATGTCATCTCTGGGTGGCCTCAAACTCATGGGTGATCCTACCTCTGCCTCCCAAGTGCTGGGATTAAAGGCGTGCGCCACCACAGCTTTTTTTTTTTTTGAGATAGGGTCTCAATCTAGTTTTTTGGAGTTTTTTTAGTTTCAGGGTGGCCTTGAGGTACCTCTGGGTCTCACTCTGCCTCCAGGCTGATCCACTATGTAGTTTCACTCAGCAAGAGTTTTTTTTTTTTTTTTTGGTTTTGCAAGGTAGGGTCTCACTCTGGTCCAGGCTGATCCATATAGTTTTCACTTAGAGTTTATAAATAAAACTTCAACCCAAGGAAGTTCAACCCAAGGAAGTCTCCCTATCTATCTATCTATCTATCTATCTATCTATATCTATATAATTTTTTTTTGTCTAGCCTAGGCTGACCTGGAATTCACTCTGTAGTCTCAGGGTGTCCTTGAAGTCATGGTGATCCTCCTACCTCTGTCTCCTGAGTGCTGGGATTAAAGGCATGTGCACCACCACGCCCGTCTAGGCTTAGTGCCTTTTCACTTAATCCTCAGTTCCACTTCCTTGTTGCCAGCTTCAGCTTCTCCCAAACTGAGGTGTTTATAGTCCTTCCAGCCTTAAGTCATATTCCCAGCCTATCGTCCCTGCAGAAAAGGTACCGTGGGACCTCCTGGGCTGGGAGGAAGTAAAAACCTGGGACAGTAAGCAAAACCCACAGCAGACACTGGAGGTTGGTGACAGGGACAGTAAGGAGAAGAGTCTTCCACAGGGGAGATACTCCTCACTGCTGGGCCCATCTGAGCTTGTGTCTGACCGCTAGACCCCTGTTATCCTCCAAGCTGGAAAGATAGCAAAGAGCCCCAGGGGGGAAGGCCACCCATTTTGGGAGTCAGTGCCTTCTGGTCTCTGCCAGTTACTTTTTAGCTTTTTTTTTTTTTTTGGGAGATAACCTCTATGCCACCTGGCCCACTCACTAGCTTTGTGGGATGGTTGAGCTTGTGACAACTTGATCTGTTTTGGAATCCAAAGACATTCCTTATAAGTGGATCTCTGAGGTTGCTTCTTGGAAGGATTAACTAAAGCAGGAATCCCTTCCCCAGGGTGAGTCCTTCCCCCAGAGTGGGCGGCCCCTCTTGGGTAAGGGCTTTGTCTATGGGTGGTCCCTCTTGGGTGAGAGCTTGTCTAAATGAGCTCTTGGAAGGAAAGTATCTTCTCCTCCCACATGGCTGCAGGTACTGCTTGCTGTTTTCCATTGTGGACTGAAGAGCAATCTCTCCAGGACACCTCCAGGCCTTCAGTGCGGGATCAGGACTGCTGAGATATCCAGCCTCGAGGACTGAGCAGCCACCAGGTTCCTTGACTCTCAGGCCTGCAACCTGCTATCGCTGGACTGTTATAAGGTAATCCCAATAAATTCCCTTTTCATACAATTTATTTTATAGGTTCTGTTCCTCTAGAGAACCCTGACTAATACACTTTGGATACATAGGCCCTGGGATGGCATGTGCTTCAGATATGAAAAAGAGCCACGTGGGCCGGGCATGGTGACACACGCCTTTAATCCCAGCACTTGGGAGGCAGAGGTAGGAGGATCACTGTGAGTTCGAGTCTACCCTGAGACTACACAGTGAATTCCAGGTCAGCCTGAGCTAGAGTGAGACTTTACCTTGAAAAAAAAAAGAGCCACATAGGTGCCTGACTGAGCCATTCTGTCCCTGCTGCCTTGCAGGCGAAAATAATGAAGATCAGAGCTGGCCGTGGTGGCGCACGCCTTTAATCCCAGCACTCGGGAGGCAGAGGTAGGAGGATCGCCGAGAGTTTGAAGCCACCCTGAGACTGTAAGACCAAATCGGGAACTCCCCGGGCTCTGTCTCAGGAAAGGCGACACCCCAAATCACCCCAAGAAACGATCTTGATGCAAATTGCAAGAGGGATTTTTATTCCAGCGCGCTGAGGTCCCCAGTCATACGCCACGCAGGGGTAGAGGACTGGAGACCCCGAGGGTAGAATCAGGGAAGTTTTTATTAGGTTCAAACAAAGGAGAGGAGAATTTATAACATGATTGGTTAATAATTAAAAATAATGTACATGTAGTATGCTCATTGGTTATGTGGTTACTATGGCATTTTGAGCCATCTTATCTGTAACTTGAGGATCACAAGTATGTATAACATTTGCTTAGTTTCTTCTGTCTGGCTCATTTCAAGGATTATTTTGGGTACTGGGCAGTCTGGGGTTTTTTCAGTAACTGCAAAAATGCTGTGTCAGTTCAGCCCGGAAATAGAAATTCAGGCCTGTGAATATTCCTAGAGCCTGTCATGGCGTTACTTTAGTTCTTGCTTACATTCTCTATTGTCCTACACCTCTATCTATATACTTTTACATTACAATCTTTCCTTTTATGGTGCAAGCAGTTCACAGAAGCCAGATAAGCAGTTAGTTAGCTCATTTTTTGTTATCTCATTAGGCCAGAGTCACGTACCCAAAAGCCTGTTCTTTTTATTTAGGTTCATGCAGGAAACAGGCTCTGAACCAGCAAGAAGGGTGATCTTCTACCTATTTGCTGGCAGAGAGCCAATTCTGGAATTTGAAGCATTCCTTTCAAGACTACATAGTAAATTCCAGGTCAGCCTGGACCAGAGTGAGACCCTGCCTCGAAAAACCAAATAATAATAATAATAATAATAATAATAATAATAATAATAATAATGAGGATCAACATGATTTCCAGGTCACTCTTCAGAGACAGCCTCAGAGGCCACTGGATCTGGGGTGAGTCCACTGTAAACCTTTGACGAGGACTTTGTCCTTTGAGAGTCACAGTGTCTCCCTGTAAAATGGGTCTGCTGGAGACTCCACTTGCAGCCATGGTGAGCTAGAAGAGCTGAATTAAGTGGGGTGTCTGTGCCTGTCACTCACTGTGAGATGGAAGAGTTGTTGGTGTTAATTGTGGAATCTGGGCCCAGTGTGCCCAGGTTGGTTCCTGGTCTTAATGGAACAAGTATGGAGAAGCAAGAGGATGAATGATTAGAGAGCAGTACTGGAGGAGAACAGGATGCAGCTTTCCTTGGGGACACTTCCTAGCTGAGGTTTGACCAAGCTTTGTTCTGCGATGAGTCCTGCACGCACACAAAGGCACTATTGCTGCCTTGAGGGCTCTGAAAGGAAGGACTTTAAAATACACAGTATTTATTCTTTTTATTTATTTATTTATTTATTTATTTATTTATTTATTTTGGTGTAGGGTCTCACTGTGGTCCAGGCTGACCTGGAATTCACTATGTAGTCTCAGGGTGGCCTCAAACTCATGGTGATCCTCCTACCTCTGCCATCTGAGTGCTGGGATTAAAGGCGTGTGCCACCACACCCTGCCTACAGGGTTTATTCTTGACTGTGCTCACATTTTTTTTTTTTGTTTTTTTGAGGTAGGGTCTCACTCTAGCCCAGGCTGACCTGGAATTAACTATGTAGTCTCAGGGTGGCCTTGAACTCATGGAGATCCTCCTACCTCTGCCTCCCAAGTGCTGGGATTAAAGGCGTGTGCCACCACGCCCGGCAGTGCTCACATTTTTTATACCACAGACCCTCCTGCTTCCTCCCATGTTAACTTATGCTCTCTCTTGCTACCTCCAGTTCAGCCTTCTCAATTACTACATAAGACAGGTGTGGTGGTTTGAATCGGTGTCCCCAATATATTCTGTGTTTTATTAGTTTGTAGTTTGCATCTGCAGCCACCTGTTTGGAGGCAGTGTCACTGGATGGATCTTAAGGTGTGGTGGTGGGTTTGGGATTTCAATCTAAAGATATATGCAAAGTGTGCCTAGCTGGAGTTCCTGAGGTGTGCTGTGCTGTGTGGCTTTTGGCTTGTGGGTTTCTCCCTGTGTTTGGTCCTGTGAAGCCAGGCCAGCTTCTTTGCCATGATGGAACTTCCCCTGGATCTGTAAGCTTCAGTAAATCCCTTCCTCCATATCTGCACCTGGTCTGGAAGTTCATCTCAGCAAACCTAAAGCTGCCTGCTCCAACAGGGGAGCCACAGAATTGATCTTTCTGGGGTGACAGATCTATTAGATCACTTGTCCAATAGTTGTTACAATTATCATTTGTCAATTGCAAAGGACATTTAAAAACCATATATAGCCAGGCATGGTGGCACACGCCTTTAATCCCAGCCCTCAGGAGGCAGGGGTAGGAGGATCACCATTAGTTCAAGGTCACCCTGAGACTCCATAGTGAAGTCCAGGTCAGCCTGGACCAGAGTGAGACCCTACTTTGAAGAAAACAAAAACAAACAAACAATTTATTTATTTAAATTTGGTTTTTGCATGAGTACAACCAGGCTGACCTTGAATGCCTAACCTAAACAGTTTTGTGTGTGATGTGTGATTCCATTGTAAACAATGGAGTTTTATTAGATCCACAAAACTTTTTGGAGGTACAGCAGTTTTTTTATTTTTTTTTTTTTTTTTTTTTTTTTTTGGTTTTTCGAGGTAGGGTCTCACTCTGATCCAGGCTGACCTGGAATTAACTATGTAGTCTCAGGGTGGACTCGAACTCATGGCGATCCTCCTACCTCTGCCTCCCAAGTGTTGGGATTAAAGGCGTGCACCACCACGCCCGACTTGTACAGCTTCTATTTTGATCTGTAGCAGCAACATAATTTATGACACAGTTTACAATACTTTCTCATTCTTTCTTTTTTCCTTTTTGGTTTTTTTGAGGTAGGGTCTCACTCTAGCCCAGGCTGACCTGGAATTCTCTCTGTATTCTCAGGGTGGCCTCGAACTCAAGGCGATCCTCCTACCTCTGCCTCCCGAGTGCTGGGATTAAAGGCGTGCACCACCACACCCAGCTCATTATTTCTTCCAGCTCAGGGATATGTTGTGTATCGAGGCTGGCATCCTACCCTGGGGCTGGCCCCTGGTAAAGGTCTGTTCAGGCTGTGGAATCCTGGTGAATGAGCTCCTGTCATCTTCTGTGTCTATAGTGATCACTCTTTGGGGAAGTTGTTTTCATAGGCTGTATTCTGGGGGAACAAGCTGCTCTTATGGGTGATTGGGGTTCTTTCCAGAGAAGCTTTAACAGATGATGAATTTGGTGAAAACAAACTGTTCTTGGTGTTGGTCACACACTGGGGTGCCTCCCTGGAGAATTTTTTTTTTTGGTTTTACAAGGTAGGGTCTCACTCTGGTCCAGGCTGACCTTTAATTCACTATGTAGTCTCAGGGTGGCCTCGAACTCATTGCGATCCTCCTACCTCTGCCTCCCGTGTGCTGCGATTAAAGGCGTGCGCCACCACGCCCGGCTCGAGAAGATTTTTTCAGATAGTAAATTCTGGAAAGAGAACTCTTCTTGGGGTAGGTCATACACTTGGGTGCCTTATTGTCAAAGTGTTTCTCAGGTGGCATTTCCTGGAAGCATGTGCTTCTCTTTTTGTATTGTGTGCCACCTGTGGTCACAACCTGGAGGAGCCCACTGAAGAGGGAGTGTTCAGATGGCGTCCTGAACCCCTGCAGTCTCGCTCTTTCCAAAAGTGCTGAGATGAACAGCCATATGTCCACATTGGGTCCCCTTCTGGTGGCAGCACAGGGTGTCTGGCAGAAGTCTGGTGACTTCTTTGTTTAATGCTTGCCATCCTATTGGGCAAGGTACGGTCGTAAGAGTAGGCTCACTTGCTCTCCTCCTTAAGGGAAGAATGAAGATGAGAGGATCTTAAGGGGTCATGGCAGCACTCAGCTGCATGGGCTTAACTTTCTGGTCATTTATTTCCTCCCAGTGTGACTGACAATTTAAAACGAGATATGTGACCATGGCCTCATTACACTTTTTTACACATAAATAGTCCCTAATGTCATGAGGGGTTTACCCCATTATTTACATTGCCATCACAGTGCTGAGTTTTGGGTCTTTGGGGACTGTCTATACCTCAGCTACTACTACACATTTCTTACCATGACTGAGCCATATATTCTCCATAATGTGGTCTATTGTGCCTCTGCCTGTGGTCAACAGTTAACAACTGGCTAGTGACACTGAAATGTATATGGAAAAACTGGGATGAGATGAAATAGTGTTTTATTATTATTATTATTATTATTATTTTTTTTTTTTTTGGTTTTCAAAGTAGGTTTCACTCTGGTCCAGGCTGACCTTGAATTAACTATGTAGTCTCAGGGTGGCCTCGAACTCTCAGCAATCCTCCTACCTCTGCCTCCCGAGTGCTGGGATTAAAGATGGAACGCCCGGCTGTTTTATTATTAAATGATTATATTTACTGAGGGAAGTACACCATCAAGGAAAGGCACCCTAGTGGCTGGAGAGCCCACGTGGTGGGCCTGAAAAATCTGTAGAGAAAAGAAGACAGAAATGAAAGGTAGGAGTTATGTTATGTGAGTGTCCAGTGCCTCTCCTTCTCACTACACTCCACAAATGCCATCTACTAACCATGGTTGGGCGCAGGACTGTGGCAGGCCTGCGTGCGTTCTGAGGTAAAGGCTCCGCCCCCTCCCTGGGCGGCCAATAGGCTGGTTTCTGGCAGTGGTGTTGGGGCTGGACTTCCGGGAAGAGCCTCACACAGGTGTTTCCGGCTGCTTCCCGCGCCTCCAGTCACAAACTTTTGAGGAACGAGGGCGAGTCAGCCGGCTTAACTCACACAAGAACGGGTCTGGAGCCCCGCACTGCTGTTACAAATGGCAGAAAATGGCTGCAGGGCCTGGCCAGGGTCAGCCGGCTCCACACACACGCCTGTGGGAGCAGAGCGCGCACACAGCAGGTTTGCCTTCCTGTGGACACCAGGCTGTCCTTGAACTCATGGCTGAATCTTGGCTATCTTCCTTCCTCTGCCTACCAAGTGCTGGGATTAAGGCATGTGCCACCATGCCCATCTTAAGTTTTTATTATTAAATTATTATATTTATTGAGAAAACTACACAAGCAAGGAAAGGCACACACGTGGCTGGAGAGCCCACCATGGAGGTCCTTGAAAAAAAAATTGCAGAAAGAGAAGAGAGAAGAGAAAGTTGAAGGAGTTCCTTTCATGTGATTGTCCAGTGCCACTGGGTTTAAGGAAAAGACCTGGGGGCTTTTATTTTTACTTATTTGAGGGAGGGAAAGAGGCAGAATGAGAGAGAAAATGGGTGCAGAAGGGCTTCCAGCCACTGCTAACAAACTCTAGACGCATGCGTATTGGTCCTGGAGAATCAAACTGGGCTCCTTTGCCTTTGCAGGCAAGCAATTTAACCACTAAGCCATTGCTCCAGCCCAACCCTGGGGGCTTTTTTAAAAAATATATTTTTATTTATTTATTTGAGAGAGAGAAACCTGCACAGAGAGAGGGGGGTAGAGGGAGATTGGGTGCCCCAGAGCCTCCAGCCACTGTAGATGAACTCCAGATGCATTTTTCCCCTTGTTCAGCTAACTGGGGGCTTTTAAAAAATGATTTTAAGTCCTGGCCTGGTGGTACATGCCAGCACGTGGGAGGCAGAGGTGGGAGGATCATCTTGAGTTCAAGGACACCCTGAGAATACAGAATGAATTCCAGGTCAGCCTGAGATAGAGTGAAACCCTACCAAAAAAAAAAAAAGATTTTAAAACGTCAAATGGTGCTGAGTGGAGGAAATATTTTCACACTAGTGGATATTAGGAAATAAGGAGGAATCCTTGGGCAGTTTTCTCAAAGGTCTGCTTGGGTTCTGATATTGTCACCATGCCCAGGTGAGAGAGAATGCCTAATTGACCCCTTACCTGATCTATTCCAGGACCATAAACTAAATTGCATATTCTTAGCAAGATATCAGATGGCTAATGCCAAAATGTGACTTATATTGACCATGTCACCAGCGGTGGGAAGACATCTCCGTGTCCCCAGCTTTGCTCTCTGAAGGCCTTCCACTCAGGTGCAGCCGGGTCTGCCTTAGGAGAATGGAAAGATGATTGAGGAGCGTCAGGTGCGGGCCTCAAGAGAAGAACGCCTCCAAATTCTTCAGCAGCAGTTGCGTCAGTGACTGGTGGCTTTTGGAGTTACTTGTTTGAATGAGGTGAGCAACTCATTTCCTTATATAAAGATTTTATGGGCCAGGCATTGTGGCTCATGCCTTTAATCCCAGCACTCAGGCAGCAGATGTAGGAGGATCTCTGAGTTCCAGGCCACCATGAAACTCCACAGTAAATTCCAGGTCAGCCTAAGCTAGAGTCAGACCCCATCTTGGAAAACTTAAAAAAAAAAAAAAAAGAATTTATAATAGAACCATAGGGTTCCAGCCCAATATTATATTTAATGATTTATTTATGTATTTATTTATGGGAGAGAGAAAGAATGGGTGCACCAGGGCCTCCAGCCACCACAAATGTACTCCAGATGCATTCACCACCATGTGCATCTGGTTTATGTGGGGCCTGGAGAATTGGAACAGGGTCCTTGGCTTCCTAGACATCTGCCTTAACCACTAAGCCATCTCTCCAGCCCCCAATAACTGTTTTTTTAAAAAGTAAGTTCTCTATACATAGATCACAAAGAAGGTCAAGAATGAGGTAGGGCTGGGTGTGGTGGCACATGCCTTTAATCCTAGCCCTCAGGAGGCAGAGGTGGGAGGATCACTGTTCAAGGTCAGACCGAGACTATATAGTGTATTGGGAATTTCAGGTCACCCTGGGTGGAGGGAGACCACACTAGAAAAAATAATGTGGTAGGGAGGGAGTTTTTGTCCAGATATAACCTGATGCCAGTAGAGCATGACTTCTCCTAGTAGGCCTGTCAAAGTAATCGAGCAGAGGGCTGGAGGAATTGCTTAGAGGTTAAGGCATTTGCCTGCAAAGCCAAAGGACCCAGGTTCAATTCACCAGGACCCACATTAGCCAGATGTACAAGGGGGCACATGTATCTGGAGTTGGTGTTCAGTGGCTGAAGGCCCTGGTGCACCTATTCTCTCTCTTCCTCTTTCTCTGTTAAATAAATAAATACAGAAAAAAGAAACAACACACACACACACACACACACACACACACACACAAAACATTAGAAGCCAGGCTTGCTAGTGCATGCCTTTAATCCCAGCACTTGGTAAGCAGAGGTAGGAGGATCACTGTGAGTTCCAGGCCACCCTGAGACTACATACTGAGTTCCAGGTCACTGATGGATTTGGAATGGGGGCTGAGCTAACCTGCCATGATGCCAATTTTGGGGCTGAGTATCCACAATGCCACTACCAAATGTAAGCCTTCCTGGACTTGCAATTCTAGGAAAGGGGTACAGGGAAGGACTCAGGTTGTTTATGATCTGGAGAGCTCCTTTAGGCAAGAGATAAGGAGAAGACTTCTCTGGTCTGTTGTAACATGGGGACTGCTAACACAGGCTTGATGACATTCCTGCTTTTTACTTTTGGGGGTTCAGTCATCCTAAAGTGCCTCAGTAGTCCTAAAAGTTTTTTTTTTTTACATAAACATGAATTTGTTTAGTTTTCCAACTGGTGTTAGAAGGGGCAAGGGCATGTTTGAATATTGTTCTCCCTTCATGTGTCTGGCCATCCCTTTTTTTTTGTTGTTGGTTGTTTGTTTGGTTTCAAGTTAGGGTCTTATACTATCTCAGGCTGACCTGGCACTCACTCTGTAGTCCCAGGATGGTCTCAAACTCACAGCCATCTGTATCTGGTCCCTATTGCTCAGATTAAAGGTGTGCACCACCACATCCTGGCCCCTTTAGTTATTCTTTTTTTTGGAAGGGGGAGGGAGGGAGAGAGAGAGAAAGAATGGAAATGCCAGCAGGTCTTGACATGCCAGCTGGGTGTGGTGGCACCCATGCCTTTAATCCCAGCACTCAGGGTGGCAAAAAAAGGAGTTCCAGGCCACCCTGAGATGACATAGTTAATTCCAGGTCAGCCTGAGCTAGAGTGAGATCCTACTTCAAAAACACAAAAAGAAAAAAAAAAAAGGGAATGGGCTCACTAGCAGGTCTCAGCAGCTGAGAATGAACTCTAGATGTGTGCACTTGTGGACAAGAGTGACATTGCACCCTTATGTCACTTTGTGCAGTCTGGCTAAATGTGGGACTTGATCCTGTAAGCCTTGATATCTCCCCAGACACCTTCTCAAGCCACTGGCTTTCCATGTGTGATCTGCATTTTCTTTTTTCTTTTTTATTTTTTATTATGTGAGAGAGAAAGGTGGGGGAGAGAGATTGAGAATGAGCATGCAGGGCATCCAGCTACTGCTAACAAACTCCAGATGCATGTGCCCCCTTGTGCATCTGGCTTACATGGGAAACTGTGTTTTGAAATTTGAGCCACCCCATCTTTGTTATATCATATCCTGGCCATTTGATAATGTTTGGTTTTTTGAGGTAGGGTCTCACTGTAGCCCAGGCTGACCTGGAATTCATTATGTAGTCTCTGGGTGGCCTCAAAATCTTAGTGATCCTCCTACCTCTGCCTCTCAAGTGCTGGGATAAAAATGTGTGTGTCACCATGAACAGCTTTGATAATGTTTTAATTGTCAGTAACAGCTTTTGGCAGGTACCCTGATTGTTCATACATAAAAGTTATATATATGAATGATTTTTGAGGTAGGATCTCTCTCTAGCCCATGATAACCTGGAATTCACAATGTAGTCTCAGGGTGGCCTCATACAATGATCTTCCTACCTCTTTCTCCTAAGTGCCGCCATACCCAACAATATATTTTTTCTTTTTGCCAGCACTACAATTAAGGAGAAAATAATTAAAACTTAATAAATTCTAGGTACTTGGCAGATAGCACCATGTAAATGATGTCTTAGTGAATAGACATACATGGTTTTTTTTTCTGGTTTTCTGAGGTAGGGTTTCACTTTAGTCCTGGCAGACCTGGAATTCACTATGTGGTCTCAGGGTAGCCTCAAAATCACAGCGATCCTCCTATCTCTGCCTCCCAAGTGCCTGGATTAAACACATGTGCCCCCATGCCCATCTTTTTTTTGATTATGGAGAGAGACACAGAGAGACAGACAGAGAGGGAGAGGGAGACAGAGAATGGGCGCAGCAGCAGTCTCTCAGCTGCTGTGAACGAATTCCAGATGTGTGTACCCCCTTGTCAGCAAATGCAGCATTGCACCCTTGCATCACTTTGCATCTGGCTAAAGTGGAACCTGGAGATTGGAACCGCTGGAGATTGGAACCAGTGTTCTTAGGCCTAGGAGGCAGAAACCTTAGCCGCTAAGCCATCTCTCAAGCCCTAGGTCCAATTTTTCAAATTTTAAAAAATGTATTTATAGGTGAGGAGAGAGATGCTGCAAACAAATGACAGATGTATATACCACTTTGTACATCGGGCTTTAGGTGGGTACTGGGCAGTTGAACCTGGGTCAGTAACTAGTAGTCATTCTATTTTCAAATCATATAAGCACTATAAAAATGTAATGAGATTAATACAAATAATTAGACTACTTTGAAGATAAAGCTGGCAAAATTTATTAATATGGAATATGATGAGAATGGGTCCAAGTTAACAATGGTTCTCACCAACAACTGCAGTTCAAACTACAGTCAATTAGTACTACCAAGTCCCATCACTCGTAGGGCCTGGTGTGTGATGGCTGTAAAGCATGCTGCAGCTATTGCTTGTTTGGGTTGCATTACTATTTACTTTCTAAAATCTCTCCCTTTATTTGTTTGTTTTATTTTTGGCCACTGTTACTCAGTACTTGGACGAGGTCACTAAGATGATCAAGTTCAGAAAAGGAAGCCTTGATTTTTGCTCATGGTAAGACATTTCAGCCCTGTTGCTTTTGGGTCCCAGATAAGGCAGATGGTTGGAGTGCCTAGTAGAAGTAGCTGCTCACCTCATACAATCCTGGAATCCAGAGTGAGGAGGGGAGGCCAGGTCCCAGGATCACCTTCAAGAACATTGCCTTCCTCACCTAAACTTCCTTCCCTTGAGTCCCACCTCCTCAGTGCTCTTCTCCCTCCCTGTCATGTCACACTGACTGTGGAATTAAGCCTTCAATATTAGGGGAACATCCACCATACAAACTATAGTAGTTACCCTTTCACAGCAACCACCTTCTTCCATTATTAGTTACTGAAATAACCCCATTAAAAGGTATTCAGGTGCTCAGTCCCAGAGAACAAATCAAGGCAAAGAGTTTTCCCTCTTCTGAACTTTTGCATCTTCAGTATTCTCAGGAGTTGGACCTGGTCTTGGGAATGGAGAGATGGCTCAGCAGTTAAGATGCTTGGCCTGCAAAGCTTAATGATCCAGGTTTGATACCCCAGTACCCATTTAAAGCCCAATGCACAAAGTGGTGTAAGCATCTGTAGTTTGTATGCAGCAGCTCTCTCCTTGCAAATAAATTAATTAAAAAATAAAAAAAGGGCCGGGCGTGGTGGCGCATGCCTTTAATCCCAGCACTCAGGAGGCAGAGGTAGGAGGATCGCAGAGAGTTCAAGGCCACCCTGAGACTACATAGTTAATTCCAGGTCAGCCTGGACCAGAGTGAGACCCTACCTCGAAAAACCAAAAAAAAAAAAATAAAATAAAATAAAATAAAAAAAAAAAAATAAAAAATAAAAAAATTGGACCTCATCTTGTCCTATGAGACAGTCAGGTGTAGGCTCTTGGTTATGCATTTATTCCATGAGGAAAGTAGTATTTGCCATCTTAAAGATTTTCCCTTGGTCTCTTTTTTATTGTTTGTTAATTTTTTTTTTTATTTAATTATTTATTTGACCAAGAAAGAGGGAAAGAGAGTGCCAGGGCCTCCAGCCACTGCAAAGAAACTGCAGGTGTTTGTGCCCCCTTGTGCATCTGGCTAACATGGGTCCTGGGGAATGGAACCTGGGTACTTTGGCTTTGCAGACAAATGCCTTAACTGCTGAGCCATCCCTCTAACCCTTTTTTATTGTGTTTACTAATTATGAACTTCACTGTATGAACAAATCATGTGTTGGTCCTATTCCTCTTATGGTACTCCTATTCCCCATTTCCACTGGGATCCACATTCCACTGAGGATCCTCCTCATTTTTTTGTTTTTGGTGTTTCAAGGTAGGGTTTCAGTTTAGTCCAGGGTGGCCTTGAAACACAGAGTGCTGTTGTTTGAAGCCATTTGTGTTTAACTATTGAGACTTGTTTCTAATTTCATTTTATATGGCACTGCTTTTGGCATATACAAGCCTTGCACCACCCTCTTTTTTGTAACTAAAGATAAGGAGAAGACTTCTCTGGTCTGTAGTAACATGGGGACTGACTGCTAAGCACAGGCTTGATGACATTCCTTTTTTTTACTTTTGGGGTTCAGTCATCCTAAACTGCCTCAGTAGTCCTAAAAAAATTGTTTTTGGACATAAAATGAATTTGCTTAGTTTTGCAACTGGTGTTAGAAGGGGCAAGGGCATGTTTGAATATTGTTCTCCCTTCATGTGTCTGCCCATCCTAAAAATTGTTTTTTTTTTTTTTTTTGTTGTTGGTTGTTTGGTTTCAAGTTAGGGTCTTATTCTAGGCCCAGGCTGACCTGGCACTCACTCTGTAGTCCCAGGATGGTCTCAAACTCACAGCCCTCTGTATTAGTGCAATTAAAGGTGTGCACCACCACATCATCCTGGCCCCTTTAGTCATTCTTTTTTTTTTTTTTTTTTTGAGAGAGAGAGAGAGAATTGGCATGCCAGCCGGGCATGGTGGAACATGCTTTTAATCCCAGCACTCGGGATGCAGAGGTAGGAGTTTGAGGCCATCCTGAGATGACATAGTTAATTCCAGGTCAGCCTGAGCTACAGTGAGATCCTACTTCAAAAACACAAAAAGAAAAAAAAAAAGGGAATGGGCTCACTAGCAGCTCTCAGCAGCTGAGAATGAACTCTAGATGCGTGCACCACCTTGTGGACAAGAGTGACATTGCACCCTTGTGTCACTTCACTACTGGCTAAATGTGGGACCTGGAGAATCAAACAGGTGTTCTTAGGCTTTGCAGGCAGACGCCTTAACCACCAAGCCGTCTCTCCAGCTCCCCTTCAGTTATTCTAAAGGGAGTCTGATGGGATTTAACTTGCCATAGCAGGAAGAATGAATGTTGAGGACCACCCCGATCAACTCCATGTTGATGTTTGCAGCACCTCCCTCCCTCCTGATGTACATAGCTTTCCCTGAGGAACTTGATCCTGTAAACCTTGATATCTCCCCAGACACCTTCTCAAGCCACTGACTTTCCTGGTGTGATCTGCATTTTCTTTTTTTTCTTTTTATTTACTCATTATTTGACAGAGAAAGGTTGGGGGAGAGAGATTGAGAATGAGCCTGCAGGGCATCCAGCTACTGCAAACAAACACCAGATGCACATGCCCCCTTGTGCATCTGGCTTACATGGTAAACCCTGTTTTGAACTTTGAGCCACCCCATCTTTGGTATATCATATCCTGGCCATTTGATAATGTTTGGTTTTTTGAGGTAGGGTCTCACTGTAGCCCAGGCTGACCTGGAATTCACTATGTAGTCTCAGGGTGGCCTCAAAATCTTAGTGATCCTCCTACCTCTGCCTCTCAAGTGCTGGAATTAAAGGCGTGTGTCACCATGCATGGCTTTGATAATGTTTTAATTGTCAGTAACAGCTTTTGGCAGGTACCCCTGATTGTTCATACTTAAAAGTTTATATACTGACCTAACAAAGCTGACTCCCTCTCACTGTTATCACAGGTATGTGTCACCACATCCATGGATTGTTTTTTTAGTTTGTTTTCTTTTTTTTTCTTTCTCTCTCTCTCTCTTTTTTGGGTTTTCGAGGTAGGGTCTCTAAGAGTTCAGGCTGACCTGAAGTTCACTGTAGTCTTCAGATGGACTTGAACTGCATGATCCTCCTACCTCGGCCTCAGGAGTGCTCGGATTAAAGGCGTGGTCCACCACGCCAGGCTCAACCAAGGATTTTCTTGTATCACACAGGGATTGAGGTGATCCTGGAGCCTCAAGGCTATTATTTGTTTTCTCTCCCCAAGTCCTCTCTCTCTTTGAGGTAGGATTGAAAGACCCAGGCCAGAGTAGCACCATGACAGGCCTCAGTCACTCTGTAGGCCACAGGGGCGAGTTCCCAGAACCAAGGGAAGGACAAGCAGTACCAGGAAAAACCATAAACTTGCCCTGTGAGCATGACAACATTCTTAAGGTCCTGGACCGGATGGCCCAATAAGATCCACCATCTCAGAGTTTTGTAAATGTCAACCAATCAAATGAATGTAACCGCCATTTTCTGAGCCAATTAAGTTTGAAATTCCCCTAGACCTAGCCCGCCAAAATCCTAAGACCAATCAGGAACCTCCAAGTACAGTTAATGTTCAAATCAGCCAATCATGTAGTTGAGTAGGTGATAGTCCCCTCCCCTTTGCTCAAACCTCAATAAAAAGCCCATTTTTCTCAATCTCCAGCCTCTTACAGGGATCCACTGTGTTGGTGAAGGGAAGAGGCCAAGCTTAAGCCCTCTTTGCATTTGCATACGTGTTTGGTCTTCCTTGGTGGTCAGTGGGGCGCCATGAACTGGGCATTACAGGATCTCACTCTAGCCCAGGCTGACCTGGAACCCACACTGTAGTTCCAGGCTGTCCTTGAAGTCATGGCTATCCTCCTACGTCTGCCTATTGAGTGCTGGGATTAAAGTCATGCGCCATCACGCCCAGCTTAAGATTTTATTATTAAATTATTTATTTAGGAAACTACGCAACCAAGGAAAGGCACCCACGTGGCTGGAGAGCCCACCATGGAGGTCCTGGAAAAAAACTGCAGAAAGAAAAGAGAAGAGAAAATTCAAGAAGTTCCTGTCATGTGAGTGCCCAGTGCCACCGGGTTTAAGGAAAAGCTCTGGGGGCTTTTATTTTCATTTTTATGTATTTGAGGGAGGCAAAGAGGCAGAATGAGAGAGAAAATGGCCGCACCAGGGCTTCCAGGCACTGCTAACAAACTCTAGAGGCATGCGTATTGGTCCTGGAGAATCGAACTGGGCTCCTTTGCCTTTGCAGGCAAGCAATTTAACCACTAAGCCATCTCACCAGCCCAACCTTGGGGGCTTTTAAAAAACTATATTTTTATTTATTTATTTGAGAGAGAGAGAAACCTGCACAGGGGGGGGGGTGAGGGAGAGATTGGGCACCCCAGAGCCTCCAGCCACTGTAGATGAACTCCAGATGCATATGCCCCCTTGTGCAGCTGACTGTGGGCTTCTTAAAAATGATTTTATGTCCTGGCCTGGTGGTACATGCTTTTAATCCCAGCACGTGGGAGGCAGATGTGGGAGGATCGCCTTGAGTTTAAGGATACCCTGAGAATATAGAGTGAATTCCAGGTCAGCCTGAGCTAGAGTGAAACCCTACCTAGAAAAAAAAATTTTAAAACGTCAAATGGTGCTGAGTGGAGGAAATTTTTTTGCACTCACAGATATTAGAAGGCAGGAAACTGTGGGCTGCTTAACAGTTTTCTGAAAGGTCTGCTTGGGTTCTGATATTGTCACCATTCCCAGTTGAGGGTGAATACATAATTGACCTGTTTCCTGATCTATTCCAGGATAGAAAAAATACAGCCGGGTATGGTGGAACACGCCTTTAATCCCAGTACTAGGAGGATCACCATGAGTTCAAGGCCACCCTGAGAATAAAGAGTGAATTCCAGCTGGGTGTTGTGGTGCACACCTTTAATCCCAGCACTTGTGAGGCCAAGGTAGGAGGATTGCCACGAGTTCCAGGCCACCATTAGACTAAATAGTTAATTCCAGGTGAGCCTGGGCTAGATTGAAACCCTACAACGAAAAACCAAAAAAAAAAAAAAAAAAAAAAAAAGAGTTAGGGCTGGAGAAATGGCTTATTGGTTAAGGCGTTTGCCTGCAAAGCCAAAGGATCCTGGTTTGATTCTCCAGGACCCACATAAGCCAGATGCGTGAGGGGCACATGCATCTGGAGTTCGTTTGCAGTGGCTAGAGGCCCTGGCATGCCCATTCTCTCTCTCTGCTTGCAAATAAATAAATAAATTAAATAAATGAATGAATGAATGAATGAATAAAGAGTGAATTCCAGGTCACCCTGAGCTAGAGTGAGAGGCTACCTTGAAAACAGTAAAAGAAAAAAAAAAGGAATGGGCTCACCAGCAGCTCTCAGCAGCTATGAATGAACTCTGTATGCGTGCACCCCCTCGTGGACAAGTGTGGCATTGTACCCTTGTGTCACTTTAAGACTGGCTAAATGTGGGATATGGAGGATCAAACAGGTGTTCTTAGGCTTAGCAGGCAGACGCCTTAACCACTAAGCCAGGTCTCCTGCACTAGGTCCAATTTCAAAAAATTTTTAAAATGTATTTATATGTGAGGCGAGAGATGCTGCAAACAAACTACAGATGCACATACCACTTTGTGCATCAGGCTTTAGGTGTGCTGAGCATGAAATAGGGATATAGAATGCTGGGGAGATGGCTTATCTGTTAAGCATTTGCCTGTGAAGCCAAAGGATCCGGGTTTGAGACTCAATTCCCCAGGACCTAGTAATTGAGATGCATGAAGTGGTGCATGCATGGGAATTTGTTTGCAGTGACTGGAGGCCCTGGTGCACCCATTCTCTAACCATGTGCCCCTCTCTCTCTCTCCCTCTCTTAATAAATAACTAAAAGGGGGAGTAGGGGAACCTTACACAGACCTGGAAGCTCAGGAGAGATGAACAGCCAGGAAAAAAGAAACATAGGTAGGCCAGAGTGAGGGCTGATTGGTCTGGGCTAGAGGATGGCTCGGGAAGAGGCCAGCCATGAAGCCATCTTTTCGGGCCATGATTAACCAACCACAATGCAAATATCTGTTTTAAATTCCCTGGAAAGGGGAACTTCTGTGTCCCAAGAGGGGCACAGGTTGTTTGTAGAAAAATAGGGCTATAGAACTCCTTCAACCAAGAGATAAGGAGATTATCCTTCTCTGATCTCTAGGAAAGTGGAGATTGAAAGGGCAGATTTAAGGACATTTATGCTTTTTTACTTTCGGGGCCCAGTCACCCTAAACTAACCTAACAAAGCTACCTGACTCCCTCTCACTGGGATCACAGGTATGTGTTACCACATGCAGTACTTGGGTACCCATGGATTATTTTTAGTTTGTTTTGTTTTTGGTTTTTGGAGGTAGGTTCTCACTCTAGTTCAGGCTTACCTGTTCACTGTGTAGTCTCAGGGTGACCTTCAACTGAATGATCCTTCTATCTCTGCCTCCAAGTGCTGGGATTAAAGGTGTGCACTACCACACTCAGCTCAATCCCTTTTTTTTTTTATCACAGAAGGATTGAGGTGGTCCTGGAACTTCAAGGCTATTATTTGTTTTTCTCCCCACGCCCTCTCTATCTTTGAGATAGGATCTCACTCTAGCCCAGGCTGACCTGGAACTCACTCTGTAGTTCCAGGCTGTCCTTGAACTCATGGCTATCTTCCTACCTCTGCCTTAACAAGTGCTGGGATTAAAGGCATGTGCCACCATGCCCATCTTAAGTTTTTATTATTAAATTATTATATTTATTGAGAAAACTACACAAGCAAGGAAAGGCACACACGTGGCTGGAGAGCCCACCATGGAGGTCCTTGAAAAAAAAATTGCAGAAAGAGAAGAGAGAAGAGAAAGTTGAAGGAGTTCCTTTCATGTGATTGTCCAGTGCCACTGGGTTTAAGGAAAAGACTGGGGGGGCTTTTTTTTTTTATTTATTTGAGGGAGGGAAAGAGGCAGAATGAGAGAGAAAATGGGTGCAGAAGGGCTTCCAGCCACTGCTAACAAACTCTAGACGCATGCATATTGGTCCTGGAGAATCGAACTGGGCTCCTTTGCCTTTGCAGGCAAGCAATTTAACCACTAAGCCATTGCTCCAGCCCAACCCTGGGGGCTTTTTTAAAAAATATATTTTTATTTATTTATTTGAGAGAGAGAAACTTGCACAGAGAGAGGGGGGTAGAGGGAGATTGGGTGCCCCAGAGCCTCCAGCCACTGTAGATGAACTAACTGGGGGCTTTTAAAAAATGATTTTAAGTCCTGGCCTGGTGGTACATGCCAGCACGTGGGAGGCAGAGGTGGGAGGATCATCTTGAGTTCAAGGACACCCTGAGAATACAGAATGAATTCCAGGTCAGCCTGAGATAGAGTGAAACCCTACCTCAAAAAAAAAAAAAAGATTTTAAAACGTCAAATGGTGCTGAGTGGAGGAAATATTTTCACACTAATGGATATTAGGAAATAAGGAGGAATCCTTGGGCTATTTAACAGTTTTCTCAAAGGTCTGCTTGGGTTCTGATATTGTCACCATGCCCAGGTGAGAGAGAATGCCTAATTGACCCCTTACCTGATCTATTCCAGGACCATAAACTAAATTGCATATTCTTAGCAAGATATCAGATGGCTAATGCCAAAATGTGACTTATATTGACCATGTCACCAGCGGTGGGAAGACATCTCCGTGTCCCCAGCTTTGCTCTCTGAAGGCCTTCCACTCAGGTGCAGCCGGGTCTGCCTTAGGAGAATGGAAAGATGATTGAGGAGCGTCAGGTTTGGCCTCAAGAGAAGAACGCCTCCAAATTCTTCAGCAGCAGTTGGGTCAGTGACTGGTGGCTTTTGGAGTTGTTTGAATGAGGTGAGCAACTCATTTCCTTATATAAAGATTTTATGGGCCAGGCATTGTGGCTCATGCCTTTAATCCCAGCACTCAGGCAGCAGATGTAGGAGGATCTCTGAGTTCCAGGCCACCATGAAACTCCACAGTAAATTCCAGGTCAGCCTAAGCTAGAGTCAGACCCCATCTTGGAAAACTTAAAAAAAAAAAAAAAAAAAAAAAAAAAAAGAATTTAAAATAGAACCATAGGGTTCCAGCCCAATATTATATTTAATGATTTATTTATGTATTTGTTTATGGGAGAGAGAAAGAATGGGTGCACCAGGGCCTCTAGCCACCACAAATGTACTCCAGATGCATTCACCACCATGTGCATCTGGCTTATGTGGGCCTCGAGAATTGGACCAGGGTCCTTGGCTTCCTAGACATCTGCCTTAAGCACTAAGCCATCTCTCCAGCCCCCAATAACTGTTTTTTTAAAAAGTAAGTTCTCTATACATAGATCACAAAGAAGGTCAAGAATGAGGTAGGGCTGGTTGTGGTGGCACACGCCTTTAATCCTAGCCCTCAGGAGGCAGAGGTGGGAGGATCACTGTTCAAGGTCAGACTGAGACTATATAGTGTATAGGGAATTTCAGGTCACCCTGGGTGGTGGGAGACCACACTAGAAAAAAAAATGTGGTAGGGAGGGAGTTTTTGTCCAGATATAACCTGATGCCAGTAGAGCATGACTTCTAGTAGGCCTGTCAAAGTAATCGAGCAGAGGGCTGGAGGAATTGCTTAGAGGTTAAGGCATTTGCCTGCAAAGCCAAAGGACCCAGGTTCAATTCACCAGGACCCACATTAGCCAGATGTACAAGGGGGCACATATATCTGGAGTTGGTGTTCAGTGGCTGAAGGCCCTGGTGCACCTATTCTCTCTCTTCCTCTTTCTCTGTTAAATAAATAAATACAGAAAAAAGAAACACACACACACACACACACACACACAAAACATTAGAAGCCAGGCTTGCTAGTGCATGCCTTTAATCTCAGCACTTGGTAAGCAGAGGTAGGAGGATCACTGTGAGTTCCAGGCCACCCTGAGACTACATACTGAGTTCCAGGTCACTGATGGATTTGGAATGGGGGCTGAGCTAACCTGCCATGATGCCAATTTTGGGGCTGAGTATCCACAATGCCACTACCAAATGTAAGCCTTCCTGGACTTGCAATTCTAGGAAAGGGGTACAGGAAAGGACTCAGGTTGTTAATTATCTGGAGAGCTCCTTTAGGCAAGAGATAAGGAGAAGACTTCTCTGGTCTGTGGTAACATGGGGACTGCTAGCACAGGCTTGATGACATTCCTGCTTTTTACTTTTGGGGGTTCAGTCATCCTAAAGTGCCTCAGTAGTCCTAAAAAATTTTTTTGGACACAAAATAAGTTTGCTTAGTTTTGCAACTGGTGTTAGAAGTGGCAAGGGCATGTTTGAATATTGATCTCCCTTCATGTGTCTGCCCATCCCTTTTTTTGTTGTTGGTTGTTTGTTTGGTTTCAAGTTAGGGTCTTCTTCTATCTCAGGCTGACCTGGCACTCACTCTGTAGTCCCAGGATGGTCTCAAACTCACAGCCCTCTGTATTGGTGCCATTAAAGGTGTGCACCACCACATCCTGGCCCCTTTAGTCTTTTTTTTTTTTTTTTTTTTTTTTTGAGAGAGAGAGAGAGAGAGAGAGAGAGAGAGAGAGAGAATTGACATGCCAGCTGGGCGTGGTGGCACATGCCTTTAATCCCAGCACTCGGGTGGCAGAGGTAGGAGTTCCAGGCCACCCTGAGATGACATAGTTAATTCCAGGTCAGCCTGAGCTAGAGTGAGATCCTACTTCAAAAACAAAAAAAAAAAAAGGGAATGGGCTCACTAGCAGGTCTCAGCAGCTGAGAATGAACTCTAGATGTGTGCACCCCCTTGTGGACAAGAGTGACATTGCACCCTTATGTCACTTTATGTCTGGCTAAATGTGGGACTTGATCCTGTAAGCCTTGATATCTCCCCAGACACCTTCTCAAGCCACTGGCTTTCCATGTGTGATCTGCATTTCCTTTTTTTCTTTTTATTTACTTATGTGAGAGAGAAAGGTGGGGGAGAGAGATTGAGAATGAGCATGCAGGGCATCCAGCTACTGCTAACAAACTCCAGATGCATGTGCCCCCTTGTGCATCTGGCTTACATGGGAAACTGTGTTTTGAAATTTGAGCCACTCCCATCTTTGTTATATCATATCCTGGCCATTTGATAATGTTTGGTTTTTTGAGGTAGGGTCTCACTGTAGCCCAGGCTGGCCTGGAATTCATTATGTAGTCTCTGGGTGGCCTCAAAATCTTAGTGATCCTCCTACCTCTGCCTCGTAAGTGCTGGGATAAAAGGCGTGTGTCACCATGAACAGCTTTGATGATGTTTTAATTGTCAGTAACAGCTTTTGGCAGGTACCCCTGATTGTTCATACATAAAAGTTATATATATGAATTTTTTGAGGTAGGATCTCTCTCTAGCCCATGATAACCTGGAATTCACAATGTAGTCTCAGGGTGGCCTCATACAATGATCTTCCTACCTCTTTCTCCTAAGTGCCGCCATACCCAACAATATATTTTTTCTTTTTGCCAGCACTACAATTAAGAAGAAAATAATTAAAACTTAATAAATTCTAGGTACTTGGCAGATAGCACCATGTAAATGATGTCTTAGTGAATAGACCTACATGTTTTTTTTGTGGTTTTTCGAAGTAGGGTTTCACTCTAGTCCTGGAAGACCTGGAATCCACTATGTGGTCTCAGGGTGGCCTCAAACTCACAGCGATCCTCCTACCTCTGCCTCCCAAGTGCCTGGTTTAAATGCATGTGCCACCATACCCATTTTTTTTTTTATTATTATGGACAGAGACACAGAGAGAAAGACAGAGAGGGACAGGGAGACAGAGAATGGGCACGCCAGCAGTCTCTCAGCTGCTGTGAATGAAATCCAGATGTGTGTACCCCCTTGTCAGCAGATGCAGCATTGCATCCTTCCATCACTTTGCATCTGGCTAAAAGTGGGACCTGGAGATTGGAACCGCTGGAGATTGGAACCAGCGTTCTTAGGCCTAGGAGGCAGGAACCTTAACCGCTAAGCCATCTCTCCATCCCTAGGTACAATTTTTTAAATTTTTAAAAATGTATTTATATGTGAGGAGAGAGATGCTGCAAACAAATGACAGATGTATATACCACTTTGTACATCGGGCTTTAGGTGGGTACTGGGCAGTTGAACCTGGGTCAGTAACTAGTAGTCATTCTATTTTCAAATCATATAATCACTATAAAAATGTAATGAGATTAATACAAATAATTAGACTACTTTGAAGATAAAGCTGGCAAAATTTATTAATATGGAATATGATGAGAATGGGTCCAAGTTAACAATGGTTCTCACCAACAACTGCAGTTCAAACTACAGTCAATTAGTACTACCAAGTCCCATCACTCGTAGGGCCTGGTGTGTGATGGCTGTAAAGCATGCTGCAGCTATTGCTTGTATGGGTTGCATTACTATTTACTATCTAAAATCTCTCCCTTTATTTGTTTGTTTTATTTTTGGCCACTGTTACTCAGTACTTGGACGAGGTCACTAAGATGATCAAGTTCAGAAAAGGAAGCCTTGATTTTTGCTCATGGTAAGACATTTCAGCCCTGTTGCTTTTGGGTCCCAGATAAGGCAGATGGTTGGAGTGCCTAGTAGAAGTAGCTGCTCACCTCATACAATCCTGGAATCCAGAGTGAGGAGGGGAGGCCAGGTCCCAGGATCACCTTCAAGAACATTGCCTTCCTCACCTAAACTTCCTTCCCTTGAGTCCCACCTCCTCAGTGCTCTTCTCCCTCCCTGTCATGTCACTGACTGTGGAATTAAGCCTTCAATATTAGGGGAACATCCACCATACAAACTATAGTAGTTACCCTTTCACCGCAACCACCTTCTTCCATTATTAGTTACTGAAATAACCCCATTAAAAGGTATTCATGTGCTCAGTCCCAGAGAACAAATCAAGGCAAAGAGTTTTCCCTCTTCTGAACTTTTGCATCTTCAGTATTCTCAGGAGTTGGACCTGGTCTTGGGAATGGAGAGATGGCTCAGCAGTTAAGATGCTTGGCCTGCAAAGCTTAATGATCCAGGTTTGATACCCCAGTACCCATTTAAAGCCCAATGCACAAAGTGGTGTAAGCATCTGTAGTTTGTATGCAGCAGCTCTCTCCTTGCAAATAAATTAATTAAAAAATAAATAAAGGGCCGGGCGTGGTGGCACATGCCTTTAATCCTAGCACTCAGGAGGCAGAGGTAGGAGGATCACAGAGAGTTCAAGGCCACCCTGAGACTACATAGTTAATTCCAGGTCAGCCTGGACCAGAGTGAGACCCTACCTCGAAAAACCAAAAAATAAAAATAAAATAAAATAAAAAAAAAAAAATAAAAAAATAAAAAATAAAAAAAATTGGACCTCATCTTGTCCTATGAGACAGTCAGGTGTAGGCTCTTGGTTATGCATTTATTCCATGAGGAAAGTAGTATTTGCCATCTTAAAGATTTTCCCTTGGTCTCTTTTTTATTGTTTGTTTAAATTTTTTTATTTAATTATTTATTTGACCAAGAAAGAGGGAAAGAGAGTGCCAGGGCCTCCAGCCACTGCAAAGAAACTGCAGGTGTTTGTGCCCCCTTGTGCATCTGGCTAACATGGGTCCTGGGGAATGGAACCTGGGTACTTTGGCTTTGCAGACAAATGCCTTAACTGCTGAGCCATCCCTCTAACCCTTTTTTATTGTGTTTACTAATTATGAACTTCACTGTATGAACAAATCATGTGTTGGTCCTATTCCTCTTATGGTACTCCCTATTCCCCATCCACATTCCACTGAGGATCCTCCTCAGTGCTGTTGGTGGTTCTCACCATGGGATTATGAATGCACTTTAGTCTCTTTTGGGGATGGTTTCTTCCTTTTTTCTTTTCCTTATTTATTTTTTGTTTTTGGTGTTTCAAGGTAGGGTTTCAGTTTAGTCCAGGGTGGCCTTGAACACACAGAGATCCTCCTACCCCTCCCTCCCAAGTGCTGGGATTACAGGCATGAGCCACCTTGCCATTTTTTTTTTTTTTTTTTTTTAATGAAGAGGGAGCTGGGGAGACTGGCTTCATTAATAAGCACCTTTAATCACTGATCCATTGCTTCAATCCTCCATTTTTTTATTTTTTGCTCTAATTTTTTCCTTTGAAATATTTTGTGTTTAACTATTAGGAGGGGAGACTTGTTTCTAATGGGTTCATTTTATAAGTGGCACTGCTTTGGCATATACAAGCCTATACCCTCTTTTGTAGTATCTGGGTAATATTGTATGTAATGTATGCAGCCATTCCTCCACTGACACATTGCCTTTTGCTCTATCCCTGTGGTCAATGCTGTTTGACTATGATACCATGTTTGGCTTTATGTGCTGTAGCTTTCCTAAGCTTTCCTAAAGAGATTTAGATTCATGGCGATCCTCCTACCTCTGCTTCCCAAGTGCTGGGATTAATGGCATGCCCCACCATTAGGTTGGACTCAGGTTGTTTATGATCTGGAGAGCTCCTTTAGGCAAGAGATAAGGAGAAGACTTCTCTGGTCTGTAGTAACATGGGGACTGCTAGCACAGGCTTGATGACATTCCTGATTTTTACTTTTGGGGGTTCAGTCATCCTAAACTGCCTCAGTAGTCCTAAAAAATTGTTTTTGGACATAAAATGAATTTGCTTAGTTTTGCAACTGGTGTTAGAAGGGGCAAGGGCATGTTTGAATATTGTTCTCCCTTCATGTGTCTGCCCATCCTTTTTTTTGTTGTTGGTTGTTTGTTTGGTTTCAAGTTAGGGTCTTATTCTAGTCCAGGCTGACCTGGCACTCACTCTGTAGTCCCAGGATGGTCTCAAACTCACAGCCCTCTGTATTAGTGCAATTTAAGGTGTGCACCACCACATCCTGGCCCCTTTAGTCATTCTTGTTTTTCTTTTGGAGAGAGAGAGAGAATTGGCATGCCAGCCGGGTGTGGTGGAACATGCTTTTAATCCCAGCACTCGGGATGCAGAGATAGGAGTTCGAGGCCACCCTGAGATGACATAGTTAATTCCAGGTCAGCCTGAGCTACAGTGAGATCCTAAAAAAAAAAACAAAAAAAAAAAAAAGGGAATGGGCTCACTAGCAGCTCTCAGCAGCTGAGAATGAACTCTAGATGCGTGCACCACCTTGTGGAAAAGAGTGACATTGCACCCTTGTGTCACTTTATGTCTGGCTAAATGTGGGACCTGGAGAATCAAACAGGTGTTCTTAGGCTTTGCAGGCAGACACCTTAACCACCAAGCCATCTCTCCAGCTCCCCTTCAGTTATTCTAAAGGGAGTCGGATGGGAATTAACTTGCCATAGCAGGAAGAATGAATGTTGGGGAACCACCCCGATCAACTCCATGTTGATGCCTGCATACAGTGAAAGCCCTGTGTTTGCAGCACCTCCCTCCCTCCTGCTGTGCATAGCTTTCCCTGAGGAACTTGATCCTGTAAACCTTGATATCTCCCCAGACACCTTCTCAAGCCACTGACTTTCCTGGTGTTATGTGCATTTTTTTTTTTTTTCTTTTTATTTACTCATTATTTGACAGAGAAAGGGTGGGGGAGAGAGATTGAGAATGAGCCTGCAGGGCATCCAGCTACTGCAAACAAACTCCAGATGCATGTGCCCCCTTGTGCATCTGGCTTACATGGTAAACCCTGTTTTGAACTTTGAGCCACCCCATCTTTGCTATATCATATCCTGGCCATTTGATAATGTTTGGTTTTTTGAGGTAGGGTCTCACTGTAGCCCAGGCTGACCTGGAACTCACTATGTAGTCTCAGGGTGGCCTCAAAATCTTAGTGATCCTCCTACCTCTGCCTCTCAAGTGCTGGGATTAAAGGCGTGTGTCACCATGCATGGCTTTGATAATGTTTTAATTGTCAGTAACAGCTTTTGGCAGGTACCCCTGATTGTTCATACTTAAAAGTTCTTATACTCACCTAACAAAGCTGACATCCTCTCACTGTTATCACAGGTATGTGTCACCACATCCATGGATTGTTTTTTTTGTTTTTTTTTTTTTTTTTTTTCTTTCTCTCTCCCTTTTTTGGTTTTTCGAGGTAGGGTCTCTAAGAGTTCAGGCTGACCTGAAGTTCACTGTAGTCTTCAGGTGGACTTGAACTGCATGATCCTCCTACCTCGGCCTCAGGAGTGCTCGGATTAAAGGCGTGGTCCACCACGCCAGGCTCAACCAAGGATTTTCTTGTATCACACAGGGATTGAGGTGATCCTGGAGCCTCAAGGCTATTATTTGTTTTCTCTCCCCAAGTCCTCTCTCTCTTTGAGGTAGGATTGAAAGACCCAGGCCAGAGTAGCACCATGACAGGCCTCAGTCACTCTGTAGGCCACAGGGGCGAGTTCCCAGAATCAAGGGAAGAACAAGCAGTACCAGGAAAAACCATAAACTTGTCCTGTGAGCATGACTCAACATTCTTAAGGTCCTGGACCGGATGGCCCAATAAGATCCACCATCTCAGAGTTTTGTAAATGTCAACCAATCAAATGAATGTAACCGCCATTTGCTGAGCCAATTAAGTTTGAAATTCCCCTAGACCTGGCCCACCAAAATCCTAAGACCAATCAGGAACCTCCAAGTACAGTTAATGTTCAAATCAGCCAATCATGTAGTTGAGTAGGTGATCCCCCCTCCCCTTGCTCAAACCTCAATAAAAAGCCCATTTTTCTGAATCTCCAGCCTCTTACAGGGATCCACTGTGTTGGTGAAGGCAAGAGGCCAAGCTTAAGCCCTCTTTGATTTGCATACGTGTTTGGTCTTCCTTGGTGGTCAGTGGGGGCGCCATGAACTGGGCATTACAGGGTCTCACTCTAGCCCAGGCTGACCTGGAACTCACACTGTAGTTCCAGGCTGTCCTTGAAGTCATGGCTATCCTCCTAAGTCTGCCTATTGAGTGCTGGGATTAAAGTCATGCGCCATCACGCCCAGTTTAAGATTTTATTATTAAATTATTATATTTATTTAGGAAACTACACAACCAAGGAAGGCACCCACGTGGCTGGAGAGCCCACCATGGAGGTCCTGGAAAAAAACTGCAGAAAGAGAAGAGAAGAGAAAATTCAAGAAGTTCCTGTCATGTGAGTGCCCAGTGCCACCGGGTTTAAGGAAAAGCCCTGGGGGCTTTTATTTTCATTTTTATGTATTTGAGGGAGGCAAAGAGGCAGAATGAGAGAGAAAATGGCCGCACCAGGGCTTCCAGCCATTGCTAACAAACTCTAGAGGCATGCGTATTGGTCCTGGAGAATCGAACTGGGCTCCTTTGCCTTTGCAGGCAAGCAATTTAACCACTAAGCCATCTCACCAGCCCAACCTTGGGGGCTTTTTAAAAAACTATATTTTTATTTATTTGAGAGAGAGAGAAACATGCACAGGGGGGGGTGAGAGGGAGAGATTGGGCACCCCAGAGCCTCCAGCCACTGTAGATGAACTCCAGATGCATATGCCCCCTTGTGCAGCTGACTGTGGGGTTCTTAAAAATGATTTTATGTCCTGGCCTGGTGGTAGATGCTTTTAATCCCAGCACGTGGGAGGCAGATGTGGGAGGATCGCCTTGAGTTTAAGGATACCCTGAGAATATAGAGTGAATTCCAGGTCAGCCTGAGCTAGAGTGAAACCCTACCTAGAAAAAAGAAAGATTTTAAAACGTCAAATGGTGCTGAGTGGAGTAAATTTTTTCACGCTCACAGATATTAGGAGGCAGGAAAGTGGGCTGTTTAACAGTTTTCTCAAAGGTCTGCTTGGGTTCTGATATTGTCACCAGTTGAGGGTGAATACATAATTGACCTGTTTCCTGATCTATTCCAGGATAGAAAAAATACAGCCGGGTGTGGTGGCACAGGCCTTTAATCCCAGCACTAGGAGGATCACCATGAGTTCAAGGCCACCCTGAGAATAAAGAGTGAATTCCAGCCGGGTGTGGTGGTGCACACCTTTAATCCCAGCACTTGTGAGGCTAAGGTAGGAGGATTGCCATGAGTTCGAGGCCACCCTGAGACTAAATAGTTAATTCCAGGTGAGCCTGGGCTAGAGTGAAACCCTACCTCGAAAAACCAAAAAAAAAAAAAAAAAAAAGAGTTAGGGCTGGAGAAATGACTTAGTGGTTAAGGCGTTTGCCTGCAAAGCCAAAGGATCCTGGTTCGATTCTCCAGGACCCACATAAGCCAGAAGCGTGAGGGGCACATGCATCTGGAGTTCGTTTGCAGTGGCTAGAGGCCCTGGCATGCCCATTCTCTCTCTGCTTGCAAATAAATAAATAAATAAATAAATAAATAAATGAATAAAGAGTGAATTCCAGGTCACCCTGAGCTAGAGTGAGATGCTACCTTGAAAAAAAAAAAAAAAAAGGAATGGGCTCACCAGCAGCTCTCAGCAGCTATGAATGAACTCTGGATGCGTGCACCCCCTCGTGGACAACTGTGACATTGCACCCTTGTGTCACTTTAAGTCTGGCTAAATGTGGTTTATGGAGAATCAAACAGGTGTTCTTAGGCTTAGCAGGCAGACGCCTTAAACCACTAAGCCATGTCTCCAGCACTAGGTCCAATTTCAAAAATTTTTAAAATGTATTTATATGTGAGGCAGAGATGCTGCAAACAAACAAACAAACAACATGCCACTGAGGTGAGAGATGCTGCAAACAAACTACAGATGCACATACCACTTTGTGCATCGGGCTTTAGGTGTGCTGAGCATGAAATAGGGATATAGAATGTTGGAGAGATGGCTTAGCTGTTAAGCATTTGCCTGTGAAGCCAAAGGATCCGGGTTTGAGACTCAATTCCCCAGGACCTAGTAATTGAGATGCATGAAGTGGTGCATGCATGGGAATTTGTTTGCAGTGGCTGGAGGCCCTGGTGCACCCATTCTCTAACCATCTGCCTCTCTCTCTCTCTCTCTCTCTCTCTTAATAAATAACTAAAAAGGGGATTTAAAGAGGACAGAGAAGACAGTACAGAGAACTGCCATGTGGGAGTAGGGGAACCTTACCCAATCCTGGAAGCTCAGGAGAGATGAACAGCCAGGAAAAAAGAAACGTAGGTAGGCCAGAGTGAGGGGTGATTGTTCTAGGCTAGAGGCTGGCTAGGGAAGAGGCCAGCCATGAAGCCATCTTTTCGGGCCATGATTAACCAACCACAATGCAAATATCTGGTTTAAATTCCCTGGAAAGGGGAACTTCTGTGTCCCAAGAGGGGCACAGTTTGTTTGTAGAAAAATAGGGCTAGAGAACTCCTTCAATCAAGAGATAAGGAGATTATCCTTCTCTGATCTCTAGAAAAGTGGAGATTGAAAGGGCAGATTTAAGGACATTTATGCTTTTTTACTTTTGGGGCCCAGTCACCCTAAACTAACCTAACAAAGCTACCTGACTCCCTCTCACTGGGATCACAGGTATGTGTCACCACATGCAGTACTTGGGTACCCATGGATTATTTTTAGTTTGTTTTGTTTTTGGTTTTTGGAGGTAGGTTCTCACTCTAGTTCAGGCTGACCTGTTCACTGTGTAGTCTCAGGGTGACCTTCAACTGAATGATCCTTCTATCTCTGCCTCCAAGTGCTGGGATTAAAGGTGTACTACCAAGTTTTTTTTTTTTTTTTTTTGGGATTACTCTGGTCAGGCTACTACCCAGCTCAACCCATCCTCCTTCTTTTTTTTTTTTTTTTTATCACAGAAGGATTGAGGTGGTCCTGGAGCTTCAAGGCTATTATTTGTTTTCTCCCCACGCCCTCTCTATCTTTGAGATAGGATCTCACTCTATCTAGCCCAGGCTGACCTGGAACTCACTCTGTAGTTCCAGGCTGTCCTTGAACTCATGGCTATCTTCCTTCCTCTGCCTACCAAGTGCTGGGATTAAAGGCATGTGCCACCATGCCAATCTTAAGTTTTTATTATTAAATTATTATATTTATTGAGAAAACTACACAAGCAAGGAAAGGCACACACGTGGCTGGAGAGCCCACCATGGAGGTCCTTGAAAAAAAAATTGCAGAAAATGAAGAGAGAAGAGAAAGTTGAAGGAGTTCCTTTCATGTCAGTGCCCAGTGCCACTGGGTTTAAGGAAAAGACCTGGGGGCTTTTATTTTTACTTATTTGAGGGAGGGAAAGAGGCAGAATGAGAGAGAAAATGGGCACAGAAGGGCTTCCAGCCACTGCTAACAAACTCTAGACGCATGCGTATTGGTCCTGGAGAATCGAACTGGGCTCCTTTGCCTTTGCAGGCAAGCAATTTAACCACTAAGCCATTGCTCCAGCCCAACCCTGGGGGCTTTTTAAAAAAATATATTTTTATTTATTTATTTGAGAGAGAAACCTGCACAGAGAGAGGGGGGTAGAGGGAGAGATTGGGTGCCCCAGAGCCTCCAGCTACTGTAGACGAACTGCAGATGCATTTTTCCCCTTGTTCAGCTGACTGGGGGCTTTAAAAAAATGATTTTAAGTCCTGGCCTGGTGGTACATGCTTTTAATCCCAGCATGTTGGAGGCAGAGGTGGGAGGATCATCTTGAGTACAAGGACACCCTGAGAATACAGAATGAATTCCAGGTCAGCCTGAGATAGAGTGAAACCCTACCTCGAAAAAAAAAAAAAAAAAAAGATTTTAAAACGTCAAATGGTGCTGAGTGGAGGAAATATTTTCACACTAATGGCTATTAGGAAAGAAGGAGGAATCCTTGGGCTATTTAACAGTTTTCTCAAAGGTCTGCTTGTGTTCTGATATTGTCACCATGCCCAGGTGAGGGAGAATGCCTAATTGACCCCTTACCCAATCTATTCCAGGACCAGAAACTAAATTGCATATTCTTAGCAACATATCAGATGGCTAATGCCAAAATGTGACTTATATTGACCATGTCACCAGCAGTGGGAAGACATCTCCGTGTCCCCAGCTTTGCTCTCTGAAGGCCTTCCACTCAGGTGCAGCCGGGTCTGCCTTAGGAGAATGGAAAGATGATTGAGGAGCATCAGGTGCGGGCCTCAAGAGAAGAACGCCCCCAAATTCTTCAGCAGCAGTTGCGTCAGTGGCTGGTGGCTTTTGGAGTTACTTGTTTGAATGAGGTGAGCAACTCATTTCCTTATATAAAGATTTTATGGGCCAGGCATTGTGGCTCATGCCTTTAATCCCAGCACTCAGGCAGCAGATGTAGGAGGATCTCTGAGTTCCAGGCCACCATTCCAGGTCAGCCTAAGCTAGAGTCAGACCCCATCTTGGAAAACTTAAAAAAAAAGAATTTATAATAGAACCATAGGGTTCCAGCCCAATATTATATTTAATGATTTATTTATGTATTTATTTATGGGAGAGAGAAAGAATGGGTGCACCAGGGCCTCCAGCCACCACAAATGTACTCCAGATGCATTCACCACCATGTGCATCTGGTTTATGTGGGGCCTGGAGAATTGGACCAGGGTCCTTGGCTTCACAGACATCAGCCATAACCGCTAAGCCATCTCTCCAGCCCCCAATAACTTTTTTTTAAAAAAGTAAGTTCTCTATACATAGATCACAAAGAAGGTCAAGAATGAGGTAGGGCTGGGTGTGGTGGCACATGCCTTTAATCCTAGCCCTCAGGAGGCAGAGGTGGGAGGATCACTGTTCAAGGTCAGCCTGAGACTATATAGTGTATAGGGAATTTCAGGTCACCCTGGGCTGGAGGGAGGAGACCATACTAGAAAAACAAATGAGGGGTAGGGAGGAGTTTTTGTCCAGATATAACCTGATGCCAGTAGAGCATGACTTCTCCTAGTAGGCCTGTCAAAGTAATCGAGCAGAGGGCTGGAGGAATTGCTTAGAGGTTAAGGCATTTGCCTGCAAAGCCAAAGGACCCAGGTTCAATTCACCAGGACCCACATTAGCCAGATGTACAAGGGGGCACATGTATCTGGAGTTGGTGTTCAGTGGCTGGAGGCCCTGGTGCACCTATTCTCTCTCTTCCTCTTTCTCTGTTAAATAAATACAGAAAAAAAAAACACACACACACACACACACACACACACACACACACACACACACACACAAAACATTAGAAGCCAGGCTTGCTAGTGCATGCCTTTAATCCCAGCACTTGGTAAGCAGAGGTAGGAGGATCACTGTGACTTTGAGGCCGCCCTGAGATTACATACTGAGTTCCAGGTCACTGATGGATTTGGAATGGGGGCTGAGCTAACCTGCCATGATGCCAATTTTGGGGCTGAGTATCCACAATGAGTATCCACAATGCCACTACCAAATGTAAGCCTTCCTGGACTTGCAATTCTAGGAAAGGGGTACAGGGAAGGACTCAGGTTGTTTATGATCTGGAGAGCTCCTTTAGGCAAGAGATAAGGAGAAGACTTCTCCCTTCATGTGTCTGCCCATCCCTTGTTTTGTTGGTTGTTTGTTTGGTTTCAAGTTAGGGATATCCCAGACTGATCTGGCAGAAGATCTCTGCCTCCCTATTGCTCAGATTAAAGGTGTGCACCACCACATCCTGGCCAGTTTCTTATTCTTATTTTTGGAAGTCTGTTTGTTAATCCCAGCACTCGGGAGGCAGAGGTGACCTCGCCATGAGATCCAGGCCACCCTGAGATGACATTAATTCCGAGATCAACTCCATGTTGCTGTCTGCTTGCAATGAAAGCCTTGTGTTTGCAGCACCTCCCTCCTGCTGTGCATAGCATCAGAGCTTTCCCTGAGGGACTTGATCCTGTAAGCCTTGATATCTCCCCAGACAACTTCTCAAGCCACTGGCTTTTCTGGTGTGATTTTAATTTCTTTTTTTCTTTTTATTTACTTATGTGAGAGAGAAAGGGTGGGTGAGAGAGATTGAGAATGAGCATGCAGGGCATCCAGCTACTGCAAGGAAACTCCAGATGCATTTGCCCCCTTGTGCATCTGTCTTACATGGGAAACTGTGTTTTCAAATTTGAGCCACTCCCATCTTTGCTATATCATATCATGGCCATTTGATAATGTTTGGTTTTTTGAGGTAGGGTCTCACTGTAGCCCAGGCTGACCTGGAATTCACTATGTAGTCTCAGGGTGGCCTCAAAATCTTAGTGATCCTCCTACCCCTGCCTCTCAAGTGCTGGGATTAAAGGCGTGTGTCACCATGAACAGCTTTGATAATGTTTTAACTGTCAGTAACAGCTTTTGGCAGGTACCCCTGATTGTTCATGCATAAAAGTTATATATATATGATAATATTTTTTGAGGTAGGATCTCTCTCTAGCCCAGGATGACCTGGAATTCACTATATAGTCTCAGGGTGGCCTCATACTCACAATGATCTTCCTACCTCTGTCTCCTAAGTGCCACCATCCCCAACAATATATTTTTTCTTTTTGCGAGCACTACAAGTGAGGAGAAAATAATTAAAACTTAATAAATGCTAAGCCAACAAAACACGCCTTTAAAAAAACTTAATAAATGCTAGGTACTTGACATATAGCACCATGTAAATGATGATGTCTTAGTGAATAGACATACATGGTTTTTTTCTGGTTTTTCGAGGTAGGGTTTCACTCTAGTCCTGGCAGACCTGGAATTCAGTATGTGGTCTCAGGGTAGCCTCAAACTCACAGCAATCCTCCTACCTCTGCCTGCCAAGTGTCTGGATTAAACGCATGTGCCACCATACCCATATTTTTTTTGATTATGGACAGAGACACAGAGAGACAGACAGAAAGAGAGGGAGAGGGAGACAGAGAATGGGCATGCCAGCAGTCTCTCAGCTGCTGTGAACTAAATCCAGATGTTTGTACCCCCTTGTCGGCAAGTGCGGCATTGCGCCCTTGCGTCACTTTGCATCTGGCTGAACGTGGGACCTGGAGATTGGAACCTGTGTTCTTAGGCCTGGGAGGCAGGAACCTTAACCGCTAAGCCATCTCTCCATCCCTAGGTCCAATTTTTAAAATTTTAAAAAATGTATTTATAGGTGAGGAGAGAGATGCTGCAAACAAACGACAGATGTATATAACACTTTGTACATCGGGCCTTAGGTGGGTACTGGGCAATTGAACTTGGGTCAGTAAATAGTAGACATTCTATTTTCAAATCATATAATCACTATAAAAATGTAATGAGATTAATACAAATAATGAGACTACTTTGAAGATAAAGCTGGCAAAATTTATTAATATGGAATATGATGAGAATGGGTCCAAGTTAACAATGGTTCTCACCAACAACTGCAGTTCAAACTACAGTCAATTAGTACTACCAAGTCCCATCACTCATAGGGCCTGATGTGTGATGGCTGTAAAGCATGCAGCTATTGCTTGTATGGGTTGCATTACTATTTACTTTCTAAAATCTCTCCCTTTATTTTTGTTTGTTTTATTTTTGGCCACTGTTACTCAGTGGGACGAGGTCACTAAGATGATCAAGTTCAGAAGAGGAAGCCTTGATTTTGGCTCATGGTAAGACATTTCAGCCCTGTTGCTTTTGGGTCCCAGATAAGGCAGATGGTGGGAGTGCCTAGTAGAAGTAGCTGCTCACCTCATACAATCCTGGAATCCAGACTGAGGAGGGGAGGCCATGTTCCAGGATCACCTTCAAGAACATTGCCTTCCTCACCTAAACTTCCTTCCCTTGAGTCCCACCTCCTAAATGCTCTTCTCCCTCCCTGTCATGTCACTGACTGTGGAATTAAGCCTTCAATATTAGGGGAACATCCACCATACAAACTATAGTAGTTACCCTTCCACAGCAACCACCTTCTTCCATTATTAGTTACTGCATTAACCCCATTAAAAGGTATTCATGTGCTCAGTCCCAGAGAACAAATCAAGGCAAATAGGTTTCCCTCTTCTGAACTTTTGCATCTTCAGTATTCTCAGGAGTTGGACCTGGTCTTGGGAATGGAGAGATGGCTCAGCAGTTAAGATGATTGGCCTGCAAAGCTTAATGATCCAGGTTTGATACCCCAGTACCCATTTAAAGCCCAATGCACAAAGTGGTGTAAGCATCTGTAGTTTGTTTGCAGCAGCTCTCTCCTTGCAAGTACATAAATTAAAAAATTAAAAAAATGGACCTCATCTTGTCCTATGAGACAGTCACGTGTAGGCTCTTGGTTATGCATTTAATCCATGAGGAAAGTAGTATTTGCCATCTTAAAGATTCTCCCTTGTTCTCTTTTTTATTGTTTCTTAAAATTTTTTTATTTAATTATTTATTTGACTGAGAAAGAGGGAAAGAGAGTGCCAGGGCCTCCAGCTGCTGCAAAGAAACTGCAGGTGTTTGTGCCCCCTTGTGCATCTGGCTAACATGGGTCCTGGGGAATGGAACCTGGATACTTTGGCTTTGCAGACAAATGCCTTAACTGCTGAGCCATCCCTCTAACCCTTTTTTATTGTGTTTATTAATTATGAACTTCACTGTATGAACAAATCATGTGTTGGTCCTATTCCTCTTATGGTACCCCCCATTCCCCATCCACATTCCACTGAGGATCCTCCTCAGTGCTGTTTGGTGGTTCTCACCATGGGCTTAAGAATGCACTTTAGTCTCTTTTGGGGATGGTTTCTTCCATTTTTCCATTTTTTCTTTTTTCTTTCATTTATTTATTTTTTGTTTTTGGTGTTTCAAGGTAGGGTTTCAGTTTAGTCCAGGGTGGCCTTGAATGCACAGAGATCCTCCTACCCCTGCCTCCCAAGTGCTGGGATTACAGGCATGAGCCGCCGCGCCTGGCCCATTTTTTTTTAACAAAGAGGGAGCTGGGGAGACTGGCTTCATTAATAAGCACCTTTAATCACTGATCCCTTGCTCCAATCCTCCATTTTTTATTTTTTTGCTCTAAATTTTTTCTTTGAAATATTTTGTGTTTAACTATTGGGGAGGGGAGGCTTGTTTCTAATGGGTTCATTTTATGAGACGCACTGCTTTGGCATATGCATGCCTATACCCTCTTTCGTAGTATCTGGATAATATTGTATGTAATGTATGCAGCCATTCCTCCACTGACACATTGCCTTTTGCTCTATCCCTGTGGTCAATGCTGTTTGACTATGATACCATGTTTGGCT